>JBBHKE010002794.1:0-267167 GCA_037447655.1 Zygnema cylindricum
CGCCGGAGCCTGAAATTTTACATCCTACTGTGGGGCCCACTTAATATTATAGTTGCGGGTACGGATGAGATCTACGGTGAGATCGAGTGTGGATCGGGCGAGAAACTTGTACGATCGGTACGGAATATGGACGGGCGTTATTATTTTTTCCAGCTTTGTTGAACGTTTTCAGAGTTGACCGTTGACGGTATCGGGCAGCGTTGGAATTTTTCTCCTCTAATAAATGAACGGTCAAGATATTTATGCTGGAGTTAATGGAGTACTGTACTTTTGTTCGAAATCTACCTCGATGGTACGGAGTACAGACCCTAGTAGATTGCAGATGATCTCGGCCGTCACAATATATTTTAACGGTAGAAATCAAACATTCAAAATAAGGAAGGGCGAATAGGGTGCGCGTACGGTTCGGCAATTTAACGTTTTGAAATAATCGACAGTTCCAAGATTCTGAAAAGAAATTCCTATAGGTTGACAAAGAGCGCATTTATTATTTTCTTTGTCGGTGTCGTGCTCGTTCGGTAAAATCGACACGCGTCCAATGAAGTTTCCTGACTGACGACGACAAGGAAACGACTCTTTTACGGATCCTAATTAAAGGTTCAGGTCAACGCTGTCCGTTATTTCTGCCTTCTAAACATAATCCAAAATTCCGAAAGAATGCACCAGTACATATTCAATTAAAGTGGGGGCTGACGTAACGCACGTGACGCCAGGCACGTGTGAAAATCGTGATCTACGATGCTACGGAAGTACGGATTGATGGTGACAGCTTGTTAAGAGAAAAATAAACATTTACGGGCAGCTGTGTGTTGTTTTCCATATTTTTGCAGCCAAAATTTCTTTCTACATAAAATAATTAGCCGGTACCCGTCAAGGGCAGCTAAAATAAAAGTGCTGACGTGGATGCCCTCTCTGTCCACTCAAACTAGAATTTATTTATAGGTTGAGAGATTTTTCGACAACTGAGGTTTTTTTTTTTCACGACGTCCTACTTTGTCGGGGATTCGACACAAGTCTGCGGTCAAGTACGAAAAAAAAAAATAGCTGTCGACATTTTCGGGCACATTTTAAAATAGACAGAGAATAATTTTTGCTGTCGTGTGACTTTTCTGAACGATCGTATAGTTGTCGAAATAGCGACAAAGAACTGAAAAGTACCGAAATCGTCGGGAGTCGCCAAACCATGTTCCCTTAAATGCCTAGCTGTAAAATACGAATTCTACCGACTTCATCTGTTTCGTGCGTAAATACAGGTCAATAACCGTTTTGTGCGCTCTTTTCGGCAGTACAGTTAAATACGTGTACAAAACGCACACTCGCGACCTATAAATATGCACTTAAATTCCGTACATGCAGTGGACTTTCTGCAAATTCTCCTGATAGCTGTACAGAAAATCAGACAGCTGTCAAAAACTTCTGGAGTTAATTTTAACATTTTGTGTGAAGTGAATAGACACTTCCACAAATCAGATCTTAAGACATCAGATACGACAAATTTACTGACCCTCTCAGCGTCAAACACTCGAGCTTTTCCGGCAATTTCAAACAAAACAATAAAAATAACTGTATCTAGAAAAAAGGAATCGCAAAAAACGCGACAACAATAAGGGGACAGACCGACAAACCGACAGTTGACAGATCCCGTATGCTACAACGAAGGCACTGTATTGCAAAACTTGTGATAGAAAAATCATCCGGGTACGGAGGTGCTAAAAAAACAAAAAAACAACAGAACATCAGAGCGTCAACAGGGCATTGTTGTCTGAACCAACAAGACAAATCTTACACAATAATCTACCAATGCCAACTAAAACAAATGACTAGGCGATTAAGTACACTGCCTATCCTTCATGGCCGAGGACTGCGTGACTTATCCCCGCGCCACCCCGCGCATATAGACGATATTCGTAGGTCTGATTTTTTGTGTGGCGTGCTCTCAGGCTTCACTGCTTAGGGTAGTTTGTGGTGTTTCAACAGTTGGCTTTTGTTGTACATGCTTTATTATATTTTTTTTAGGCTTTTAAACCATAGTTCAAAAGTAGGTGAAAGTAGGCCCATACAATATGCCTTTTGTACGCAAAACATACAATATGGCCTTAAGACCCATATTGTATTGGTCGCAAAATGAAAAATAATAGTAACAGGGTTAAGTTGCACATCGATCGATAGAGAATTAAACGTCATGTCTAAATTTTGAAAAACATTCAGACAAATTTTTATTTTTCCGTGAGTTTTGAGGTATTTTTTGTTTAAACCGTCAGATTTGGACGATCGGACGGTCGCTGATCAAAGTAGAAGATCACATGAAAAGCCCATAACACGACTTACGATAGGACTTACGTCCGCGTTTTTTTTTTCCGGGTTTTTTTCCCGCGGAATGTCATCCTACGCCATGTCAATTCGCTAAAAAAAATTGTCTGGTGGCGTGCGCTGTACTATGACGATACGTCAGATTCTTACGTTCGTACAAGAGTGTGCACAACGCACACACATACAGTATGCCTACTCTGCGTGAGTTTTGTGCCAAGTTTTGTGCCAAGTTTTGTGCGCCTACCAAAGGCCTACCATAAAAACGCCTAATTTTTAATTATGTTTTAAACAACCTTTGTTGTGCTTTTAGTCCTTTACTATTTTGGTTTTTTACCTTTGTTGGCCATCAATTCTTTTTAGTGGCGGTCATGATTTGTACTTCCATGGTCCTACCACATCGTTTTTTTAAATAAAATTACTTTTTGTGTTGAGGATTCATTAATGTTAATGCGAAATTATAATATATAATACCAATCTAGTGCAAGGAGACGTGGCAAATTGTAATCCACTCACTTAAATAATGTTGTTAATATTATTTTTTGTTTTTAAGCCAGAAGTAGTGAAGATGAATAGCCACAATAGGAATAAATCTAACTAGATGATTATCTACAACCTTGACAAACTATGTTCCACAGCCGCAAATGTCATGGATGTAGACCGGATCCCTTGGATGAAGATACGGAAGGCCTCCTTCGTCGTTTGCCACCATGTTTCGGCGAAAGATGATCGCGGCTTAAGCTCGTTGGAGGGCAACAAATGCACTTTGGCGGTAGAAACCAAATAAAGCACTCAACAAATGACTCATTGAACATGTGGATTCAAAAATAATAATAGAACAACCAAGAAACATATGGACGAATTACATATCCAACGATCCAAAATTCTCCATCACAAATGGAACAAACTGGTCAGTGGGTTTAAATTAGCAAAAATCTTGTCCAAACAAGTCACTCTGTCTCAAGCGATGCCCCTGGCAATTCCCACGTGAAAAAACATAACCACTCACCCTTAGCCCTCCAAAGACCGTGGAGGAAAACTAAATCAACTTGAGGGTTTTCAAGTCCACCAAACTCTACGGCGTGGAGGGATTACGTGAAAAACCTTCACGGTGTACCCAAAATTAACGTCAACACTTTTAATTGCATCTCGCATCCACTCATGGGCACCATACCCTTCCTCCAGATATGACCAACGAGTTGAATGGATTACTTAGGAATCGCTAGTTTGGTTACAAACTGTGCGGAGCTCCTTAAAAGGGATTGCTAAGACAACCCCGGATTTAAATGTAAAGCAAATGTTAATCATTTAGGGAACTTTAAAATAAATTGGTTTGGTCCGCACCCACGCAACAGACTACCGCGTCAAACAAGAATGCACCACACGGTTGAGCAAAAGGTGGCGCTTTTGATAAAATTAAAAACTCATCGACGGTTAGTTGTTTCAATATGCATTGTTTTGGTTATGAATTATTTTGGGCAATAAATTTTTAGAAAGGTGAGACCTCATTTTGGACGTTATGCGGTAGTCGTGCACAAACAGAAGATTTGAGCCACAAGAAATAAGATTTAACATTCCCTTAAGTTGAGGATGATATGTGTTTGATTGATGACATGAACAATAATGAAAAAGGAGTTATTGATAAGCGCCACCTGAATCGATTTTTTTGAATATGACGGTTGCACAATTTTGCTCTCGGGGATTAAACCTAAATCGCAGCCGGAAATTCAAAGGCTAGTACTGGATGGGGAAATGAATAATAAACATCTCATGCGGAATTAGTTTATAGATAATACTAGCAAAGTGGTGGTTAAAGACATAAGAAAAAAACGAAAAACAAGGCGTTTGGAATGAAAGGCTCAATAGATGTAGAGGAGCTCAACAAAACAACGAATTAGGATTGCACATGTCGCTTGGGAGTGATAAACATTAGCAAGATTTTCACAATCAAATAGGTCCTCTAGTAATGCATCACCAATTATTTGTTTGACAAAAAAAAATGGGTCTAAAGTGATAACCTAAAGCTTCAATATCCACTTCTGAATAAGCAATACAAGAAGTCAAGCAGTGAACCCCATGAGTACCAAGCCACGTGTCTGGATCGTTTAGTCGATTGACTGACCATAAAAGGATTCTGCATCAAATCGTGAAAAACAAATAAAAAGTAAGTCACGATACACTAAATATGTGTATCATTTATGATCCAAGGGAATAATCAACAAAGAAAAGTCGTACATGACGTTTAAAATCCTTGAATGTGGGCCAAAGAAAAGACGGTGCTCCTAAACGATCTCATTGGCGGGAGCAAATCGCATATTGTAATATGGCAACATCACCCAACGGACCTCCGAAAATGTTGGCCTCAAACGAATAACATAAACAAAAGAAAATATTTGATTTAAAGGCGACTACAACTCTTTTAGCCCAATCAATTTTGGTTCAGAGTTGTTCAAGCAACCTCATTGTCATTAACACCAATGTCGTAGTGCAAAATGGTTGTGTAATGCTCCTTAGTGCTGCAAACACTTAGCGCGGGTCAATAATCAGTGAAAGCTTGCTTCTCTATTGTATTTCAAATGAATCACCCCATATGGTTTAGAAACATCAACAAGATGCATTAGTGCATGACGATGAGGGGGCAATCATAGAAACGAATTTAAAGTAAGATTACACCCTCTAACAATCGAAATAACCACTTGTTACAAAAAATTGAAGTTTTGAGAAGGCGTTTAAGGGAGAAACATAAGTCGAAAAAGTTCGTAAACCATTATAAATTGACCGCCACCAAAATAAGAAAGACTAACCAAAAATTTGAACCCATCCAAGTCAAACGATTTAAGTGGACTGTGCACCTTAATGAAGGGAAGGATGTCCTCAAAATATTTGAGGATGTAATAAGGTAAAGACGGAAATGGGATGAATGGTTGAATAACGAGCAGTCGAATAATTTTTTTCGGTATGACCAACGTGGAAACCCCTTTGAAATTTAGTGGCGCAGCCCAGTGCGAGAGTGTGATGCCAAAAGGGTGATATGATGTTGAAATAAGTAGTTTTTGTATTTTCTAGGTCTAAAATAAATTAGCGGAAACATATATAGAAAATGATGGCAGCGTGCCTCCATCTCTTCTCTCTTTCCCCCATACTTGTTGTAGTCACTGAAGGAGAGAGAGAGCGATGGAGCCATGGCTGCCTCAGCTCCATATGAAGGACTAAAGAGTGACTTAAGTCACTCTCAACAAAAGGTTGAGTCCGGCAGGACTCAAACCCCTGACCGGTAGAGCGTGGCGTAGCCGTTATCTCTAACCAGTCTGTCGTAGAAGTCCGTTAGATGATATAGGGTTTCATTTATTTTTAAACTATTGTATTACACTGAAATGATTTAACTGAAATATGGACGAAACGAACATAGAACTTGTTAAGGTTTAGTGCGAACGTCATCTCGCACGAAACAAATGAAACGGACATTTGTTTAAAACGGTCGACATTTAATGTCGGATTTAATCCGACGGCGCACGTCATCGCCGAGATCGCGGAATGGTCACTTTGGATTTTATGGACGTGGCATGACGTGGCGCCGCGTGGAGGATGACATTCGGTCGCGAGAATTCTGGAGAATATACGAACGAGTGGAAAAATGACACGCGTCCACTCAGTAGCCTTGTCGTACACCGGCCGTACAGAAAGGACATCGGCCGTAGTACTTTTTCTGTACTTTACAGTTACATGATTGGTTCGTACTTCAGTAGATAGGGGTTGTGAGAGAGATTTAGGACTTAGGAAATTTTGGTAGATAGACACCTCTCTCTCTAAGAGAGCCTTTTATAAATTGGCATTTTTGCCTCCTCATAACTTATCGGCTGGTTGGCCGTTTTCAGTGATTCTTTTTGCTACGGACTCAGGGGAGTCCACGCTACACAAGAGTGCAGTCAAATTGTCAGTTTGCCTTCTTGGGAAGCAGTGGTTGTGGCTTAAAGTGGGTTAGTTAAATACTATCTAGAGGCTTCCTGTATTCTGTGGTCCAATGGAGGACACAAAATTGCATATGAAAAGACCAATGTTTTGTCCATGTGCCTTGTTATAATGACTCTCAATTATTTGGTAGAATGTGTTGGCAAGGTGCTTTGGCTTAAAAAACCCCACTTCCTCCTTCTCTGTTTGTAAAATATAATATCGAAAGTCTAAACATAACGGATAGTTGCTTAGTCGTATCGTTGGTACCATCGTCAACTAACAATGCCAGTAGAAGTCAAATGGAACTCTACACCGATTCATGAAGGTGATACAGAAAAAATTATATGTGCTCCTCGGTGGAATGGATGAGACCTTCAAAACAAAAAGTGCCACATTGGGAAGGTACGAGATATGATAGTTTGTTAAAAATATCTGGGAGGTTGTAACAAACCTACCAGACGGGGGTCACGGTGGTGGTCATTGTGAAAGGAAGACAAAAGATGAAAAATTAGATTATTATTTAAGACGGTGAAGGCGATAAGGGGCACTTTGGAAAGATAGATGCATTGCGCCCAAATGTGGGATATAAAAACGTTTTTATGGGTTGATGGTCGCGTGCCCAATTACATGAGTGAAATAAATGTCACAATAGGTGTTGGTGGCGTGCCTATTTACATGTTTGCTAGTGTTGGGTATCAGGTAAATTCATATCGCAATAATTTTGATATTCAATATAGCAAATATTGATCGAGCCGAATCCTCGATATATTGTACCATGACCAACATAAATCATAGCGATATATATCGCCATATATAGTATTTTTGTATATTTCATATTTTATGTTTTTATATATGTTATTTTAGCGAAAAAGAAAAATTTTATGATACGCCACATACGACGTGATTTTCGTTCCGTGACTTAAAGTTAAACGCCGCAAAATGTAACCGACAAAAAAATACTAATTCCGTAATTCATATGATTACTTATTTCGGGTATGGTTACATCAAGTTGCCTTTCTAATAGTACGGACAACAAAAATGCCTCGGTTACATCGCGTAGCGTTTGTAAACAAGTCTTTACATACGTGTTTTGATTTGAGTGGTTCCTTGTAAGTTGACGATCACCTCTCTAAAATCGTCAAAGATTTGAAAACCGACCATTTTCGTATGGGAATCCGTACTTGCGTATTATGTACGTGTACAGTACTTTGCAAGTGTACCGCGTCAATGTACCTCAGAGATCTCCTTCACTCTGCTGATTTTGAGGAAAAAACCGTATTTCTTTTCGGCAAAGATTTTACGGTCACCTTGTCCGAAGGCACGTGACTTTAGAGACTTGTGATTTTTTTTTTTTTTAATGTCTCGATATATTGGTGATACAATATATCGGCGATATATCGGCAATATATCGTGATATATTGATTTTCGATATATTGAAGCGATATATCGATTATCGGGTACTTGAAATTCGATATATATCCAATATCGGCAAAAGGTCCTCGATACCCAACACTAATGTTTGTGCTTGCTTGTCTATTTATGCTATTGTATGCATTTTTTTTTGGGTTCGTGTCTATGTATGTTTTCTTGTAAATTTGTACGAGTAAGGCTGATGTTGCTATATGTTTAAACAATTGTATATCAAGGCAAACTATGGTTGGGGGGGTTTGCAAAGGAGGACGAGTGGTGTCAGATGAGGTGCCCAAGCAGGGTTGTTGTGATTCAGAAAAGATGGTAATATCGAGTGTGACGAAAAAAGTTTTTGAGAGGCTATAAATTCATTATTCGTAGGGTTACGACTTTATGAGCTACACGTTGTTTCCATTTAGGTTGAAAAGGTATTGAGGGGAAAACCTCACCCATATTGAATGTAATTGATTTTAATATAATTAGATCTTGATGAAGTATCCTCATGTCTCTCACTATTTTCCAAAAAACGTTAATTTTGGCTTTACAAAAAAGTTTGGCACAAAAACCTTTATAACGATCTCAATTAAATGCTTAGGAGTGAAGACCTATGCCACTACCAAGCTGAATTTCCATGTTTTATTTCTATGTTCGGTTAAGACATTATTGGGAGCATAAATTTTTTTGCCTCGTGGATTTGTTTCTGAAGTAGTTTATCCGTGCCATACGATTTCAAACCCAAAATAGAGTTTAAGACTCCTTCTTTCTTGTCGTCAAATATTTTGAAATAGTTAGAAATTGCGCACTATAACATCCGTTTGTTGAAATCACTAGATTTAGGGGAGGTATTTTCTAGGTCTTAATTGATTAAAATAGCTAAAAGAAAAGCATAAGCAGCATGCCTCCACCTTCTCTCCCTAGCCCCCATACTTGTTGTAGTCACTGAAGGAGAGAGAGGGCGGTGGAGCCATGGCTGCCTCAGCTCCATAGGCAAGACTAAAGAGTGACCTAAGTCACTCTCAACAAAAATGTTGAGTTCGGCAAGGCTCGAACCTCCGACCACCAAGGCGAGGCGTAGCCGTCAGCTCTTACAAGTCTATCATAGTTGTCCGTTGGGATATATAGGGTTTGATAGCCATTTAAACATTAGTTAGATCATTATTTCAATTAACGAAATAACAAATTGAGGACATAGAAACTAGTTGAGTTTTGAGTGCGCACGAAACAAATGTACTGGACATTTGTTATTTTGGACGGCGAGCATTAAAAGCCGGTTTGGATCCGACGGCCCCTCATCATCGCAGAGATCTTGAAATGGCCACCTTGGTGGTTTTCGGACGTGACATGACCTGTCGACACGTGGCAAGATATCATTGGGACGCGGGAATCCCAGGGAGCATGAGGACAAGTCTGGAGGAGACAGACGTCCACTCCATGGCTTTGTTATACACATGCGGTACAGAAAGTACATCGACCTTGGTACCTTTCTATACTGTACAGTCTTTTGATTTGTTCGTACATCAGCAGATAGGGGTTGTGAGAGGGGTTTAGGACTTAGATGATTGAGGAGGTAGCTGTAGAAATTAATGGTTTTTTTTTTAAGTATTTTCTAGGTCTAAATAGAAATATAGAAAGAAGCCGAGGCAGTCTACCTCTAACTTCTCTCTCCAACTCTCAAACTTGTCGCAGTCACTGAGAAATTGGAGAGGAAGCTAGAGCCATGGCTACGTAGGCTATCCAGAGGTTTACGGGATATAAATATTAGTTTATTTATAATTTAGAATATATTTACTAAAATATGTGTGCCGCCTCCAGGAATTGATCCTGGAACCTGCCGGCCGGTAATTAGCCGGTAGCCGGTAGCTCTAACCGTTAAGTCTACAGATAGTGTTACGTACTATATAGATTGATAATTAATTAAACATTGATATGTAGAATAGTTCATTTAACTGAAATAGTTTTACGGGAGACATAGATCCAGTAGTTTAAAAATACTGATTACGGTACGTATAAGAAACGGATACCGCGCATTTATTTTTTTACCGAAACGAATACCGCACATGTATTTATTACGGCTACGATTAAATGTAAATTTAATTGGACGACCGAAATTAAACACCGAGATCGCAGAAGAGAATTTCGGCGGTTTTTGATCATCGCCACATCGGATGACACGTGGCGGAATGACATTGGATCGCGGCATCTCCGAGGATTAAGGGAGCGACATATGTGCCTCCGGTTGTGCCCCAAAATTAGAGGGGGGAGCTCCTCCTCCCATAAGAGCACTTAAAGGATCAAGAGAGGCAGTCTGGAGAGCCACTTTTGGGAAGGGAGAAGGAGAGACTGGTGGAGCTTCTGAAGCTCCAGGAACGTCTCCAAGAAAGAGTAAATCAAGCAATAAATCAGCACCAGCGGGGGGGGGGAGCTGTCGTTAAGGCTGTGGGAAACAATTATTTTGAAGGAGAAATATGTAAGAATTAATATGTAGACAAGAACTAATATGCAGACAATGCAGTGAGCTATAAGTTATGCCACCCACATTGATTATGAGAGAGCAAATCAAGCAATAAATAAATTTTGCAATAGGTGGTTCAAGGTTGAAAAACCATCGTATCCCATAAAAAAACTGTGAAAGAATGCTAATAAATGCAGACAATAGGAACTCTGAAAGAAGATAAAATGTAGATAATCCAGTAAGCTTTGAGTGGCCAAGCCTTGGCAACTTCGACCGATTGGAGGAACAAGGATTCTCGGAAACAGGTCGGAAACTATGGGGGAAGGGAGCAGAAAAATCAGGCCGACGAGTTCGGACAAAGGGCTCCCAAAGTTTTATGTCATTTTTGTAAGAAATCGGGGCACTATATGGCAGAGTGCACAAAGCTAACCAAGCTTCGGTTAAAAGAGGGGCAGACCGGTGGTACCCGAGAAGAAACAAAAAGGCCCTTGTGACACAGGTACATGAGGCGAAGTCCGAGGACGAGGACAATGAGCTCCTTTTGGATGAGGAGTTGGAGGCGAAAAACGAGGTCGAAATTCCACGAAGGCAGAAATGTGCTTACGGTGGATTGAAAGGTGAAGCAGGCTGGATTATAGATTTAGGTGCCTCCATGCACATGTGTAAAGATAGGCACCTGTTCACTAAGATAAGAAAGATTCCCACCGTAGAGATAGAGTACGGGGATGGGAGGATAGTCACCAGTACTCTTGTAGGATTGGTAGATTTGAAAGTGTTAGTAGAAGGAAAGACATCCATAGTAACATTCTTTGATGTATTGTTTATTCCGGAGCTGAACAAAAACCTCATCTCTACATCTGTATTAGATGATAAGGGTTTTTTTACTAACACTAGGGAAGGAGTCTTTACTGCTAGTTTTGAGGAGGATGTCTATTTCATTGCTGAGAAAGGTAGTCATGGGATGTTTAGACTGATTTTAAGTAATGAAACGAAGAAACTTTATTATGCTGGTGTTCATGATATTATGATGTGGTATAAGAGGCTTGGGCATGTGAATCTAGATAAGTTAAGAGAGATGAAAAAGATGGGAGTGGTGGAAGGGATTCAGTTTAGTGAGAGTGATAATATAAGTGATTGTAGTAGATGTGCTCAAGGTAAAGCACACATATTACCCTTTCCTCAAACAGCCACCTATTAGGGAGAAAAAATTCTAGATCTAGTACACACAGATATTTGGGAACCGGCTAAAGCGCCTTCACCGGGGGGGAAGAGATTTATGATGACTATCACTGATGATTGGTCTCGGTATTCCCGGGTGTATTTTTTGAAAAACTAGTCCGAAGCTCAGGATTGTTTTAGACAATATAAAGCATGGAGCGAAAATCTCCATGAAACTCCAATCAAGAGAATAAGGAGTGACAATGGTGGAGAGTATACTTATAACCAGTTTGAGGATTTTCTGAGGGAAGATGGGGTCCAACACTAAAAGACATTTCCAGAAAACCCGGAACAGAATGGGGTAGCTGAAAGGTTACATAGAACACTAAGTGATAGTGCTAGAAGTATGTTGTCAGATAAGAAGATAGGAAAAAGGTTTTGGGCAGAAGCAATGAACTGTGCTAATTACCTCAAAAATAGAGTTCTTACTTCAGCTATAAAAGATCAAACACCTAATGAGAGATGGACCGGACGGAAGCCAGACATATCTCACTTAAAGGTTTTCGGCAGTCAAGTATTCAGTCTAGATACAGATCGGTCTAATTGGAAGCTAGATCATAAAAGAAAACCGGAATACATATTAGGATATGATGAGGATGTTAAAGGATATAGAGTTTATGATCTAAAAAGGGAAGATATAATCTTAGTAAAGCATCTAGTAGTTATGGATGAAGGAAAGTCTTTGGATCCCTTCAAATATACAAAGTCAGTAAAAATCAGATTTGAGTCAGAAAATTCCGATGACTTTGAGCTTCCTAACTATCCAAGTTTTAGAGAAGATGACATTCTTGCAGGTACAAATCAGACCAAAAAGGACTCGGCTCTGGAAACTTCAGTGACAACTCTACCCAAAGCGGAAGACGTGGTGGAAATTGATTCGGAATCAATGGATAGGGGAGAAGCCGAGATTGTTCGAAAGAATCCACGAGAACCATTTATTTCGGCCTCAGATTTTAAAGAAGGGAGGAGAAGTAGCAAAAGATTGCAAGAAAAACAGGTTAATAACAAGGTAACAAAACTATCTCTTCAAGATGAACCTCAGACTTATGGAGAGGCGATGACGTGTCCAGAAAGAAACCGGTGGAAGACAGCCATCAATGAGGAGATGGCCTCAATTATGGCAGCCGATACTTGGGAGCTGGTGGATTGTCCACCTAACCGAAAAACCAATCGGTTGTAAGTGGGTTTTCAAATTAAAACTAAACCCTGATAACACAATTGAGCGGTAGAAGGCCAGATTAGTGGCAAAGGGATTTACACAAAATGAGGGAATTGACTACGAGGAAACCTTTGCCCTGGTCGCCAGATTTCCCTCCGTCCGCATACTTCTCAGTGTGGCAGCAGCGGAAGACATGGAAGTGCACCAGATGGACATCAAGACAGCCTTTTTGCATGGAGAATTGGAAGAGGAGATCTTCATGCGACAACCTGAAGGGTTTGTGGAGGAAGGAGAGGAGAGTAAGGTATGCCGGCTGATTAAATCTCTTTATGGTTTGAAACTGGCGCCTCGACAGTGGAATAAGAAGCTTGATGAGTTTTTTACTGGTCTGGGATATATCTGGATCAGCTCAGATCACTCAATCTATGTTTTCAAAGATGAGGAAGGTTTTTTATTTATTGTAATTTATGTTGATGATTTGCTTGTTTTAAGTAAATCAATGGAAAAAATTAATAAACTGAAAACCGATCTTAAAGGGAGATTTGAAATGAAGGATATGGGGGAAGCAAAATATATTTTGGGAATTCAAGTAGAAAGAGACCGAAAAAGAAAAATTATAAGATTGACTCAAAAGGAAGCAATAGGGAACATGCTTGAAAAATTTCAAATGGATAAAGCTAATAGTTGTACAACTCCAATGGAGTTGAAGAAGGGAAGTGAGGGGAGTGAGGAAGAAGGAGTCATAGTCTTAGACGAGGAATTATCTCGTGATGAACAAAAGTTCATGCAGACTATTCCTTACAGGCAAGTAGTGGGAAGTCTAATCTATTTTATGAATTGTACCCGGCAGGATTTAGCTGCAGCTGTAGGAGTGCTGAGTAGAAATCAAAATTCTCCCACTAAGAGGGATTAGGAGGTAGCTAAAAGAGTCCTTAGATATTTGATAGGAAGAAGGGATCTATGGTTGCATTTGGGTGGGGAAAATACTGACATCACTACTTGGAGTGATGCCAGTTATGGTGATGCTCCGATGAGGAGATGCAGTTCTGGATATGTATTATATGTGGGTGATGGGGCTTGCTGTTGGAGTAGCAAACAACAAAAAGTTATTGCTCAATCCACCATGGAGGCTGAGTATATGGCCTTTTGCTCTGCTGTAAAAGAATTGATGTGGGTCAAGTCTTTGCTTGGTGAGCTTGGTCACCTTAAGAGTGGTGTGCAGAATTTTTTTTGTGATAATCAGGCAGCAATCGCTATTTCTGCCAATCCTAAACATCATTTTAAAGCCAAACACATGGACATTAGACTCAGCTTTGTTAAAGAGAAAGTAGAAAACAAAATAATCAGTTTAGTGTACCGACCAGATAGTGAGATGGTAGCAAATATGATGACCAAACCTGTGCCTTCCCCTAAGCTAATTTTCTGCAGGGAGAAGTGTGGTTTGAAATTAAAGATTGACTATAAAATAAGGGGAGTGTAGAAATTAATGGTCTTTTTTTTAAGTATTTTCTAGGTATGAATAGAAATATAGAAAAAAGCCGAGGCAGTCTACCTCTAACTTCTCTCTCCAACTCTCAAACTTGTCGCATTCCCTGAGAAATTGGAGAGGAAGCTAGAGCCATGGCTACCTAGGCTATCCAGAGGTTTACGGGATATAAATATTAGTTTATTTATAATTTAGAATATATTTACTAAAATATGTGTGCCGCCTCTAGGAATTGATCCTGGAACCTACCGTCTGGTAATCAGCCGGTAGCCGGTAGCTCTAACTGTTAAGTCTAGAGATAGTGTTACGTACTATATAGATTGATAATTAATTAAACCTTGATACGTAGAATAGTTCATTTAACTGAAATAGTTTTACGGGAGACATAGATCTAGTAATGTAAAAGTACGGATTACGGTACGTATAAGAAACGGATACCGCGCATTTATTTTTTTACCGAAAGGAATACTGCACATGTATTTATTACGGCTACGATTAAATGTAAATTTAATTGGACGACCGAAATTAAACACCGAGATCGCAGAAGAGAATTTCGGCGGTTTTTGATCATTGCCACATCGGATGACACGTGGCGAAATGACATTGGATCGCGGCATCTGCGAGGATTAAGCGAGCGTATCCAGAGATACCACGTGTCGACATTTAGGCCAAAGTTGACCTTTTGTACAGCAGCTCTCTGGGAGAGAGGGTCCAATCTATCAAATTTTTCTAAGTCCTATCTCTCTCTAAACTCTATCTACTGAAGTACGGCACCAATCATAATAGTGTATCGTACATAAGGTACAAGTGCCGATGTACTTTATGTACGGATATTGTACAACATGGCCAACAAGTCGACACATGCCATTTTTGGATTCGTTCTTGGAATCCCAAGAGATGTCGCAATCCAATGTGATTTTGCCACGTGGCAATTGACGTGACGTCAACCGCAAACCGCCGAAAACATATTCCACGATCTCGGCATGCTTCGTGGCCGTCCGATTAAGCCGGATTACAATCGTGACCGTCATAAATACTTCCGCAGTATTTGTTTCGCTTTCTAAACAAAATGCGCAGTATTCGTTTCGGATGTTTCGTACGCCGTACTTTACAAAGTGTGTCTATGTTTAAAGATCCGTTAAATGAAATAGACTACGTGTCAACATTTAAATATCTATCAAACTATATATCTTCAAGCATGATGGCAGACTAAATGGCTAAGGCTACAGGCTAAGTTAACGGGCGGTAGGTACTAGGTTCAAACCCTAGGTCCGTCAATATACATTTTAGTAAATCTACCAAAATCTATAACCCGTAACTCTATCTCTAATCAGCATAGGCAGCCATGGCTCTAGCTCCCTCTTCAACCTTCAGTGACTACGACAAGTGTGGGAGCTGAAGAGAGAAGTTAGAGGCAGACTGCCTCGGCTTCTTTTCTGCATTTTGCAAAACCTAGAAAATACTAAAATAACCTTTTATTTCTACACTCCCCTTATTTTCTAGTCACTCTTTATTTTAAGACCACACTTCTCCCGGCAGAAAAATAATTTAGGGGAAGGAACAGGTTTGGTCATCATATCAGCTACCATTTCACTATCTGGTTTATACTCCAAACTGATTATCTTGTTTTCTACTTTCTCTCTAACTAAGCTAAGCCTAATGTCCATGTGTTTGGCTTTAAAGTGATGTTTAGGATTGGCAGAAATGGCAATGGCAGCCTGATTATCACAAAACACTTTTTGGACACCACTCTTAAGTTGACCAAGCTCACCTAGCAAAGACTTGACCCACATTAATTCTTTTACAGCAGAGCAAGAAGCCATGTACTCAGCCTCCATGGTGGACTGAGCAATGACCTTTTGCTGCTTGCTGCTCCTGCAGCAAGCCCCATCACCCACATACAATACATATCCAGATGTGCATCTCCTCATAGGAGCATCCCCATAGCTGGCATCACTCCAAGTGGTGATGTCAGTATTTTTCCCACCCAAATGCAACCATAGATCCCTAGTTCCTATGAGATATCTAAGGACTCTCTTAGCTGCCTCCCAATCTTTCTTAGTGGGAGCATTCAGACTCCTACTTAGTACTCCTACAGCTGCGGCTATGTCCGGACGGGTACAATTCATAAAATATATTAGGCTGCCCACTACTTGTCTATAAGGGATGGTCTGCATAAATCTTTTCTCTTCCGGGCTTACCTCATCATCTAAGATTATAACTCCCTCTTCCTCACTCCCCTCACTTCCCTTATTTAAATCCATAGGAGTGGTACAACTATTAGCCTTGTCCATTTGGAATTTTTCTAACATGTTTCCAATGGCCTCTTTTTGAGTTAATCTGATTATCTTTCTCTCTCTGTCCCTTTCTACCTGAATTCCCAAAATATACCTTGCTTCTCCCATATCCTTCATCTCAAATCTTCCTTTTAAATCATTTTTCAACTTATTTATTTTATCCATAGATTTACTTAAAACAAGCAAATCATCGATATAAATTGCAATAAAAATAATTCATTCCTCATCTTCAAACAAATATATAGAGTGATCTGAGCTGATCCGAATATATCCCAAACCTGTAAGAAACTCATCAAGCTTCTTGTTCCATTGCCGGGGCGCCTGTTTCAGCCCATACAAAGATTTGATCAATCGGCATACCTTGCTTTCCTCCCCTTGCTCCACAAATCCTTCGGGCTGTCGCATAAAAATTTCCTCTTCCAACTCTCCATGTAGGAAGGCCGTCTTGATGTCCATCTGATTCACTTCCATGTCTTCTGCTGCCGCCATACTGAGAAGTATCCGAACCGAAGGAAACCTAACGACCGGAGCAAAAGTCTCCTCGTAGTCAATTCCCTCTTTCTGGGCAAATCCCTTCGCCACTAACCGAGCCTTGTAGCGCTCAATGGTGTTATCCGGGTTGAGTTTCAGCTTAAATACCCACTTACACCCCTTCCTTTCAGGAGGACAATCCGCCAATTCCCATGTATCGGCCGCCATAATTGAGGCCATCTCCTCATTTATGGCTGTTTTCCACCGTTTTCTTTCAGGACAAGTCATTGCCTCATTATAAGTTTGAGGTTCATCGGGGTGAGACAGTTTGGTTACCTTATTGTTAACTTGTCTCTCTTGCAGTCTTTTGCTGCTTCTTCTTCCTCCCTCAAACTCGGTTGCCGGAATAGATGGTTCTCTTGGATTTTTCCGAACAGTTTCTACTTCTCCCCTATCGCTTGATTCCGGGTCGATTTCCACCACGTCTTCCGCTTCGGTTGGAGTTAATACAAGGGGTTCCACATTTGGGTCCTTCTCGATCTGATCCATACCTGCAAGATCATCATCTTCTTGAAATCCTGGATAGTTAGGAAGCTCAAAGTCATCAGAATTTTTTGACTCAAATCTGATCTTGACTGTCCTTGTATGTTTAAAGGGATCAATAGATTTTCCTTCATCCATAACCACTAGATGCTTCACTAGAATAATATCCTCTCTTTTGAGATCATAGACTCTATATCCTTTTACATCTTCATCATATCCTAGTAGATATCCTGGTTTTCTTTTTGGGTCTAACTTCCAGTTTGAACGATCTGTGTCTAAACTGAACACTTGACTACCGAAAACCTTTAAGTGTGAAACATCTGGTTTTCGGCCTGTCCATCTCTCATAAGGTGTTTGGCCTTTTACTGCTGAAGTAAGAACTCTATTTTTGAGATAGTTTGCACAGTTCATTGCTTCGGCCCAAAACTTCTTTCCTATCTTCTTATCGGACAGCATACTCCTAGCACTATCACTCAGTGTTCTATTTAATCTTTCAGCTACACCATTCTGCTCAGGATTTTCAGGAACTGTCTTTTGGTGTTGCACTACATCTTCTCTCAAAAAATCCTCAAACTGGTTAGAGGTATACTCGCCACCATTGTCACTCCTTACTCTCTTGATTGAGGTTTCATGGAGTTTTTCACTCCATGCTTTATATTGTTTAAAACATTTCTGAGCCTCTGACTTATTTTTCAAAAAATACACTCTGGAATACCGAGACCAATCATCAGTTATAGTCATCATAAATCTCTTCCCCCCGGGTGATGGCACTCTGGCCGGCCCCCAAATATCTGTGTGTACTAAATCTAGAATCTATTCTCCCTTATAGGTGGCAGTTTTTGGGAAGGGCAACCTGTGTGCTTTACCTTGAGCACATCCCCTACAATCACTTAGATTCTCACTTTCACCAAACTGAATCCCTTCCACTACTCCCATCTTTTTCATCTCTCTTAACTTATCTAGATTCACATGCCCAAGCCTCTTATGCCACAACATTATATCATGAACACCAGCATAATAAAGTTTCTTCTTTTCATTGCTTAAAATCAGCCTAAACATCCCTTGGCTACCTTTTTCAGCAGTGAAATAAACTTCCTCCTCAAAGCTAGCAGTAAAGACTCCTTTCCTAGTGCTAGTATCAAAACCCTTATCATCTAAAACAGACGTAGAGATGAGGTTTTTGTTCAGCTCCGGAATAAACAACACATCGGAGAATGTAACTATAGATGTCTTTCCTTCTACTAACACTTTTAGATCTACTGATCCTACAAGAGTAGTAGTGACTATCCTCCCATCCCCGTACTCTATCTCTACGGTGGGAATCTTTCGTATCTTAGTGAACAGGTGTTTATCTTTACACATGTGCATGGATGCTCCTGAATCTACAATCCAGCCTGCTTCACCTTTCAATCCACCGAAAGCACATTTCTGTTTTCGTGGAATTTCGACCTCGTTTTTCGTTTCCAACTCCTCATCCAATAGGAGTTCATCGTCCTCGTCCTCGGATTCCGCCTCATGTACCTGCGTCACAAGGGCCTTTTTCTTTCCTCTCGCAGGTCCACCAGTCTGCCCCTCCTTTAACCGCAGCTCGGTTAACTTAGTGCATTCAGCCATATAGTGCCCGAGTTTCTTACAAAAATGGCACAGTCCCTTAGGAGTCCTTGGTCCGAACTCCTCGGTCTGATTTTTCTGCCCCTCCCCTCGATAATTTCCAACCTGTTTTCTGGAATCATTGTTTCGCCAATCGGTCCCGGGTGCTAAAGCTTGCCCACTCTTTCCTCCCCTTCGGATCTCAATTGTATTCTCGCGAACGAGAATCATCCCTACCACTGAATTCCAAATCCACCTTGAGTCCGCCAAGTCCTGCACACGGTTGACTATGTTCTCGAACTCCTCGGGTAACTTCATCAGTAAACAGTTAACCTTTTCCATTTCACTAAATACTTTTCCAGCACTTTCTAGTTCCATAAAAAGTGTAGCAAGCTCATTGCAAAAATCCAACATCTTCCCCCCTTTGTACACATACTCCATAATTTTCTGATCAGCCAATTGTTGTTGCTGAATCGTACCACTTCGATACATCTCTATGAGAGCCATCCAAAGATCGGATGCCCTCTCTACTTGCAAATGGGGAGATGCAAGCCCTTGAGTAAGATGGCGGAGGATGAAGTGCTTAGCCGCCATATTGTTGTAGTCCCACGTATCGATATCATTCTCCTCGTTCCTCGGAATAGGTGACATGAATGCCGAACCGACTGCTATTGGTGTGACCTTCTCCTTCTCCTTGCCTTTGTCCACCACCTCTCCTTCCTTTGTCTCCTCCGTTGAAGATGAATCTGCATCTCTAGTGAATTTTCCTCCTGTATACCCTAGAGGTATCCCAAGATTGGATGGACGCCTCACCCGTCCACTCACTATTCCCCAAAACCGTTTCTCACATAAAGCTCCTGTCATCATACTTTCCCAGTATATGAAGCCAGCTCCATTGAATATGGGCACCCTAGATGGTGGGCCCATAACGTGTAACTCTGAGACCTCCATAGGACCTCAGAGTAGGCAGCTCACACGAAGCCTCTAGGATAACCCTGACCCCTTTGTCTTTCAGCAAGAATAACTGCCACCCTGGCAAACAAAAACTCAGACCACCTTCACCCCTGTAAAGGCAAGACTCCCCTGAGTCTATAGCAAAAAGAATCTCTGAATTTGCTCCCCTGAGCAGTAAGTTATGAAGGGTCAAAGTTGACCTTTTGTACAGCAGCTCTCTGGGAGAGAGGGTCCAATCTATCAAATTTTTCTAAGTCCTATCTCTCTCTAAACTTTATCTACTGAAGTACGGCACCAATCATAATAGTGTATCGTACATAAGGTACAAGTGCCGATGTACTTTATGTACGGATATTGTACAACATGGCCAACAAGTCGACACATGCCATTTTTGGATTCGTTCTTGGAATCCCAAGAGATGTCGCAATCCAATGTGATTTTGCCACGTGGCAATTGACGCGACGTCAACCGCAAACCGCCGAAAACATATTCCACGATCTCGGCATGCTTCGTGGCCGTCCGATTAAGCCGGATTACAATCGTGACCGTCATAAATACTTCCGCAGTATTTGTTTCGCTTTCTAAACAAAATGCGCAGTATTCGTTTCGGATGTTTCGTACGCCGTACTTTACAAAGTGTGTCTATGTTTAAAGATCCGTTAAATGAAATAGACTACGTGTCAACATTTAAATATCTATCAAACTATATATCTTCAAGCATGATGGCAGACTAAATGGCTAAGGCTACAGGCTAAGTTGACGGGCGGTAGGTACTAGGTTCAAACCCTAGGTCCGTCAATATACATTTTAGTAAATCTACCAAAATCTATAACCCGTAACTCTATCTCTAATCAGCATAGGCAGCCATGGCTCTAGCTCCCTCTTCAACCTTCAGTGACTACGACAAGTGTGGGAGCTGAAGAGAGAAGTTAGAGGCAGACTGCCTCGGCTTCTTTTCTGCATTTTGCAAAACCTAGAAAATACTAAAATAACCTTTTATTTCTACAAATGCCCAAGGTAAGGCTCACAGACCTCCCTTTCCCAAAACTGCCACATATAGAGGCGAGAATGTAAAAGATCTGGTTGATACGGATATCTGGGGACCAACAAGAGTACCTTTGGTCAGGGGAAAGAGGTATATACTGACCATTACCAATGACTGGTCCAGATATTCTAGTGCTACTTCCTCAAAACAAAGTCTGAAACACCAAAATACTTCAAATAATATAAAGCCTGGTGTGAGAAGTTTCACGGAACCCCCATTAAGCGAATAAGGAGTGATAATGGGGGAGAGTACACCCCATTAAGCAAATAAGGAGTGATATTGGGGGAGAGTACACCTCTAACAAGTTTGAGGAATACTTGAGAGATGAGGGGGTTCAACATCAAAAAACTGTACCAAATAATCCAAAACAAAATGGGGTAGCTGAGAGGTTAAACCAGACTTTGGGAGATAGTCTATGTAGTATGATGGCTGATAAGAAAATAGGAAGAAGATTTTGGGCAGAAGCCATGAACTGTGCTAACAACATTAAGAATAAAGTCCTCACTACAACCATTAAAGGAATGACACCCTATAAGAGATGGGTTAGATTGAAACCAGATATTTCTCGCCTGAAAGTATTTGGTTGTCAAGCATACAGTCTTGACACAGATAAGAAAAACTGGAAACTACATGCTAAAGGGAAACCAGGATATTTTATGGGATATGATGAGGATGTCAAAGGATATAGAGTCTATGACTTAGTTAAACAAGATATCATTATGGTAAAGCATCTAGTAGTTATGGATGAAAGAAAGTCATTTGATCCCTTCAAATACACTAGGAAGATAAGAATCAGTTTTGAGTCCGAGAGTGAGCAGGACTTGGATCTTCCCCGAAGGGACACAAGTGAAAACGTGATTGCAGATTGAGGGGAGATCCAAGATGAAGGAGATAAACTAGAATCTCCTCATATCTCTATACACTCCGAGGAGACAGAGGAGGAGGAGCCGGAACCGTCGGAATCGGCTTCCATGGATAAGGGAGCCGATGAGAGAGTAAAGAGGAACCCGAGACTTCCCTCCATTCCAGCTTCAGACTTTTAGGGAGGACGAATGATCAGCAAAAGGCTAAAAGAGAAACAAGCTGCTCACAAGGTAACAAAGCTATCTCACCCAGATGAGCTTCAGTCATACTCGGAGGCAATGGACAGCCTAGAGAAAGACCGATGGTTCAGAGCCATAAATGATGAGATGGCTTCCATCATGGAAGCGAATACTTGGGAGCTGGTGGATTGTCCTCCAAACATAAAACCTATCAGGTGCAAATGGGTATTTAAACTGAAACTGAACACAGATAATACCATTGAGAGATATAAGGCTCGGTTGGTAGCAAAGGGGTTCACCCAAAAAGAAGGGATAGATTATGAGGAGACTTTTGCTCCGGTGGTTCGATTCCCATCTGTAAGGATTCTTCTTAGTCTATCGGCAACGGAAGACATCGAAATACACCAGATGGACATTAAGACCACCTTCCTCAACGGTGAACTAGAGGAAGAAATCTTCATGCGGCAACGAGAGGGATTTGTAGAGCAAGGAGAGGAGAGCAAAGTCTGCAGACTCATTAAGTCCTTATATGGACTGAAGCAGGCTCCCAGACAATGGAATAAGAAACTAGATGAGTTTCTCACCAGTCGGTGATATATCCGGATTAGTTCTGACCATTCTATTTACATGTTTGAGGATGAGAATGGTGTTATTTTTATTGCAATTTATGTGGATGATTTGCTGGTGTTTAGTAAGTCTATGGAAAAGATCAATAAGCTAAAGAAAGATCTTAGAAGCAGATTATACATGAAGGATTTAGGGGAGGCTAAATATATTTTGGGGATTCAAATGGAAAGAGATAGGAGGAAGACGATAATCAAACTTACTCAAAAAGAAGCTATCGGAAATATGCTGGTGAAATTCTAGATCGAAAAAGCAAACAGTTGTTCCACTCCCATGGACTTGAGGAAAGTAAGTGATGGGAGTGTAGAAGGAGGAGTGATAATACTAGATGATCAGATGAGTCCAAAAGAGAGACGTTTATGAAGTTTATTCCTTACAGTTAGGTTGTAGGAAGCTTGATTTACTTTATGAATTGTACTAGACCGGACATAGCAGCAACACTTGGAGTCCTCAGTAGGAGTTTTAATGATAATCGGAAGAGAGACTGGGAGGTAGCCAAGAGAGTCATGAGATACTTGGTGGGAACCGGGGATTTATGGTTGCATTTGGGATGGGAGCACACTGACATCACTACTTGGAGTGATGCGAGTAATGGGGATGCACCTATGAGAAGATGCACTTCTGGATATGTGTTATTGTGGGGGAAGGTGCTTTTTGTTGGAGTAGCAAACAACAAAAGGTGGTTGCTCAGTCCAATATGAAGGCTGAGTACATGGCCTCTTGTTCTGCTATGAAAGAGTTGATGTGGGTCAAGTCTTTATTACAAGAACTGGGTATATGAAAAAGGGAGTGCATGAAGTGTTTTGTGATAATTAGGCTGCAATTGCAATTGCAGCCAATCCAAAACATAATTTTAAGGCTAAGCATATGGATATAAGATTGAGTTTTGAGAGGGAAAAGGTTGAAAACAAAATTGTGAATCTTGTGTATAGAGGTGATGGAGAAATGGTAGATGATATGATGAAAAAACCTGTGCCCTCTCCTATGTTAAAATACTGCAAAGAAAAGTGTGGGTTAAAAGAGAAACTAAAATTAGACTAGAAAATAAAGGGAGTGTTGAAATCACTAGATTTAGGGGAGGTGTTTTCTAAGTCTTAATTGATTAAAATAGCTAAATGAAAAGCATAGGCAGCCTGCCTTCACCTTCTCGCTCTAGCCCCCATAGTTGTTGTAGTCACTGAAGAAGAGAGAGGACAATGGAGCTATGACTACCTCAGCTCCATAGGCAAGACTAAAGAGTGACCTAAGTCACTCTCAACAAAAAGATTGAGTCGGCAGGACTCGAACCTCCGACCGGCAGAGCGAGGCGTAGCCGTCAGCTCTTACCGGCCTGTCGTAGTAGTCCATTGGGATATATAGGGATTGATAGCCATTTAAACATTAGTTAGATCATTAATTGAATTAACGAAATAATAAATTGAGGACATAGAAACTAGTTGAGTTTTGAGTGCGCACGAAACAAATGTATCGGACATTTGTTATTTTGGACGATGAGCATTAAAAGCCGGTTTGGATCTGACGTCCCCTCATCATCGCCGAGATCTCGAAATGGCCGCCTTGGCAGTTTTCGGACGTGACATGTCTTGTCGACAAGTGGCAAGATATCATTGGGAAGCGAGAATCCCAGGGAGCATGAGGACAAGTCCGGAGGAGACAAACGTCCACTCCATGGCTTTGTCTTATACAGGCCGTACAAAAAGTACATCGGCCCTAGTACCTTTCTATACTGTAGAGTCTTCTAATTGGTTCGTACATCAATATATGGGAGTTGTGAGAGGGGTTTAAGACTCAGAGGATTGAGGAGGTAGTCGCCTCTCTCCGAACAAGCTTGTATAAATATCGGCATCTTTGCCACTCGATAATTAATCGCCTGGTCGGGCGTTTTCAGTGATTCTTCTTGCTGTGGACTCAAGGGAGTCCATACTGCATAGGGGTGCAGTCATATTGTCTATTTGCCTGCTTGGGTAGCAACAGTCCTAGTTGAAATTGGGATAGTCAAAAGCTATCTAAAGGCTTCCTCAATTTTGCTGTCCAATGGGGGACACATAATTGCACCGTTGTGGGTAATAAGTAATAACACCACAGCTGAAAGAAAAGTACCTTTTGTGCATTACTTGGGATGATAAAAAGGTGAGTTAAATGCCAGTCCATGTTGCTTTGATAAACTTGAGAACCTATTTACCCTTGATTTTCTTTTAAGCTCCAATATATATATATATATATATATATATATCCGCCGCTTTAACAAAATCTACGAGAAGAAAGGTGGAAAGTGGGGTCGACCAAAACCTACGGCTCCAACGAGTGCGCGAAGGGCAAAAAAAAACGACAAAAGACGTCACAAGCGTTGCATAGAAAGCCGCCAAACCCTCATGGCAGGTACGACAAGTGTCTATTCAACTGGAGAATGAAGTTCTTCAATGATTCAGTTTAGACTGTGAGCGTCTAATATTTAGCACATAGAAAAGACAAATCCAGTTAAATGCGATGGTGTTAAGCATCGGGCGATCCATCCGAATCACGGAAACAAGGAATTTCACGGTAAAAGTTAAAACATTGATTTGTTTTGTATCAGAGTACTGTGAACTAAAGTTCAATATCTTTAGCTTGAGCTACAGTACCGTAGAGTACTGTATTGTTCCGTACACTATGCGATCCTGTATACGTTTCTATCATGAATGTCTCATTGGTACCGATTTTGAAATTTTTACGAATTTTCGTTTTTTTTTTTTTTTTTTTTTTTTTTTTTTTTTTTTTATGTGTTTTTTTTTAGTACGGTTTAAACGTACGGATGAAGCGTATATTTATAATGTACGAAAATAAAAAAAAAAAGACTATTCATTTGCGCGCGCAAAGTTTGAATGAAATTTGTATGTTACGGTTATAATGTACGGAAATTTCGCGCGCAGTTTGAAAGAAATTTGTTCGTTACTGTTATAATGTACGCAAATTTTGCAGTGTTTTGAAAGAACTTTGTACAGTTCATCCAAGCCGACATTGAATCTGCCATTGAAAGCGTGATTGAAGTCGTACTTCAAGCAAGCGTCCACGGACTTCTTCAGAAGCAGCCATGCCTAGGCCTCGAGGATCACAGTGGGACCATGTTAAGGCTTCAAAGGGTGGGCAGTTTTGGGACAACAAATTGTGCCTTTGCATTTACTGTAACTTCGAGTATAATGGACAAGCCACTCGGATTAGAAACCACCTTCTTGGAAATGTGAAGAGTGGAGGCATTAGGACTTGCAATTTATGTCCGAATGAGGTAGGCAGAGCTACGTGTTGTGGAAATAGGCAAGGCTTCTCAAGGTTCTAAAAAACGTATTATATCCGTTTTAGATCAACTTAGTGGAAGTGGAAGTCTTACAAGGTCTTTGGATAAGGTACAAGGAGTACAGATGAAAATAAGAAGTTGTTTTAATAAGTATAATCAGAAGGAGGTAGATGCAGCATGGGCTAAAGCTTTTTTTGCCAATGGCTTGCCATTCACTCTATTAGATGACCCCTATTTCAAGGCAGCAGTGAAGCAGACTGGGGAGATAATGGAGACTTATAAGTTACCGCACCGAAATGCCATGAGAATGAGACTTTTGGCTATGACCAAGGCAACGATCATGTATGATTTAGAGAGTTACATGGAGACATTGAAAGTCACCGGAGCCTTTGTCACATCAGACGGTTGGACAGCTATTGACCAAACACCTCTTCTTAACATTTTAGTTGTCACCTTAAAAGGTGACATGTTTCTCATGCCGAAGATACTAGTAGGCACTACAAGGATGCAAAATACGTTGGTGGAGTGTTGGAGAAAGGAGTTCTTGCGGTGGGAGTGGAGCATGTAGTGCAAATTGTTACAAATTTTGCTCCTGTGAACAATGCAACTGCCTTGTTGCTCATTAGGAAGTACCCAACCCTCACGTGGACGCCATGCTCTGCCCACATCTTAGACTTGATGTTGGAGGATTGGGCCAAGCTTGCTTTTATTTCAACACCTGTCCGAGAGGCAAAGGAGGTGTTGAAATTTGTCACAAACCATAACATGAGTGGAACCATCTTCAACAACATCTCTACACTTAGGATTTTGAAACCTGGAGAGACCTGATTTGCTACAAATTTTATCATGCTCCAAAGGTTTTGAGAGGTGAAGGACAACCTCGAGCGCTTAATGTTTGATGATGGCTATAAGTAGTGGATTGGCAAGGCTGCTTACAAGTCCGAGGGGGCCAAAATCAAGGGGCCACATTTTGAGCTCAAAGTTTTGGATGAGAGTTGGGGAGGCAGTCACAATTTCAGAGCTTGTGGTACGACTGATGCAGGAGTGTGACAAAGGGGCACCAAATGTGGGGAAGGTTTATCATGGGTTCTACATGATCGATCAATTCTTGCATAATATATCCCACAATGGAAGAGTGGGAAATTACGAAGGAATGCAGATTTTGGAGGAGTTGAAGAAATAATGGTTGGCCAGATGGGAGATGGCATATAGCCCAATGTATGCAGCCGGCTTCGTACTCGATCCCGAGTACCAAAGTGTTGACTATGGGCAACATTCAAATTTGAAAGTCTTAGAAGGCTTCCAGAAAATGCTTGAGAGGATGTTACCAAATGTGGATGATCAAGCTGAAGCATACATTGAGCTGACTAAGTATAGGGGCTCTGAGGGAATTTTTGGGAGGGAGGTAACAAAAAATTGTGCGAAGAAGATGCGAGGGTGGAAGTGGTGGCAACAGTTTGGGGCTGTCACCCCTATTTTACATAAAAGGTGGCAATTAAGGTCCTTGCTCAATGCTCAGTTGCTAGCTCATGCGAGAGGAATTGGTCAACTTATGACCATATTCACTCTAAAAAACGGAACAGGTTGACAGCTAAAAGAGCCAATGACTTAGTGTGGGTCTTTAGTAATCTCAGATTAGCACATCAAACTAGGGATGTCAACATTGTGGAGTCTATGATAGCATGGGAGGAAGAGAAGGGGAGATAGTGGAAGAGGATGCTGACGAAGACATGGATGAACTAGATTTAGAGTGATAAGGGAAATAACCCTATTCGAGGTTGTCAATTAGTTACTTTCTATGTGTAAACAAAGTTATTTCCCTCCCATGATTACAAAAATGGTTTTTTTTGTAGGATATTGAACATAAGAGTTTCACTTAAAATAATTCACAAAACATAAAACATTACACAGCGGAAGCTCATAAAAGACAAGAGGAATATCCAACCAAAAGGATTTATAAGTGTTCTTGGCCGAAGCCTCTTTACATCATTTGTTCTCTCTTCTCTCTCTTCTCTATGCTCTATAAATAATCTCTTACTCAATATCAAATCCTTTATGATTCAATTATGTAAGAGAGAATTAATTGTTGAAAAGAGGTAATTAATAGTTCACTTCTCTAATTTAGTTTTACTTTAAAGAAAGAGAGTAAGGATTTAAGGCACGCCATGGCTGCCGCCATATTTAGAAAGTGGCAGATTTTGAAGTAAAGAATATTTTACTAAAATGTTGCCTAAGTCCAAATTTCAACCTGGGTCTGTGGACTTCTATATAGTCATACATCTTAACCACTAAAGCATTATCGAAACGATACACGTGACGGGTTTCAAAGATATATAAACATTAATGCAACAGCTAATTAACAGCAGACTAACCAAAAGGAGCAATTCATGCATGTACGCGAATCTGAACCGTGTAAAACATGTTTTGATCGGACGGCCGGCATTATAGCCGCCACGCGAAGTGAGATTTTGGCGGCATACGGAGATAGCGTCACGCGGTGCCACGTGGTGCCACATTATTTAATACCGAAGAAGATGGGAGGAGGAACCATGGCTTCCGATTTAACAGGTGTCACCTTGTAGACCTTCTCGTACAATGGACGTACAATAAGTACATCGCCCATTCTAACTTCTTATACTATATAGTGTTCCTATTGGACTAGGGTTTAGTAGTAGGTTGTCGTGAGTAGGCAGACCAAGACTTAGTAATATTTAGGTACCTCTCTCTAAGAGAGCTTGTAACTATAAAGGTCATCTTTGACCAGCCATAACTTACTGCTCAGGGGAGCAAATTCAGTGATTCTTTTTGCGTTTGACTCAGGGGAGTCTTGTCCTCACAAAGGTGAGGGTGGTCAGAATACTTTTGTGCCTGGGCGGCGCTTATTCAGTGGGAAAGTGGAAGGGGAAAATATTATCCTAAAAGCTTTACATAGGCTGCTCATTTTGTGGGTCAATGGAGACCACAGAATTTCAGGTTATTGGCCCACCCTCTAGGGTGCCCATATTTGATTGATCAGACTTCTTGTATTGGGAAATGATGATGGAGGGAGAACTATTTCAAAAGTATCTATGGGGCATAGTGTCTGGACAAATTCGATGCCCACCTCCGCCTGGGTTTGGAGGGACATGTTTTTCTGGCACCTCCGCCTCTACAGTTGGTACAACAACTGCCACCATCACCGAAGATGAAGATGAGGAAGGAGAGGAGATTGTCATGGAAGGAGAAAAGGGAGGAGTTGCAACTCAAGTGACACCATTGCTGAAGGCGATATCGGCAGCAGCACCACCAGCAACAGCGACAAGGGTTCAGATCGAAAGATCAGAGTATGAAAAGTGGAACTACAAAGACAAGGTTGTTAAGCTCTTAATTCTTAAAAGTGTAGCAAAGGGCATTGTCATTCCCCTTATGCATGTCAAATATTCATCTCAGATTTGGATATCACTAGTTAACAAATATAAGAGTGGATCATTGCAGCAACAACAGTTGGCGTAAAATAAGATTGTAGCTTATACTTATAAAGGAGGAAGTATGAATAATTATTGCAATGATTTAGTAGCATTATTTGGAGAGTTAGAGAGTGCAGGTAACTCATGGTCAGAGAGACAAAAAGTGAACACATTAATGATGAAACTACCGGAAGAGTATGAGAACATCATTAACCGATTGTAGGACATAGGAGATAGCAATTGGAATTGGGATGACACAGTGGGAATGATTTTAGTGAAAGAAAGCACCATAGAGCTTAGGAGAGGGAGTCCAAGTGTTCAATTATTGTCTGCAGGAGCTGATTGGCGGAAGCATGATGAGGAGAGAGGGAAAGATCCCTATCAAAACTTTGGTGGAAGAGGACAAAGAGGTGGCAGATTTGATAGACAGGGGAGAGGAACTTCTCGAGGAGGATTATGTCACTCCTGCAAGAAACCAGGACACTATATGGGAGATTCTGTCACACTTACAGATCTTCGAGTGAAAGATGGTCAAGGAACCTCAAAGGACGGAGGAAAGAAAAAAGCTTTCCTGACTCAAGTTCTTGATGAGGAAGTGGAAGAAAAAACTGAACCAGAAAATGAACTTGAGGAGCTTCTTCTTAATCCGAAAAACACTGAAAAGCATGTCGACATTCCACGGAGACAAAAGTGTGCTTTCGGAGGTAAGAGGGATCCACCCGAGGATGGGTGGATCATAGACTCAGGGGCTTCAATGCATATGTGCAAAGATAAGCGGTGGTTCACTAAACTGAGAAAGATCCCAACAGTTGAGATGGAGATGGAGATGGAAGAGTAGAAACCACAAGTCTTGTTGGAACTGTTGAATTGAAGGTTCTAGTTGATGGAAAGGCCTCAATTGTAACACTCTCAGACGTTCTTTACATTCCACAGCTTAGCAAGAACCTAGTCTCAACAGCTGTCCTAGATGAAAAAGAGTTTGAAACAGGAACTAGAAAAGGAATCTTTACAGCAAGCTTTGATAATGAGGTTTATTTCATAGCTGAAAAGGGCAGTCAAGGAATGATCAGAATTGTTCTTTGCAATAAAAAGAGTGTTCTCTACTCGTGTGCAAGTGAGATGATGCTTTGGCATAAAAGGTTGGGGCATATGCATCTTGATAGATTAAAGAAAATGAAGAAAAATGGAATAGTGGAGGGTATTACGTTTGAAGATGATGAGACCTTTGATGATTGTAGTGGATGTGCCCAAGGGAAGATTCATAGACTTCCATTTCCAAAGGCAACCACATTTAGGAGAGAGAAAGTATTAGATCTAGTTCACACTGATGTTTGGGGACCTGCTAGGTATGCTTCACATGGGGGGAAGAGATGGATGTTAACTATCATAGGTGATTGGTCTAGATACACGAAGGTATACTTTCTAAGACATAAGTGAGAGGTATTAAGATGTTTCAAAGAGTATAAAGTATGGAGTGAAAAGCTACATGAAACCTCAATAAAAGAGAATATCTTAAAGAAGAAGGAATTCATTATGAGAAAACTGTTCCCTATAATCCGGAACAAAATGGAGTAGAAGAAAGAGTGAATAGAACTTTAGGAGATATGTCCAGAAGTATGTTAAGTGATAAGAGGATAGGGCTGCAGTTTTGGGCTAAGTCTATGAACTATGCTAATTTCATCAAAAATAGAGTCCTAACTTCAGCAAATAATAAGGAAACTCTGTATGAGAGGTGGACAGGAAGAAAGCCTGATTTGTCTAGTTTGAGAGTGTTCGGAAGTCAAGTTTATAGTTTGGATTCCGATAAGACTAAATGGAAGTTGGAGGGAAGAGGGAAACCAGGATATCTTGTAGGATATGATGAGAGCACAAAAGGATACCGGGTGTATGACTTGAAAAAGAGAGATATAATTTTGGTAAAACACATAGTGGTGATGAATGAAGTGAAGTCCATTGATCCATTCAAGTATAATAAGGAAGTCAAAATCAGATTTGAAACGGATCAGTTTTCTGACTTTGACTTTAAAATTGAAGAGAAGGAAGATGGAGAAAAAAGAAAATCTGCAGATCTACCAAAGGAGGACGAAAAGACAACATCTGAAGCAACGCCACAATACGAAGTGGAAACGGATGAGAATTTTGAAGAGACACCAGAATTGGAAGAGAGGGGAGCTGAAAATCTTCATAAACGAAACCCAAGGATGCCTTCTATACTGGCTTCCGATTTTGAGGGGGAAGAAGAAGTAGTAAACGACTTCAAGAAAGACAAGTTAATAACCAACTCACAAAGATGTCTCACCCGAATGAGCCTGAGACATATTAAGAGGCCATAAACACTCCAGAAAGTAGCCGGTGGATCACAGCTATAAATGAAGAAATGGCCTCTATCATGGAAGCCAATACATGGGAGTTGGTAGATTGTCCACCGGACCGAAAACCGATCGGATGTAAGTGGGTTTGTAAACTTAAATTAAACCCCGATAATACCATTAAGAGGTACAAAGCTAGGTTAGTTGCAAAAGGTTATACTCAGAAAGAGGGGATAGACTACGAAGAAACCTTTGCACCTGTAGTAGATTTCCTTCTGTTATAATCCTTTTAAGTTTGCCGCAGCGGAGGATATGGAAATCCACCAGATGGATATTAAAACGGCCTTTTTGCACGGAGAGTTGGAAGAAGAAATTTACATGAGGCAACCGGAAGGATTCGTGGAAAGTGGGGAAGAAAATAAAGTTTGCAAACTGATAAAATCACTCTATGGGCTTAAGCAAGCCCCGCGACAGTGGAATTTAAAGCTAGACGAATTTCTGACCGGTTTGGGGTATATCAAAATTAGTTCAGATCACTCTATATATTTATTTGAGGATGAGAATGGAGTGATATTTATTGCTATTTATGTGGATAATTTGCTGGTCGTAAGCAAGTCCTTAGATAAAATTAACAAACTAAAACGGGATCTTAAAGCAGTTTTGATATGAAAGATCTCGGCGAAGCAAAGTACATTTTGGGAATTCAGATGGAGAGAGATAGAGGGAATAGAAATATAAGACTCACTCCAAAAGAAGCAATTGGTAATATGCTAGAAAATTTTCAGATGGAAAAGGCAAACGGATGAACTACTCCTATGGATTTGAAAAAAGTGTCTGAGGGGAGTGGAGAGAGAGGAATATTGATCATGAATGATGAGATGGATGAGATAGAAAGAAAATTTATGGAAAATATTCCTTATCGGCAGACTCTAGGTGTCCTTAGTAGAAGTCTAAATGAACCAAGAAAGAGAGACTCGGAGGTTGCCAAAAGGGTGATGAGATATCTGGTGGGGACAATGGAATTATGGTTGCATTTGGGAGGGGAGCACACTGACATCACCACCTGGAGTGATGCCAGTTATGGAGATGTGCCTTTAAGGCGGTGTACGACTGGATATGTGTAGCAAATTGGATCCAGTGCATGTTATTGGAGTAGCAAGCAACAAAAAGTAGTTGCTCAGTCCACTATGGAGGCTGAATACATGGCTTCTTGTGCAGCCACCAAAGAATTAATGTGGGTTAAATCTCTTCTTCAAGAACTTGGGTTCATGAAGTCTGGAACTCAAAATGTTTTTTGTGATAATGAAGCTGCTATCTGTTGTTCTACAACCATTGGAGCAGGTGGAGCATCAGCAGTAGTAGTGGAAGTAGACATAATCTCACTCACAGAAGCTTATCAAGAATCTAATCAAACAGCTGTTTTCTACAGCTCACCAAATCTGATACAATGAACCAAACTGCTTCAAACTATAACACAGTATAGAATATCACAAAGACTGACAACTCCCAAAGTTTCAGCTCAATTGATCCAACATACATCAAGACATACAACTCAGAAGTTTCCCAAAAACAGTTTGCAGATTACACAGTCTGGAAGTCTGGATACATAAAATGTTCTACGTCCTAAATCTTATACTCTTCACTCAGTCGTCCTACTACATAGTGCTGTACCGCCGATACAAGTGTTCCAAAACGATACATCCAAAAGAACTAAACTGCCACTAAGGTCTAGGTGATCCTACTTACGCTAAGAACTAATCTATCACTGTACACTCAATATGACTGAGAATCCTATACAGATGATTTGATCAAATACTTGTCGCCTGGCTAAGTGAATCTCGTCAATTGACTTGATTTAGATCAACGGCAGTAGCGCAGTCCAATTCCTGATTATATTCAAATATCCGCAGCTTCGTAGCAGCTGCGTTATCACATACAAAAGTTAGCCGCAGCTGCGTTTGTCTTGTTGCGTAGCAACTGCCTTGTCATGTACCAAAATATCCGCAGTTGTGTTTGTCCTATTGCGTCGCAGGCTGCGTTCGTCCGTACATACCATATCAAAAATAACCGCTGCTGCGCTTGTTCCATCTACGTCGCAGTTGCGTTGTTGTTACCTTTGAAAAACCTTCACTATGATTCAAGTGACGACGGGTGTCCATATATATCTATTTTTCCCCCGTCCTATAAATTTGTTGAGACTTAAAGCTTTCCAAAAACAACACTCCCTTAAAGCTTTAAACTCAGTATCCCAACGCAGCTGCGATGTCGAACTAGGGCAGCATCGCAGCATAGCAACGTAGCCATTTAGCAAGTCACTTAGTCCCAATATATCCCCGTTATTGGACTAGCGCAGCATAGCAATATACCAGTGCAGCAACTCAACTATTGACTCAATCCCAGTGCGTCCCTACAATATTTCAGCTTAGGAGCCGGAAGACCTTTAGTGAGCATGTCAGCAACCATTTTTGCATCTGGCAAATAGCATAATTTAATCAATTTAAAGAACACTTTTTCTCTTACAAAGTGTAATCTTACATCCATCTGCTTGCTTTTGAACTGGTGACTTGGGTTAGAAGCAATGGCAATGGCAGCCTGATTATCACACCAGATCACTTGTGAACCAACGTGCATGTATCCCAATTCTTGTATCATGGATTTTACCCATAGGAGTTATTTGAGGGCCGAGCTTACTGCCATATATTCTGACTCCATCGACGATTGTGCCGTGACCTTTTGAAGTTTGCTGCTCCAACAGCAAGTCCCGTTCCCAATTTGCAGAACGAATCCCGTGGTGGATTTTCGACTTGGCATATCGCCATAGCTTGCATCACTCTATCTTTGCAGCTTCACTTCTCCTTCGCCTAGTGTGAGTTTGAGGTCTTTGGTTCTTGCCAAGTATCTTAAAACTCTTCTTGCTGCATCACGGTCAGATTTCCTCAGATTCTCTAGACTTCTGCTCAGTACCCCAACTGCTGCAGCAATATCCGGACGGGTACAGTTCATGAAATAAATTAAACTTCCCACTATCTGTCTGTAAGGTATCAATGTCATACGATCATCCTCCCCTGACTCAAAAAATTCACTGACAATAACGCCCGGTTCTGTTTCTTCCCCTTCTAACCTATGCCGAAACTCCATTGGTGTAACACATCCTTTTGCCCCCCGCATTCCATATTCATCTAACATGTTTCCAATAGCCTCATTTTGAGTCAATTTTATTAATCTGTTTTTCTTGTCCCTTTCTACTTGAATACCCAAAATATATTTTGCCTCACTGAGGTCTTTCATATCGAACCGTGATTTCAAAGCAATTTTAATTTTGTTAATTTCAGCCATTGATTTGCTGACTAATAGTAGATCATCTATATATACCCCTATATATACTATTCCATCCTTACCCTGTAAAACATAGACAAAGTGATCAGAGCTTATCCTCTTAAAGCCTAGACCTGTTAAGAATTCTTCAAGGTTTAGATTCAATTGCCTCGGGGCCTGTTTTAGGCCGTAAATGATTTTAGCAGTTTACATACTAAGTGCTCTTTTCCTGGTTCTGCATATAATCAGGCTGCTGCATGTAAATGGTCTCCTCTAGTTCTCCATGTAAAAAGGCCGTCTTTACATCCATCTGATGTATTTCCATATCTTCTATAGCAGCTAGAGATAGCAAAATCCTAACTGTTGGAAATTTTACAACAGGAGAAAAAGTCTCTTCAAAGTCAATTCCTTCCTCTTGATTATAACCCTTTGCCACAAGTCTAGCCTTGTATCGTTCAATGGTATTATTTGGATTTAACTTCACCTTGAATACCCATTTGCTGCCGATCGCTTTTCGATCCGGAGGAAGGTCCACAAGCTCCCATGTCTGAGCCTCCATGATCGATTTCATTTCATCGTTTGCCGCCTCGATCTAGTGATTCCGCTCCGGTGATGAGAAGGCTTCCCGGATGGTCAGAGGCTCCTCTGAGGCTGCCGAGTAGGCAAAGTGAGAACTTGCTTGCAGGCGGCTACTGGATCTTCTTCCCCCCGGAAATTCTGAGGCTGAAATTGTCGGATCCCGTGCGTTGCGCTAGTTGTGTTGGTTGCGATCCGTAGGCACTAACTGCTGTTGTTGCGCTTCGAAACAAACTTGTTGCGCAACCCGATTTTGTTTTGCCTCCGGTGGTACCACTGGTGAATTTTGCATCTGTGGAACAACATTATGGATGCTATCTAAAATGACATATTCTTGTATTTTTTGCTGCTTCTGCTGCTCTGTCATTTTAAATAATTCTATCGAGTCTAGTTCATCTTTCACGACAATATTTCTTACTAAAATGATTTTCTGTCTCTCAAAAACGAACACTCTATAACCTTTAGAGTGTTCATCATATCCTAACAAAATGCCTGGCAATCCCTTAAGTTCCATTTTCCATCTATCATTAGAAGTATTTAAAATAAAACATTTACTTCCAAAGACTTTGAAATGACTGACATCCGGTTTTCTGCCCGTCCAGATCTCATAAGGAGTTGTTTCTATTGATCTTGAACCTATCCTATTTTTGTTATAAACTGCACAATTTAACGCTTCAGCCCAGAATTTCGGATCTACGTCCTTATCCGCAAGCATGGATCTAGAGCTCTCTGTGATAGTTCTATTTAGTCTTTCTGAGACCCCATTCTGTTCGGGAGAGTATGGGACAGTCAATTTATGACTTATACCTTCCTTGAGTAAAAAGTTTTCAAACTCTTTTGACGTATATTCCCCGCCATTGTCCGATCTAAGCTCCAAAATTGGTAGACCGTGTAGTTTCTCCGCCCACGCTTTGTAGTGTTGAAAATGAGTGGCGATTCACTCTTTTCTTTCATGAAATAGACCTTAGTAAACCTCAAAAAATCATATGTAAACGTAACCATGTATTTCATCCCCACGGCAGATGGTACTTTTGCAGGACCGAAAACATCAGAATAAATGAGTTGCAAAAGTTTAGTAGACCTATGTTCAGACTCGTGAGGAAACGGTAATCTGTGTATTTTTCCTAGTGCACATCTATCACATGTTCTAGGTGACTGGTTTGACACAGTGATTCCTTCTACTTTACCAGCAGTGACCATCTTTTTCATACTATCATAATTCACATGGCCTAACCTTTTATGCCACAGCTCATCTGAAGATAATGCACCGGAATACAAAACATCATTTTCTTTATTATCGGGCATATCCATTCGATACATTTTGCTGGCATCTCTAGTTCCCGTAACTGCAATTTTCCCATGTTTGCTAACAACCTGCCTGCCGTGTTTCAGATTGACCTCAAACCCTTTACTCTCTACCAAAGACGTTGAGAACAAATTTTTCTTAAAATCCGGGACATAAAGAACATTATGAAGAGTTCTCTCAACAGCTTTGCCCTCTACATCAACTAGCAGGGAGACATCGCCTACAGCCCGCGTTTGCACACTCATTCCACATGCATAGTAGATATTTTTCTCTGGTGTTGATTTCAGATTTTTGAAAACTGCCTTGTTCCAACACATGTGGGCCGATGCTCCCGTGTCCATGATCCATCCATTGTCTTTAGCGCCCTCCATCGCTGCCGCCATTGCAAATAGATCATCATCCTCCTCGTTAGAGAGTGATAGAGACTCGTCATGATGAGATGAAGACGCCGAGAATAGTGCATTTCCTCGTTGTGACGATCCCGTGAAGCCGTGATGAAACTGGCTCTGCTGCCAACCAGTCCTGTATAGACCTGTTTCATTAGCCTTTTTAAGCTTAGGACAAAATTTGTATCCATGAACTTTTTCATTACAATAAAAACAAGCATTGAAAGATTGTCTATTTCATCTTTGATTAAACTGTCTAAACTGATTCTGGTTTTGATTAAACTGATTTCTCTGCTGATTAAAATGACCGTTTTTGTCAAATTCTGTGTTAAATGCCTCTACTTGTTTTTCACCATTGAGAATTTTAGAATCTGCCTCCTCTTCCAATATCAAATTAATAGCTAACTATAGTGTCCAACTAGCTTTATCTTTTTGTTTCAGCCTATGAGACGCTCCTCTCATAGGATTTGGAAGACTCCTCATTAGCAAAGCAGCTTGATGAAACTGAGGAAAAGATCTGCCTGCACAAGCATGAGAATCTATTAGAATTCGAAATTTGTTACAATATTCAGCCATTGTGCCACTCGTGTATTTGTAGTCCCAAACTCGTCCAGCCAAAAATAGCTCTCCCTGTACATTAACCTTTTCAAAATCAACCTTGAGAGATTTTAAGATATCGATCGCCTTTTTCATTTTTATCCGTGACATAGCCAATTCTTCTAAAAAACAAAACTTGAAAATTGACCGAGATTGCGAATTTTTCTTTGACCATGACGGAACTGATTTCGCCAGTGAACCATCCAAAATATCCAAGAGATTAACATTTTCAAAGTGTGTTTCCACCATATCCGCCCAATACGCGTATTTTTCTCCCGAGAAAATAGGAATTCTTGATGAAAGGCCCATAACCTGTTGTTCTACAACCACTGGAGCAGGTGGAGCATCAGCAGTAATAGTGGAAGTAGACATAATCTCACTCACAGAAGCTTATCAAGAATCCTATCAAACAACTCTTTTCTACAGCTCACCAAATCTGATACAATGAACTAAACTGTTTCAAACTATAACACAGTATAGAATATCACAAAGACTGACAACTCCCAAAGTTTCAGCTCAATTGATCCAACATACACCAAGACATGCAACTCAGAAGTTTCCCAAAAATAGTTTGCAGATTACCCAGTCTGGAAGTCAGGATACATAAAATGTTCTACGTCCTAAGTCTTATACTCTTCACTGAGTTGTCCTGCTACATAGTGTTGTACCGCCGATACAAGTGTTCCAAAACGATACATCCAAAAGAACTAAACTGCCACTAAGGTCTAAGTGCTCCTACTTACGCTAAGAACTAATCTATCAATGTACACTCAATATGACTGAGAATCCTATACAGATGATTTGATCAAATACTTGTCGCCTGGCTAAGTGAATCTCGTCTGTTGACTTGATTAGATCAACCGCAGTAGCGCAGTCCAATTCCAGATTATATTCAAATATCCGCAGCTTCGTAGCAGCTCCGTTATCACATACAAAAGTTAGCCGCAACTGCGTTTGTCTTGTTGCGTAGCAACTGCGTTGTCATGTACCAAAATATCCGCAGTTGTGTTTGTCCCGTTGCGTCGCAAGCTGCGTTCGTCCGTACAGACCATATCAAAAATAACCGCAGTTGCGCTTGTTCCATCTGCGTCGCAGCTGCTTTGTCGTTACCTTTCAAAAACCTACACTGTGGTTCAAGTGAGGACGCGTGTCTATATAGATCTATTTTTCCGCTGTCCTATAAATTTGCTGAGACTTAAAGCTTTCCAAAAACAACATTATCTCTATTGCAGCTAATCCGAAACATCACTTCAAAGCTAAACATATGGATATAAGACTAAGCTTTGTCAGAGAGAAGGTTGAAAATAAAATTATTAAACTGGTTCATAAAAGTGATAGAGAAATGATTGCAGACATGATGACAAAACCAGTGCCTTCCCCTAAGTTGATTTATTGTAGAGAAATTTGTGGATTAAAATTAAAAAGTGACTAGGAATTTAGGGGAGTGTTGAAAAGAGGTAATTATTAGTTCACTTCTCTATTTTAGTTTTACTTTAAAGAAAGAGAGTAAGGATTAAAGGCACGCCATGGCTGCCACCATATTTAGAAAGTGGCAGATTTTGAAGTAGAGAATATTTTACTAAAATGTTGCCTAAGTCCAAATTTCAACCTGGGTTTGTGGACTTCTTTATAGTCGTACATCTTAACCACTAAGGCGTTATTAAAACGATACACGTGACGGGTTTCAAAGATATATAAACATTAACACAACAGCTAATTAACAGCAGACTAACCAAAAGGAGCAATTCATGCATGTACGTGAATCTGAACCGTGTAAAATATGTTTTGATCGGACGGCCGGCATTATAGCCGCCACGCGAAGTGACCTTTTGGCGGCATACGGAGATAGCGTCACGCGGTGCCACGTGGCGCCATATTATTTCATACAGGAGAAGATAGGAGGAGGAACCATGGCTTCCGATTTAACAGGTGTCACCTTGTAGACCTTGTCGTACAATTGACGTACAATAAGTACATCGCCCATTGTACCTTCTTGTACTATATAGTGTTCCTATTAGACTAGGGTTTAGTAGTAGGTAGTCGGTGAGTAGGCAGACCAAGACTTAGTAATATTTAGGTACCTCTCTCTAAGAGAGCTTGTAACTATAAAGGTCATCTTTGACGAGCCATAACTTACTGCTCATGGGAGCAAATTCAGTGATTCTTTTTGCGTTTGACTTAGGGGAGTCTTGTCCTCAAAGGGGTGAGGGTGGTTATAATACTTTTGTGCCTGGGCGGCGCTTATTCAGTGGGAAAGTGGAAGGGGCAAATATTATCCTAGAGGCTTGACATATGCTGCTCATTCTGTGGGTCAATGGAGACCACAAAATTTCATTAATTAATTCGATACTCTGCACATGTACACTGCTGCCTATATATACTCGCTACTCTGCACTAAGAGACAACAAGATAAGATAAGCAGAACTTAGCGTAGCGACGAAGTCTATCCTTAGCTGACTGTGCACTCTTCAATGAAAGTTCCACGAAGAAAGGCGCATAAGCTTGTTCATTCGAAACAAGAAACTCCAAACGTTGACTTAAACACGTGTCGCTTTACGAACACACCTCCACGCAATTTGAAACACCTGCGCACGAAACAAACAAGTGACGCGAAACGAAATAGTATGTTTCGTTCGTGGCAATTAAAATTACCGTCGCGAAACGACGTAGTAATTTTTGTATGATGACGCGACAGTTTGCGTCAAACAAATACAAGTTGGTATGACGTTTCGCGAAATGTCGCGAAAACGACAATAATCCAACAATCCCCCTCTTATTGTCGGAATCGCCAAACTCTCCAAAATAATCCAAGTTTCGGTCGTCCCCTCTCAAATACATTATGCGTTGTTGCTTTCGTCAGCAAATCTGGCGCCTCCTCTTTTGTCAGTACGTACGAAAATACAATCTCGTTAGCCGTAACCAAATCACTTACAAAATGTCATTGGATCCTGATGTGTTTCGTCCTCTTGTGAAACACGTGATTTTTCGCCAACGCCATCGAACTCATGCTGTCAGAATAAATCGTCATACAACCAATAGGAATGCTTAACTCACATAACATCTCCGTAATCCAAATCACCACGTGCGTGGCGCCTGTTTGAATCCATATAATGACTTTCGTAAACGCCATACATTTCTTTCCTGCAAAGGAGACACTCTTTCCGGTACCTTCATGTATACCTCTTCCTCTAACTCACCATTTAAAAACGCAGTTTCCACGTCTATTTGATGGACGTGCTTCTTCCCCATCGCTGCAAGTGTAATAATTATCCGTAGTGAGTCGAACTTCACCACGGGGGCATAAGTCTCCTTAAAATCGATTCCCTCACGTTGTTGGAACCCCTTACAAAGAAGCCTCGCCTTGTACTTAATAATTTCACCCGAAGATCCTGTCTTCGTCTTAAAGACCCACTTTGCATCAATCGCCTTTTTCCCCTCCGGTAATTTTACTTCCTCAAAAGTTCGATTTTCAACCACCGATTTAAATTCTTTCTCCCACGCCGGTTCCCACTTACTCTCCCAATCGGCCGACCTCCTTGCCTCACCATAAGATTGAGGGTCGCCGGTCATATTTTCCGTAAGTGATTACTAGAAAAGAAACTCCGTCTCCTTAGCATCGGAAAGAAAATAATGGGAATTCGATGCATTTTCCCCTTTTCGATCGTAAGTAAGTTTCTCCGGTTTCTTCCCCTTTGTAATCGGAGAGCTCCTCCTAATAACTTGCTCCTCCTCCTTTTCCTCTTTCTCTTCCTTGGATTCAATTTTTATTTCCTTCTCACTCGATTTAGAACTCGATTTAGAGCTTTGAGATTTCTGAATGTTCGAAGGCACTCGGTAATCCAAAGATCCATTACTCTTACTTTCAAATTCAATTTCAACCGATTTCTTCAAATTATTTTTCTTAGTTTTCTCATTCGGTTCCACATCGGAATCCGAATCCCCAATGTACGGAAAACTCTCAATTTCACTCTCCTCATAAAAATCCAAATTTTCCTTAAATTTTCCAACGAAATTCATGGCGGATTTGAGATCCTCATGAAAGTCCACATTCTGAGATTCCTCCACGGTGTGACAAGCCAAATTATACACACGGTACAAATTCCCCTTCCCACTATAACAAACAAAAATTCTCGGCCAACACCTTGGAGCAAATTTCCCCTTCCTCTTGATTGATTCCACATAAACCGTGGCATTACATCCCCAAATTCTCAAATGATGAACCGTGGGCTTTCCCCCACTCCATATTTCCTCCGGTGTTTTACTTCCAAAAACGGAAGTGAGCCTTTAGTTACAAATGTAATTCGACGTAAGAATCGCATCTCCCCACGAAAACATCTCTCGTCCGGAGCTATGAACCATCGCACGGACCATTTCTTGTAAGGTACAATTCTTCCTCTCGGCCACTCCATTTGATTCCGGAGAATAAGGTGCGGTGAATTGATGCCTTATCCCCCACTCCTTACAATACCCCTCAAAACAACAAACTCCCCTCCATTGTCCGAACGAATGGACTTAAGCTTCTTATCAATTTGCCTCTTGGCCATTACATGCCATTCCTTAAATTTTTCAAATGCATCCGATTTCTTTTTCAATAAATACACCCATGACTTCCGAGAGAAGTCATCAACAATCACCAAAGTATACTTATTACCTCCAATTGTCTCGGGTTTAATGTGTCCACAAAGATCGATGTGAACAACCTCCAAAGGATTTTGAGCTCGATGCTTGATGTATTTATTCGGATGGGATTTCCGAATTTGACGTCCTTTGCTACATCCTCCGCATCCGTTCACCTTCTCACCAGATGCGAGGTCTAAACCCCTCACCGAAGAATGTCGAATCATCTTGTTCAAACTTACCTCGGATGTGTGACACATGCGGTGATGCCATAAAGTAAGATCACCTTTCAACTCCGAAATTTGATGTGAAATTCCCTCGGTGGGAACTTTAGATTTCGGCCTCCCCCATAAGAGCCGACTATGATTCGCATCCGTTACAACTCCTTCTCCAATTACAATCCATTTCTCATTCCAAATCTCAATAGATTGATCACCTCTCGCAAGTAAACTTCCACCAATCGGATAAATTTGTGGAACACTTAGCATATTGACCGAACCATCCGGAATATAAAGAGTATTTTGAAGACGATACTCCGTCGATCTCTCCTTCTCATCATTATCCATGAAACAAGATCAAGACGAACTGTGCCAACCGTTCCAACTGAAATGACATGGCCGCTTGCAACCGTAATAAACTTTGGAACCGTGAGTTCCCTCATGTCATCAAATAAGGTGGCATCCGTGCAAACATGGTGAGATGCCCCCGTATCAATAATCTACTTTTTCTCCAAATTTCCTTCACTACTCACCGAATTAAGGGTAATGTTAAGAACCGAAAACTCATCACCGGTTTTATTACCATAGTCAAAGTAATTTGCATTACCGTAACCACGACCACCACCGCGGCCTCATCCTCAGCCGCCACCTCGGGCGCCTCTATCACCTCCTCTACCTGCTCTTCCACTTCCGGAATCTCCACTCTTTGCATAACATTGAGGGATCGTATGCCCCCACTTACCGCAAAAATGACATTGCTTATCATTATCCGGACAAGATGAATACAAATGTCCAAGCCGGTTACACCGCTAGCATGTCACATTGGAAAGATCCGAAGGGACTTTGGCGGACGACCTTGCTCCCTCTTGTTGCCTCGGCCGCCACCACCACCTCTCGAGCCACCTCCTCTACCACCTCCTCTACCACCGGCATAGTTAAGATCCGGGGTTTCGGGAGTAGTAGAGTTGAGAACTCCTCCTCCTCCACTTGAAGAAGCCGATGGAGTTCCCTTCGACATTTTGATAAAATTGACGGTGAATCCGAAGTTGTTATCCGCCTTCCCTCGTAAAATAGCTTTAAGATGCGAAAGCTTCTCCGGTAAAACATTAAGAAAATCGTTTTTCTTATCTTCATCCAGGATAACTCGGCCATTGTTGAGTAATTACTCGAGTATAATATTGAAGCACTTCACGGCATCATCTATCACTTCATTTGATTTGATTTTAAAATTCATAAAGTCCGTGTAAACATATTGACCCTTGTTCTCAACGCCTTTCTCATATTGCTCCTCAAATGTTTGCCAACACTCATGGGCCGTGCCGTGAGCGAGAAAATGATCAAGCACGGAAGAAGTGCAATTCTTCATCAAACCGGTCGTTGCCGCAATATCCTTCAACCTCCATTGAGCACGTGCCTTGCTCTCCATTGGCATCTTCTCCTCTCTATTGACAATCCTCCAAAGCCTCTTAAGAATAAGTTGATTTGAAATAAATCTCTTCCAAACCGCATAATTGGTGCCATTAAAGACCACAGATTTCCCCGACATATTATAATCATCTTCGTTATCGAATGCCTCTTCAAAATCTGAATCTTCCTCTATCTTTGCTTTACCTTTCCTAATTCTCTCTTTTATCTCACTCTCATTAGCTCCTCCACTAAATGGATCGGCAGCCTGAAATGAAGCAAATTCTCTTTTCTCACTAGATTGAGTTTGAAATCATGAATCTACATATCTCATTAATGTATCAAACATTTCCTCAAATTTTCTCTCCGTATTCCGGGTCTCCTCAAATTGAGAACCCAGAAAACTGAACTCTCTTGCTCTCTCCGAAGTCGACATGGGGGAAGGAGTTTTTCTATTCTTCTTCCTCCCTATGCGCTCCCTCTCTAACTCCGAAGCACTAGCTCCGATACCAATTGTAGGATCTTAAGCAAAAGAGTTTCACTTAAAATTATTTATAAAACATAAATCATTACACAGCGGAAGCTCATAAAAGACAAGAGGAATATTCAGCCAAAAAGAATTATAAGTGTTTTGGGCCGAAGCCTCTTTACATCATTTTTCTTCTCTCTTCTCCCTCTTCTCTATCCTCTTTAAATAATCTCTTACCCCAATATCAAATCCTTTATGATTCAATCATGTAAGATAGAATTAATTAATTCGATAGATACTCTGCACATGTACACTGCTGCCTATATATACTCGCTACTCTGCACTAAGAGACAACAAGATAAGACAAGGAGAACTTAGCGTAGCGACGAAGTCTGCCCCTAGCTGACTCTGCACTCTTTAATGAAAGTTCCACGAAGGAAGGCACACACGCTTCTTCCTTCGAAACCTCTAACTCTAAATGTTGACTTTATACGTGTCGCTTTACAAGTACACTTGCACGCAAAATCAAACATCTCTACATGAAGACAAAAGTCACGCGAAACGAAATAGTATGTTTCGTTCGCGGACGCTTCAAAAAAAGTACCACGAAACAAACATCGTACGTTTCGTATGATGACGTGGTACTTCACGTCAGCAATTAAATGTTGGTATGACGCTTCGCGGAAATACCGCGAAACGACAATTTCCCAACATTCAACTGCACACTTTGTTAGCGACCTGTAATATTCCCTTATACCCCAATTAGTATAGGAATGAACAATAATACCCGTCGACGTCTTGCGGCATGACACCAATTTTTATCATCTAAATAGAGTGTTGTACGGTTGGTGTCAGACTGTACAAAAATGTACCTTTTTAAGTGAGAAAGTATAATTAATGGGTTTTAGTAACCACGGACGCATGAGAATATGTGCTCTAAAAAGGGGATGCAATCGGGTTGTCAAAAATCACGTTCTCACATATTCGTCCGGCAACCGCGTTTCGACGGTGTGAATGTACAATTTGTGTACGATTTGTCAGATTTTGAACAGAACTTATATTAGTGTAAACAAGTTTGGGGCTGGTGTTTAATTTTTTTTTAAATCCAAAATAGTATAAGTAAATATCGAGTATGTATGTTTTTTTTGAAAAAATCCAAATTCTCAATTAGCGTAAATAACGGTAATTGTTCCTACACGCTAAATATACCTTTACGCGAATAACGATTCACGGTGTACTGTACATTACAGTATAATACTAGGCTGTACTTTCCAAACAAAAAAAGATGAATTGTACGAAAGTTCGAAACAGTACAACGTGAATCGTAATTAGCCTTATGTACGCTATATCGGCACCCCAAAATTTTGACATTGATACCTTAAATATAATAAACTACACTATTTAAGGACGTGGACCATAATCTGCCATGTCTCCCGGCACTAAATTAGAATAAATGACGCTAATTTTTTCTTTACACTAATAATTTTTATACGCTAATAACGATTCAAGGTGTACTGTCCATTGAAATTTGAAAATCTTCAACTATGGTTGAATTCTACAATAGCGTGTTTGCCGTGTCATAATGGTCACATCAGTTGTTTCCGATTTTTACATTTGCAGTGATACAGTAGAATCGTCAAAGCGGTATTCGATTTTTAAGGATCTGGCGGGTCACAATTTTCAAAGCAATGTAAACGATTTTTAAAATCTTACCTTTTTCCACTTTTCAATATCTCACTGATCGCTTCCGATTTTCAAAATCTTATTTGACGTGTCATCGCGTGATATCCTTGCGCCACGTGGTGACAAAAGAGAAGGCTGGACTTGCAAGCGCGTTTACACGTGTTAAAGAATGCGTTTCAACCGTCGTCAACGTCGCTCACAGATATTTTCTTCGGTCTTCGGGCAGAAAAAGATATTCCGAAAATAAATTAAAAAACAGTTAGAAGCTCTTTCGAAATTCTGGAACTGCCCAAGGAGACAGTTGTCCACTGAAATCCTAGGAGCCAGTACGGACCAGGCAGAGACTAAACTCTCAAAAGTGAAAACTCTAAAATAGCATAGAAAAATAATTAAAAAATTTAAACAAAAACCTCATCGTTCAGGACTCACGGGCAGGCAAGTTTGAACTTTCAAATCTCGGCTTGAGAAGCGGAGTGATTATTGTCACAGTCCTCTCGGGTCAAGGTCGTTACGCGGCTGCTTCTCATTGGCTGCCAATATCTTCGCGACATTCAAAACAATAAAAACGAATCCTCCCCTATTCTTATTGGTTTCGTCACTTGTACCACTATTTTCATTCGTCTGTAACGAACCAAAGTACTGATTCTAAGCCAATTCTTTTATCGATACCTTCAAAAATTTGTTTGCCTCTTTATTTGCCACTCCGCTTCAAATTTCTTCCCAACCTGCTGCAATAATCTGCAGAGAGAATTGTCTCTCTTTTCCTTAGCGTGCCTTTGTTTTCCCTTTATTTTCCTTTGTTTTCCCTTTATTTTCCTTTGTTTTCCTTTTCATATTAGGATCTTACTACCGTACAAAAAGCTACTGTACGAGCCGAGATGGCGAAGCGGGCGCTTTTGATTGGATGCAACTATCCAGGTACGGATGCTGAGCTGGCGGGCTGCGTCAACGACGTGTTTCGAATGAAGACAAGTTTGATCGAACGGTTCGGATTTGACGAAGATGTGAGTGCACAAGAAAAGAGTGCCATGGTCCGAGAGAGAGAGGGAGAGAGAGAGAGAGGGAGAGGGAGAGGGAGAGGGAGAGGGAGAGGGAGAGGGAGAGGGAGAGTGTGTGTGTGTGGGTGTGTGTGTGTGAGTGTGAGTGTGTGTGTGAGAGAGAGAGAGAGAGAGAGAGAGAGAGAGAGAGACAGACGCTATTTTTCAAAAGCGAAGTCCGTGAAAGCGCCTCTCTCTCTCTCTCTCCCTCTACCACTACTGCGTCTATCTCACAATTCTTGCAATAAAAAACTTCAATAATGGTGTCAAATTAAAGATCTCTAAAAACGATTTCTTTTTACTATATTTGGGCGTATTTTGACGGCAAGAAAAGTGAGAAAGGACTACAAAACAAAATCGGGAAACCATGGCAAAGAGTTTTAGAATTTGTGACGTCACCGCTGTCATAATTGAGCGTGACGTTTTTCTAATATTTTTGTTTTTTGTGTTTGACCTTTTGGTTTTTTGGTAAATTGTCATTAAATGAAAACAATCATTAATATATATATATATATATATTTTTTTGGCAAGAGCATTTTATTTGGTAAACTGCGCCAACGATGATATTTTTCTTTTTTTGTCGGGTAGCAATGATTCTTAATTCAATATGTTATTGATTCAATATTTATTTAAGTTTGTTAATGTTTCATTTTTTCAGTGCAAATAGAGATAAAAGTTAAAAAAATAAATTTAGATGGATATCTCACATCACGATACCTTTTTTTTGTTTTCTTTGCATCTTTTCTTTTTCTGAAATAGTTGAAATTGTTTTTTTTTTCGGTCCTCAAAATCCTTTACCGAGTCTCCTGGAAATTTCCTTCACCCACATTTTTTTCCCCATCTTTTTTTTTTTTTGAAATTTCAGTTTTTTATGAACTTGAATTGAAAGTTTTTCTTGGCAGAGAGCACTCTTCTTGACTGGTTTTCTTTTCTTTTTCTTTCATTTATTTATTTATTTTAGGATGAATCTAGTGTGGCATTTCATTCTTGTTGGCTCATTTTTTTCTTAAAATCAGGTCTGGTTTTTTTTTGTGGATTGTGGCTGGCACTGGCTGGCACTGATGACGTGGATTGATGACGTGGCACTCTGATTTGACGATTGCAATAGTAGTAGCAAAAGTTAAGGGTTGCAATTTATGGATAAAGAAAGTATCTTTTCCCCTTTTTTTTCCCAAATTTTTCCCTTTTTTTTTCCAAAATTTTTCCTTTTTTTTATGTTTATGTTTTTGCATTGTTTGTGAATCATGACTTCATGTCTCCATGAAAAAAAAAAAAACGTCATTGCATTAGAAATACGTGTAAATGGAACAGAATTTTTGCACTCTTTTAGTCTCAAGATACTTGTAAAGCTCCACTATAAATAGAATGGATACGTTTAATATACGCCTCATCCCTGTTTGAGTTTGTGAATTATTATGAATTATTGGCGTTTCTCTGGCTCAAAAGCTGGTCCTATTTGTCAGCTTTATATGCATATACATTTGTGTGTTGAGGCTTTTTTTTCCGTCTATGTTGGGCTGTGTGTTTGACATGCATGCATCTCATGCTGACGAGGCGGCTGATGTGGAATTCGTAGCAAATCCTGACGTGGGTGAATGAATGCTAGCTTGGCATCAACATGCCGAACGTGAACGTTGATAGGAGTGTTGATGTGGATGTTGGTGTGCATGTGAACATTGATGCCGACGTGGATTGTGATGCATGGGGACATTCATACTGACGTGGATTGTGGTCTGGATTGTAGTGTGCATGCAAACGTTGATGCTGACATGCAGGTCAATGTGCATGCGATCGTTAATTCTAACGTGGATTGTGGTGTGCATGCGAACATTGATGTGGAGGTAGATGTTGTTGTTCATGGGAATGTTGATGAAGACGTGGGCTGGTTGTGCATGCGGATGTTGATGTTGGGGTGGATTGTGATGTGGATGCAAATAATGATGTTGGCGTGGATGTTGATTGGCATGGTAACATTGTTTTTGACTTGGATTGTGGTGTGCATGCAAACATTGATGTTGACATGGATGTTGGTGTGCATGCAAACATTGGTGTGGATGTGAAATGTTACTGAGTTCCCTCTGACGGGCACGGGAATCTGTACTGGTTTTGAACTGTACTTATTTCCTCTGACGTCGCTTTTTATTTTGACTTGGATGATACTTCGAGCTTCTTTCCTCTGTCATGGATGTAAAACTGTACTTGCTTTCCTCTGACATGGATACAAATTGTACTGCCTTCTCTAACGCCGATGCAAATCTGTAATTGTATTCCTCTGACATGGATGTAAAACTGTAGTTGATGTAAAATCATCTTAGTTTTTTCTGACGTGGATGTAAAACTGTACTTGAATGTCCCTCTGACGTGGATGTAAAACCTTATGAGATTCCTTCATTGTGGAAAACTTAGTGAAGTTTGCATCTTTGCATGAGTTTTACATCTAGAGTTTGCATGACATGGATGCTGAATGGTACTGATGTGTTTTGTGTTTGTTTGTTTGTTTGCAGAACATCGTGGTTATGATCGATACCGACGATAATTATCCTCAGCCAACAGGAGCGAATATTCGGAAGGCTCTGAAGAAGATTGTGGCTAATACAGAATCTGGCGACATTCTGTTCATGCACTACAGTGGACATGGAACAAGGATTCCGCCCGAGAGTGGAATCGAGGATGACACCGGTTACGACGAATGCATCGTGCCGACAGATATGAACGTTCTTTCTGGTAAGTTTTTGATTTTGAATGACTTTTATATTCACAATTGTTAGCTTTGTTGTACGTATGTATTGTATGTATTGTATGTATTGTATGTATGTATGTATGTATGTATGTATGTATGTATGTATGTATGTATGTATGTATGTATGTATGTATGTATGTATGTATGTATGTATGTACCTTGTATTGGATCTATTACATCTATTATGTATTAGATTGTGCTTATTGGATTGTATTGTATGTAACCTTTATGCAGCTTGTATGCATCGTGCCTCACGGATATGAATATCCTTTCTTGTAAGTTTTTTTTTTACATGTCTTTGTTTTTTTAGCATTTCCAAACAGAGAAGCGTTGATACTATGACTATTTTGGCTTTCACCTCCTACTTCATACAAGTTTTGACACTTTTGGCTCCTTTGTTTGTTATGTTTTTCATTATGCAGATGGTGATTTCCGAGAGGTTGTGAACGATCTGCCGGATGGCGTCACATTCACTTTCATATCGGATTCTTGCCACAGCGGAGGTTTAATTGATCATGCGAAAGAACAAATTGGAGACTCTGTTCTAGACGACGACGACGACGACAATAATGAAGCAGCCCCGGCCAGTCGCTCTCGTGACTTCCAGCTTCCAGACAGGAGGCGAGAAGAAGAAGGGGATTATGGCCGTAGAGAAGGTCGAGGAGAAGAATATGGACGCAGAGAGGAGTACGGTCGGGGAGACGATCGTGGCAGAGAAGAATATGGGAGTAGAGAGGACCATGGGCATGGTCGTCCAGAAGGAAGATACGAGAGATCTGAGTATAACAATAGTGACAATTATGAAGAAGATCGACACGGAAATCGTAGACATGGTGAGGATCGACGAGATGAGGATTATGATGGTGAGAGACGTTCAGGATATGGACGCTCTGAGAATACGGAGTATGGTCGAGATTCACAATATGGAGGAAAAAAACAAGTTCAGTCAAAGAACAGAGCACTTCCTATTGGCATGCTTATGTCGTTACTGAGTAGCAAATCTGGGAAAGATGTCGGAAGCGACGGAGTTCGAACCGCACTTTACTCCGTTTTCGGGGAGGATGCGAGTCCTATGGTACAAACTTTCGTGGGAATCCTTATCTCCCAAGCTCCAACTATACTCGCAGCCATGTCTGGAGGAGAAACAGAAAAATCATCGGGAGGAGGAGGATTTGGAGGCATGCTATCGGGTTTAATGGGAGGTGGTAACAAGTCTTCCAATCCCGTATCGGGAATGCTCACAGGAGTGGCCATGAACTTTGTCAAATCCCAAATGACTTCGGCTAGAGAGATGGGAACCGACGATATCCTCTCTCTCCAAACCGGAAAAGTGAAGGAAGTCGCCGAATCCGGGAGTCGAGAATGGGCTTTCGCGGGTTGGAAACCGGAGGCCCGTTTTCAAGTTCGAGACGATATGGGAATTTTAGTTAGTGGTTGTCAAACCGACGAAACTTCCGCTGACGCGAATCCAGGGTCCGGTGGTGAACCTTACGGAGCTCTTAGTAACGCGATTCAACAAGTTTTGGCCCAACATGAGGGACCCATAACTTACCAAGAGCTCGTATTGAGAGCGAGGAGAATATTGAAAAAAAGTGGGTTTGAGCAGAACCCTGGGTTGTATTGTAGTGACTCGAATTGCAGAAATTACTTCATTTGCCCTTGAGGTGTGTGTGTGGGTAATTGTATGAAGAAATCGCAGAGGACTTTGTTCTTCGTTTTGGTGTAAAATACAGTAGAATTGTGGAGGAGCAGAGGGTGAGAGCAGGAGAAGAGTGGGAGAGGGAGAGAAAGAGGAGAGAGAGGGAGAGAGGAGGGGGCGAGGGAGAGAAAGAGGAGCGAGGGAGGAGGGGAGGGAGCGGGCATTGTATTGTCGATGTATAGCCTGTGATTTAAGGATCAAGGTATTTGAGCAGCAATATGGAAGTTGGTACTGACTAATTATTTGTCAAATTTTGTTACACGTAAAGATATTATGTTTTTTACTTATCAAGCTTCTCTGGGGTCACATTCTGTTGGGATCTTTAGAATGTCTTTACTGTTTGCATATTGCTGAAGTCTTTTTTGTCCTTGTGTTTTTCTCTTTTTTCACTTTGTTATTTCTTGTTTTTTTTTAATTTGTTAGTTTCCCCTTTCTTTTCTTTGTCAGCCATTTTCTACTTTACTTCTTTGATGGTTTACTTTCTGTTTCCTCTTTCTTTACTTCGTTTGGCTTTTAGATAGCATTTTTGAGTGATTCAATTCTTCTAATACCTTTCTATGCCTAACATAGTTCATGCATTTGACACCAGAGAAATGGAATATGATTTTCGTAAGTTATTCTTCACTAATGCTTTTCTTGCACCTTTGTGATAAATAACAAAGCATTATTTATATGTATTTGTATATGTCAGGAGCAATGCTGTATTTTTTTTTATTTTTTTTTTCTGCTGATTCGAAATTATTTGAATTTGGGTCGTCTAGTTTGAAAGGAGTGACACTCAATCAGAATACGTACAAAGCTGCCAAATTCCTGAATGAGGAAGCAAAATCAAACTCAATTTAAATATCTCACATGTCATACATGGAATTTCAAACAAACAAACAAACAAACAAACAAACGTGCGTACAAACATATGTAAGGACAAGCTGTACCCTCAATGGGTCGAAACTCGCTAGACGACAAACTGCATCGACCTAAACGACAAACTACAGTACATTTAAAGTTTCACGGTAATGCAACTTGTACGGTATTAATTTCGTTTTTTTGGTACGGCTGCAGATTTTCTCATTTTTTTCTAAGTTACAGAGGAAAACGACAGAAAATAACTGTAACTTTAGCACATGCGAAAGTACCCTAAGGGTATATCCCCATGTACTTGTAACTTAGCGAACTTACTTTGTATTTTAGCGCGGATCCGCCGGACCCGGTTTTCAAGTGTCCCTGTGTGTAAGAACGTAATCGTAACTTAGGGTACGTCCCCATGTATCGGCACTTTGATAAAGTATTTTGGACTGTAGTGAATATTCCCCGTATGAATAGTCCCCGTACTACTCTGAAGAGCGTCCCAATGTGCAAAATGGAATCGGAACTTTGACATGTGACTTTTGTAGACGTAGGTACAGCTTGTGACGATTGAAGCCGACTACGAAACTTCCGACGATTGGTGACGCCAACAAAAACAGCGACAGTGGTGGACGTCTATATTTTGGTGAAATTGTAGATGTTTAGGGTTTGGTGAAATTGTGACATCACGCTCACTTGTGACAACGTTGACGTCACTGATTCAAGAACTTTACGCCATGGTTTCCCGATTTCATTTTTTCTACTTTTCTAATTCGACTTGCCATTAAAAAAAACCTAAAAATTCTCAAAACAAATATTTTTCAATTCATTTTATATCAATATTGTCGTGTCTCGTTCTAAAAAGTGTGAGATAAAAGCGATAGTGTGAGAGGGAGAGGGGAGAGGCGACGACGGCGAAAAATCATCCAAAGGACCCATGAATGAAAGTGGAGGTCCGAGACCCCTGCAAACTTTTTTCCGTACATGCGCGTGACGGCCACGGAGAAAAATAGCGAGGACTCTCCCCATTCCAACAAATTTCGCTCTCGTGTGGCGCGTGCGTGGGTCGTTTTTCATTCGCTGTTTGGGCGGTACTTTAACTAAAATCACCCCCTCGAGGTGATTTTGGATGAAGTTTTTTTCTGGGCTGGATTCTCTTGCCCGGGGGTCGAAAAGGGGAAAACGCCAAAATGCGTTCACATGACGACAAACACGCCGTACATCCAAAGTATGAATTTACGTTCACTGTACTTTGGTAAACATGATTTTATCGTACGGCTAAAGTTTTTGTCAAAGTTCCCTGAATTTTAGGGCAAAAAGACAGAGAAAAGTATATACTTTAACACATGGGGACGTACCCTTACGCTTGTGACGATTGTATACATCAACAATACCTGTGACGGCTGTCAACGTCTACAATCTATGTTGTCGCACGTTAATTTTTGGAACTGCTTGTGACGTCGCATGTCTTACCGTGACATTGTAGACGTTTTGGAACTGCTTCTGATGTCGCATGTCTTACCGTGACATTGTAGACGTTTCGGAACTGCTTGTGATGTCGCATGTCTTACCGTGACATTGTAGACGTATCGCATTCCAGCCTGTGCAGTTTCACGGTTGAAGAAGATGCGCTTTGCCTTCGCGTCGCCTGTCCGGTCGACGTGAAATGGCATCGGAATTTCAAGACCCCTGCAAAAAAAAAAATCCGTACTGAACTAAAACAGACAAAAAACAAATTGTGTACTTTTCTTCGTCGTATTGAACACAAACGGGCAAAACATAGTAAATTTTGTACGTCTTTTGTCCTTATAAATCGTATGAAAATTTTCAAAATTTTCGGCAAGTGCGAATATATGTTCCTATTTGTTTATCGAAAATACCTAGTTTTAAAACGCATCGCGCAAAAGTTTGAATATGACGTTTTTTGTCGTGGAAGTGGGTCGAAAAACACCAGACAACAAATTTTCATTCATCCTAAGTTCGAGGATGACGCAAATTGTACTATACAAAATTGCAATTCCTTCGTACGGTTGCATCTTAGGTAGTAGGGCGCTAAGTTTTACAAGAAAAAAAACCCTTACTTATGCACATGGGGACATACCCTAACTCGCAAAACTTCACATTGAACTTGGAATTCTTTTAAGGAATGACGTGAAACGAAACTATTCGAAACGACACTACACCGCGAATCGTTATTAGTGTCAAAGTTTAAATAGTGTCGGAGAAAATTTACCGTAATTGATGCTAATTAAGAATTTGTTTTTTTTTTTAAGGTGTATTCTAATTTCGGCATTATCCTAATTTGGGAACAACAAAAATGGAATATTCACCGTACGATTATATACATTAATATATGTATCCGTACAAAATATTAGAAATCGTACGCCGTCGTTAATTTAAAATATCCATACATGTCAGACTAATTTACGTGTCAGAATAATCCGGTTTTTTGAGCGCACGTTCCTATGCGTGCGCGTCTGATTTAATTCATTTTTTGTAATTTTTTCACTTGAAAAGGTACATTTATGTACGGTATGAAATTGACCGTACACCACACTATTTATATCTTGTTGTACTTTCGTTCTCTACACTTTTTGTACGATACCTTATTAACGTCAAGGAAAAATTAAAATCATGTATCCTATTTGAGGAAATAAATCAAAATTTTAAGAACCCAAATTAGTGACTTTGACACTAATAACTAGTGTTGGGTATCGAGGACCTTTTGCCGATCTTCGATATATATCGAATTTCAGGTACCCGATAATAGATATATCGCTTCGATATATCAAAAACCAAATTATCGCGATATATCGCCGATATATCGAGGCATTAAAAAAAATTTGAAAATTTCCATTTTTTCCGATTTTTTTTTAAACACCCCCCCACCCTCCCGGGCGCGCTCGGGGGGGGGGGTATCCGTACGATTTTCCGTACTAAGATTGTACGGACACCCATTTTTTGCGATATATATCGCAATAATTTATGTTGGTCCCGGTACGATATATCGAGGAATTTGCTTGATCGATATTCGATATATCGAATATCGAAATTATCGCGATATGAATTTACCCGATACCCAACACTACTAATAACGATTTGCGGTGTACTGTACTTTACGGAATTGTCTGAATCTTGCAATTTTCGCGCTGGTGAGAGCGGTGAGAGGAGGTGGTGCACGCGTCCACGCCCTCCTTTCATTCCGTTTTACGACGCACCACGCCGCGCGGACGTCGTGTGTATAAATATGTTGAGGTTTTTTTTCTCATTCGTGTTTTTTTTTATTAATAAAAAAACACAACCACCCAAAAACCCTAAAGTAAAATGTAAGGTACCCGGGCGGTATCTTGCAAACAGCAAGTGTAACGCCTTTTTTGGGTGTAAAATACATTTCCCACCACTCTCACCAACCAGGCCAACTCGTAAGAAACCTTGTCTGTACCATTCGATATCATTTGACATTTGTACATTGTTGATCCGAACATAGTTGTTTGGTTGCCCTCGTTTAACGGTAAATTAACGACAAGTTCAAATGAAAGAGAATAATATATATGTTAGGGTACTTTCGCATGTAACCGAAACTTAGTCTTGTTATTTTGTTTTTTAGCGAAGATTCTCCGTACAGATGTAAAGAAATGAAATCGTAGCTTTAGATTGTGACAGATGTAGACGTGGGTGTAATTTGTGACGATTGTAGATGCGTACAAAACTCGTGACAATTGATGACGTTTACAAAATGGAGACGGTTGTAGACGTCTAGCTACTTGTGACATTGTAGATGTTTAAGGTTTGTGACGTTTTGACGTCACGCGTACTTATGATAGAGTTGACGTCACTAATTCCAAAACATTCCGCCATGGTTTCCCGATTTTGTTTTTTCGTCCGTTCTCACACTACTTGCCACCAAAATAAGCTAAAAGACAGCCAAAAGATATATTTTTTATAGATCTTTCATTTAATACATTTCTTACCTTTTTTCATTGCAATAATTTTGAGATAGACGCGTTAGTGGGAGAGGGAGAGAGAGAGAGAGGCGCTTTCACAGACTTCGCTTTTGCGAAATGGTGTCCATTGGTGGACACCCCCTCCACGACCCCTGTACAGAAAAAAAGCGCACGGGAAAAAGCGCACGGGAAAAAGTCACCAACAGGCTGGAAACGTGCAGTGGTTTTTTTTTTGGTACTCCGCGAACAAAAAATGTCAAAACCTTTCGACACGTGCGACAGCATTTGCCTATACGCTCACCTCATGTAACTATATTTAAAATCACCTCGCGAGGTGATTTTATGTAAAGTTTGAATATGAGCTGAAGGGACGCGAAATTGGGTCGAAACGCGCTAGACGACAAACTACATCTCGCTATACGACAAACTGTAGTACAAATAAAGTTTCAAGGTAACGCGACTTGTACGGTGGTTATTTCAATTTTTTTGGTACGGCTGCGGATTTTCACGTTTTTTTCTAAGTTATGGAGGAAAACGACATAAAATACTGTAACTTTAGCACATGCGAAAGTACCCTTACCGAAACTTTAGTCTTGTAACTTTGTTTTTAGCGAAGATTCTCCGTACTAACTTTAGAGCATTCGTATGTAAATAAATGAAGTCATTACTTTAGACTGTGATGGATGTAGACGTGGGTGTAATTTGTGATGATTGTAGACGCGTACAAAACTTGCGACAATCGATGATGTTAACAAAATAGCGACGGTTGTAGACGTCTAGCTACTTGTGATATGTAGATGTTTAGGGTTTGTGACATTTTGATGTCACGCTCAAATTATGACAGCGTCGAGGTCACAAACTTTAAAATTTTCCGCCATAGTTTCCCGAATTTGTTTTTTAGTATTTTCTCACTCTACTTGCTATCAAAATACGCACTAAACATAGTCAAAAAATATCGTTTTTAGAGATATTTCATTTGATACCATTACTAATGTTTTTCATTGCAAGAAATGTGAGATAGACGCGGCAGTGGGAGAGGGAGAGAGAGAGAGGCGCTTTCATAGACTTCGCTTTTGCGACATGGCGTCCGTTGGTCGAGACGCCCTCCACGACCGTTGTACGGAAAAAAACGCACGGAAAAAAGTCATCCACAGGCTGGAAACGTGCAGTGGGTTTTTTTGTTGGTACAACGGAAACAAAAATTGTCAAAAAATTCCGACACGTGCGACATCATCTGCCTATTCGCCCACCAACGCTACTGTACACCGCGAATTGTTATTAGAGTACAAGTTCAATTAGCGTATAAGAATAATTACCATTATTAACGCTTATTGGGAATTTGGATTTTTTCAAATAAATCATTTACTCTAATTAGAAATTAGGGTTTTTAATAAATAGTATGGATAATTCTATTTCATAATCGGGTGAAAAATTGGGGGAACCGAATTAGCGTTCAATACGCTAATAACGATTCACATTGTACTTCGGTATATGGTTTTTTCCTTCGCACTTTTTGCAACAAAGTTTTTATAAAATCCATGTTCACATTATCAAGTTTGCGAGATTTTCCTCCGTCTTTATGTCCATGAATAAGTGCGCTTTCTCGTGTCAACGCCACTCACTTTCTATTGTCGACGCCGTTATTTGACACTCTTCTTTACTTTATTGCGGCATTTTCAAACGTTTTTGTACATATTGACACATTTCGTACACTACGGTACACTACAGTACATTACTGTACACCATGAAGCGTTGTTATTGTAAAGAAATTATTAGTGTAACGAAACATATAGAGTTATTGACTCTATTTTTGGTTTAAGGACCTGACGCCGACAAAATTGACATCTCTAACACAAGTTTGGGTATACAATCCATAGTGCAGCCGTTATGGTGCGTGTTCACGTGTCGTTTAAACATGTGAGAACGGGTTCGCGTGATCCCCCCTGTCTTTATTATCAAGAAATAAATATGGGGACGGTTTAACGTGTCGATGACACTCACTTTCACATGTCGACCCCTTTATCTGGCACTTTTTATACTTTTGTACCAAATAATGAACAATTTTAGTGCTAAGCAACGCATTTGGTACACTACATTACCCCATTTCAAAAGTTCCCATATTAATGTAACTTACACTAATTAAAACAAACCTATATTAACATAAAGGAAAAAATATAACTATTAATTTAATTTTAGAATCAAGTCTCAAAATTTTGGAGTACCGAATTAGGGTATGTGCCCATGTAACTAATACTTTGAAGAAGCACTTTTGATTTTATTCAAGATTCTTTGTACTACTTTTTGTGGCATTCCAATGTTTGAAAATTAAATCGAAACTTTGAAATGTGACGGTTGTAGAGGTGGGTACAACTTGTGACGTTGAAGACGACTACAAAACTTACGACAATGGGTGAGGTCTACAAAAAAAGCAACGGTTGTGAAGGTCTATTGTAGTTTTATGTGACATCGTGGATGTTTACGGTTTGGTGACATTGTGACGTCATGCTCACTTATGACAACGTCGACGTCATTGATTTAAGACATTTTCGCCATGGCTTCCCGGTTTCGTTTTTTTTATTTTTCTCACTCTAATTTCCATCAAAATATTCCTAAATGTAGACAAAATAAATTGTTTCTAAGATTTTTCATTTCATACTAATGTTGTGAAGTACACCATGTATTGCTATCAGTAACAGTAATAGCGACACATGGTGTTTGTAGTGTCGTGTTTCCTTCCAAATAGTGTGAGATAAAACCGATAGTGTGAGAGCGAAAATGAGAGGCGACGACGACGTAAACTTTTGCAGAGGACCCCATGAATGAATGTAGAGGTCTGAGACCCCTGTAATTTTTTTCCATACATGCTCGTGACGGATAAGGAAAAAGTAGCGAGTACACTGAGTATCGATAATAGTCTTAATAATATTTTCGCCACTTGAAACATCTTTTCTCCGTACAGACTTGTCCAATTTTCAACTTGAGACCGCCACTTGGAAGTTGAGAATCTTATCTTTCAATCGCAACCGTCAGATCCACAATTTGACGGGTGTGTACGGAGATAAGTTGTTTTAAGAGACGAAAAAAACATTAATAGTAATAGCGATACATGGTGTACTCTCCCTCGTGCTAAAAATTTCCCACTTGTGTGGAGCGTGCCTGGACGTTTTGTCATTCGTTGTCTTAGTGATACTTTAACTTAAATCACCTCGCGAGGTAATTTTCTGTTTAGTTTTTTAATAAGCTGGATCCCGTGCCCGTGGGTCGAAAAGAGGAAAAACGCCAAACTGAGTATAAAAAACGACGAAATTGAAGTACATTTAAAGTATCAAGATGAGTTCATTGTTTTTTGTTAAAAGCAATTTTTTCGGATGAGAAAATATTTTCCCGTCGGGGACTGATTTTTGGAATAAAACGACCAAAAAAACACGATAATTTAACACATGGGCACGTACCCTTAGTGTTATACACACTAGTAGCGATCCACGGTGTACTTTACTATCAGGTGTGAAATCGGCAAATCGCATACAATTATTTTGTGCGCTCCAATTCGCACGGGCCAAGTCGCACATTCATTAACACAATATCGCACACTAAAATTCCACGCTCTGTCGCGCTGTCACAACACAGGAACATCTCGCTTTTCGCGATCAGTTGGCGACTTGGCGTCATAATGTCGCCCGACTGTGTCGCTCACGTGCCAGAGCTCGATGCGATTTTGTCTCGACCCTCCGAGGCTGCCTCGATCGCACGGTCGTCATTTTACAATTGATGATGTCCGAAAGTCCCTCGTCCACCAGAATCGTGTACGGACATGATACGGATGCGCTTATTTTTGTACTAGCACCCAGAAGGCCGGCCGGAAAAGGGTTTGGAATTTAGGATATGTCCTGTCAGTGGTCTTGCGTGGAAATGCCGTATCGACAGCTCAGCACGACGTAAGACCCGCGCATGTCCATGTCACCACCTCATCACTTCGTCGGTGCTTCCAAATTCCCAGGAGAAATATCTGATTGGCCGCCGCCAGCTCCTTTGGACCCGAAATCGAATCACAAACAGTCGAAATAAAGAAGTCTGGAAAAAATCATACCGTATCCTCCACCGACATTCTTCGTACACGACTTGTCCCAAGCTTCCTGCGCGCATCCAGCGAACTCTTATGTAAATGTACGGAAGTGTATGACGCAGATCCGTACGTAAGCGTATGTCGCAAAGCCAGCAAAGCTGAGTCACGTGCGACAGACGACAGTTTGGATTTTAGCACGTGCATTTGTCCTTTTAGAATACGGGATCCCGTGCTCGCGACCCTCCAGAAACCCCTTGTGAGGAATATCTTCGATTTTTCGTACGTCTGCACATTTTAAAGGTCGGCGACTGTTTGGCAGCATTGTGACGTACGCACGTGCATACTTTCCCATCTTCCAATCCGCGACCTTTCACTGATACCACGAGAATCTCCAAAGTCGGCATCTTGCTTGTCCACTACACCTGTCACGCATCTGTTTGTCATCTAGCTATGTACATCCAAATGAATCCTTTAAACAATTAAACTTCTCAAAATCGGCACGACGCCTTCGTTTCTTCGAATAAATATCTTTCAAATGTATCTTCTCTATACTCCAATCCCAGACCGAACAGTTTGCGACGTACAAATCAATAGTTTTCGAGCTTTCCACGTGTGACAACAGCGCGGCCACGTTCCACTAATCTCACGACCGACGATTGCACATGTCATAAGACTTCCGCTCAATCCTGACCGTCCGTAGTACACGTCATTCCAGATTCTACCGTCCTTACCGTACACGTCCGTCCTTCGAAACTTGGTATTTGCGAAAAAAACAAAGACACGAGACCAAAAAAAACCATATATCCGTACCGTACCCTCGTACGATCTCCCCCATTCCAGCAATCTGAGCTTCTTACATCATGCCCCATTCGCACACACCACTATAAAATCAAATCTCTCTCTCTCTATCGCTCCTCAGGATTCGCTTACCTTGTCGTATCCCAGTCGCCATCGTATAATTCCCTATAAATATCTCAATTCTCAAAGGGGGATCAGAGTTTGAAAAGTATATGAAGCCAGTAATTTGAAAATATTTCAAAGCTTTTTTTGGAAATTATCAAACTGAAATTATTTTTTCTTAATGATTTTTAAGTTGTTTGTCTTTAAAATTTGAAAAATGGCGGCCATTCTCAGTCGCTCCGTGTTTTGCGGAGCTCCTGTAGTCTCCTCTCCGTACAGTTCTCTTCAAAATTCAGCAGGGAAGAAGACCTCTCGCGTCGTGACAGCTGTCGTCGGCCCACAAGTCAGCTGGTAAAGAGACAAACCATTCGAAATCTCTTTTTTTGTCGTTTTGCTTGTTCTCCTCGTCTTCCCAATTTCCAGAAGAAATCTTCCAAACCTTTTTTTTTCCAATTTTCGTGCGATTTTTTTTTTAAATTCTTTCCAAAACTTTTCAAAATTTTCCTTCAAATTATGTTCCGAACATCATTTTTTTTTTTTGTTTTTTTTTTTTTTGTTTTTTTTTTCTTCCGAATGCGTCGATGTTTCTCTGTAAGCAACTTCGCACGTGCGAGTAAGTGTTGTGATTCGCGCTCGAATTCACCAATGTCAGTAGCTTCGGATGAGGAGATTCTCACCCTCCTCTCTTTGTCATCTCTAACCAGTTTTTTTTTTTTTTTTTTTTTTTTTTTTTTTTTTTGTGGGTCTTTCTTCATTCTTCTTTGCAGGGATTCCGCTTCTTCCGGTACCAGCGCCTCCGCCTCCAGGTACTGTGACACGTGGCCAGTATAGTACAGCTGGCAGTTTAATTCTTTTGGCTTTTTGTGAATCCCCATGTCACGGAACAGCTCGCCCATGCTGACGTGGATGTCTTACTCGCATGCTTATGCGGACCCTGATCCGCATTCTGATACGGATGCTGACGTGGCAGGATGATGCTGACGTGGCAGGATGATCGAGAATCTCGAGCGCAGAGCGCGCGTGGCAGCGGCGGTGGCCGCGGAGCGAGTGCTGACGTCAGACTCCACGTCAGGGAGAAGCGCCGGGTTCCTCACGCAGCAACACACCCGACTCAAGGAGTGGTGAGCTCCCTCCCCCTCTCTCTCTCTCTCTCTCTCTCTCTCTCTCTCTCTCTCTCTCTCTCCCCCTCCCTCTCTCTCCCCTCCCTCTCCTTCTCCTTCTCCTTCTCCCTCTCTCCCCTCTCCCCCTCTCCCTGTCCCTCTCCCCCTCCCCCTCTCCCTGTCCCTGTCCCTGTCCCTCTCCCCCTCTCCCTCTCCCTCTCCCTCTCTCCCTCCCCCTCTCTCCCTCCCCCTCCCTGTCCCCCTCCCCCTCTCCCTGTCCCTCTCTCCCTCTCCCTCTCTCCCTCCCCCTGTCCCTCTCCCCCCTCTCCCTCTCCCTCTCTCCCTCCCCCTCTCCCTGTCCCTCTCCCCCTCTCCCTCTCCCTCTCCCTGTCTCTCTCTCCTCTCCCCCTCTCCTCTCCCTCTCTCCCTCCCCCTCTCCCTTTCCCCCTCTCCCTCTCTCCATCTCCCTCTCCCTCTCCCTCCCTCGTTCATTTTCCGTTGTTTCCTTCCTCCAGGTGGACGGACCACCTCGCCATCCGAGCCCAGGCGGTTGAGGTGGCTCTGGGTCAGGAGGGGGGAGAGGGAGAGGGAGAGGAAGAGGAGGAGGTGGTGGCGATTGGCCAGGTGTCGACAACTCGAGTGAGAGAGGCGGAGAGCAATCGTGCGAGAGATTCTCTTCGAGAGTTTTACTATCCTCGATCGGATCCTTCGCGATACAACTAAAGTTTTTCTTTTGTACATAGCTTACAGGAGGGAGAGGGAGGGAGAGAGGGAGAGGGAGGGAGAGAGGGAGAGGGAGGGAGAGAGGGGGAGGGAGGGAGGGGGATGTAGGGAGAGAGGAAGAGGGGAATGGGGAAATGTGGGAGGGAGAATTTGGGGGACGTTTTTTTTTTTTTCCTCGACGATATTTGGGAAGGGGCGAGTTTTTTTTTTGGGAGGGAGGGGATTTGAAGGGATTTCCAGATTGGGTTTGTGGTTTTTGAGGTGGTGGAGGAAGTGACATAGGAGAGGGAGGGAGAGAGGGAGGGAGAGAGAGAGGAGTTATGTTTGGAAGGCGAGTCTTATGGAGGAGAGGTAAAAGTTTTTCCAAAGTGAGTTTCCAAAGTTTTTGTCTTGTCTTGATGAAAATGGAGAAAGAGATAAGTGAGTGAGGCAGAAAACTTTTGTTTTCTCTCTTTCTGTAAAAAAATAGGGGTGAGTGTGTACAGAGTAGTATAGGGTTCTTTTCTCCGAAGAATGGTAACTTATATTCATATATAGTATTTTAGTATTTTGTGTTTTATTTGGTAGATGAATTGTGTGGCAGTGAGAGCATGTGAGGTTTGACCAAGCCTACGAGAGTTAGGAGAGGGGGGGAGAGGGAGAGAGAGAGAGAAAGCGAGAGAGAGAGAGCAAGCGAGAGCGAGTGGGTATGGAGGGAGAGTGAGTGAGAGAGGAGTCTTTGAGAGGAAGAGTGGGAGGTTTTGTTTCTGAAATCAAGATGTTCGCTGTGTACAGTTTCACCTTCGACAGTCTGTTTTTTTTTTTTTTTGTTGCTAGCCGAGTGTGCGCTGAGGAGCATAAAAGTCAGAATATCAGTCTGAGGAAATTTATGTATATGATAGCATAAGTGAAAGGGAGCCAGAGTGTCTGTTTGTTTTTAAGGGTTTTTTTTTTTGGCTTCTGAGTATAGTTTCTCAGCTGACCTTCTGATAGTCACAGGTCTGTTTCGATCTATTGATGTATCGAGCTTTCGATGTAAAAACCGAGTGACGAAATAAAAACATTCCTGTATTTTGAAGAACCTTTTTATTTTCTTTTTCTTATTTGATTTTACAGTTTTGTGATTATGGTGGTTTCACATTTCTTTCTTTTTCAATGTCCGTTTTGATGACAATGGGTTTGTTTCTTTACTTACCATCTACACAAATAAGATGATTAACTGTCACATGGTTTTTTTTTGGTAATTAGTGAATTGCATCTAATGTCTATTGTTGCATTTCCATCTCGAATATCTTCCAGTACACTGTATGCTATTATTGTTAATGCTTTTTTCACCAGTTAAACATCTTTTCTCTGTACACATTCTATTATGGACCTGACGTTGGGATGAAAGGCAAGATTCTCACCTTCCGACTGGCGCTCTCCATCTTGAAAACGGACGTGTGTACGGAGAAAAGATGTTGAAAGGCGAAATAGATATTTATGCTATTAGCGATGCATGGTGTAGTGTATTCCAGCTTACAAGTATTTATGCTTCTGCTTTTGATGCTTTTAGATTGAGTGATGCAGTAGACTTCACTGTGTATCGCTATTAGTGTTAATAATTTTTTCGCCACCTAAAATATATTATCTGCACACACTTGTCTAATTTTCACATGAGACCCCCTATTGGAAGGTGAGAATCTTGGCTTACAATTGTAACCGCCACATCCGTAATCCGACATGTGTGGATGGAGAAAAGACGTTTTGACTGGCAAAAAAAACTTGAACACTAACAGAGAGACACGGTGTATCATCATCTTTCACTACTGTTTTAGCACATTTATTTGTCACTTAATCATATGTGTTACCATTAGATGTCCACCGTCTGGATGGAACTTCATCAAACGGGACGGAAAGACTGTTAAGACCATCACTCTCGTGAAACTTTTCTTTGCATTACTCAAAATTGATGATTTAAAAAACAGAAATTCGGGGTAAGGAAATACTTTCGACAAATAATCTGGAAGGAAGACGTGAGCTTATGACCCTGATCTAAGAACTATAGCTTCAAAGAATCGCCAATCTTCGTATGAAAAATTCGTGCCGAAAATCTCCAAATCAAACGGTTTGAAACTTTCCAAAAGAATCTTCATGAGTGTAGTCTTCTTTAGAAGCCAGAACTTTCCAAGCCATATCAGAAGCATGATGTGAAACACTAAATCCGCTCATAGTCTACAAAGTTCCCTAGACTGAGGATGCGCGTCAGTATATGTGACACCACATTTGACTATATACACTGTTTTGCTTCCTACGACACCTATCGGAAGGAATTTTATGCCCAAATCCCCAAAAGAGACTGACGCATCAACATGTATAGGAGCGAGTGATCCTTTCGGGTAAAAGCATTGGCAGTGCCCACTAGGAGTAGGTCATACGAAAACTGTTCATATCCTGTGGACAACCATCTCGCAGACTCCTCGTGTAGCGACACCACATTTATGCAGGAAAAGTGATCATCAAATGATTTTCAAAGTTATAAAGACATTTAACTAGCTACCGGAAGATATAAAACCTCCCCTAGAGCAGTAGTACGGATACAGCGCAAGGCTTCCCAACAACAAGGCCCACAAGATGTAAAAGGGGTACTACAATGACTGGTACTTGTCTGTGAAAGCTACACTAATCAACGGATCGAAACCCTGTGATAGACTATCACGAAAAGAAAACCTTGCAATAATTCAGAGATTCTTCCGGGTCCTACGTTTAAGAGATGAAGGATCAGATCAGAGCTTTTGCAAAGGTCTGTCGACCATATCAATGGGACCCCTCGCCCTCTTCCACTCCCTCCCCCTCTCCCTCTTCCTCTCCCTCCCTCTCCCTCTCCTGCCCCTCCCTGATTTCTCCCTCTCCCTCCACCTCCCTCCACTGCAAAAAAAAAAAAAACCCTCTCCGATTAAAAAGAGTTTCCATTCCATCCGGGTTCCGCCATGATTCCGGATCCATCCGACGCCATCCCTTCCCCTTCATTTACCCCTCTTCCGATCCCCCCTTTATTCTTCTCTCACTCCCTCTATCCCTTTCCCCCTCCATTTCGTATTCCCCTTATTGGCAAACCATATATCATGTGGTCCCCTTTTATTTTTACCACCTCCACCTCATCTCACTCGTCTTACCACCTTTCCACTCCGTACCAATCTCCCTCTCCCCTTGCCTTTTTGTAAAAATACTCATATACATACTCATTCTCATCCCCATTGCAGTACATAATTGGTGCAAAAATGGCCTCTCCTTTCCTCTGTTTTATTTTTCCATCGATCTCATTGTATCTCTTCTTCGGTATCTCTTCTTTACCGTTGTTGATCTTGGTTTTTAATTTTCTTTCAGTAGGAGGGTTTTTAGAGTCACGTTTTTAGTCGAGCTTTTTCCAATCTTGGCATATTTTTTTTAGTGGCATGTGTGAAATCATGGCCTGAGAAAGTTTTTCAAAGGGAATTGAAAAGACCTATACACCAGCCCTACATTATGAGGAAAATAAAGAACTAAACCGCCCACCGTTATTAGAGTTAATAACACTAATTCGGTCGCGTCTTTTTTCGGCCGAAAATCTTAAAATAGTGTTAACAACACTATTGTAAGAAGTGGACAAAAGTCTGCCTCGCCCCTTTGCACTAAATTAGTATTATAATTCTAATTCCACATTAACACTAACAAATCTTTAACACTACTAATGATGAGCGGTGTGGTGTTCTCCACTAAATTAAAGTCTTATTTCATTAACTCTAGGGACCCTGTCCTTTTACCCTCATCGTACTTCTTTTTTGTCGCCAGTTTTTATCTATGGCTTTATGCTTCACCAAGCTTTAAATTAACGAGAGAAAAACAAAGGAAAAAGAGAATAAATTAAAGAGATTAAATTAAAGAGATAAAAATAAAGAGATTGAATGGAGTCGAATAGAATCAAATGATTTCCAGTGTTTGTTTGTTTGTGTTTTTACTGGAAGCACAGGTTTCCATCCCTCTTCAAACTATTATTGCGGACCCTTAACAGGCTGCCCTGTAACATTTTAAATTTACAGTAGTACATATATACCAAGTTTATTAATATATACTGTATGTGTATATTAAAACGTTATTAAAAAGCGCGATGGTAAACCGCCACAAAAGGAGGCAGCAATGCTAAAACTGAAAAGCTACGTGGAGGGAAGCAAACAAAAATTGGCCTCTGTTTTACGAGATGAATCCCGTTGTGATTCCAGTGACTTGCTGTTGTGACAATTTTTTTACTTTTTGCTTTTTTTTTTTGCAAGTTTCATTTCCTTTAACTTGGTTTTCTGCTTTATCCTTTGGTTTTGACAGCAGGTTGTTTCTTAATCTCTCAAAGCGAAGAACTAAAATGCGAAATAACGGATGAACCAATTTTACCGCTGAAAAGAGGGAGGGAGAGGAGAGAGGGGGAGAGAGGGGGAGAGGAGGAAGGTGGGAGGAGGATGGGAAGAAGATAGGAAGAGAGGGGGAGGAGAGATTCCCCTTTTTTACCATATGCATGTCCATCATAAACATTATTTCAGTGCCACACTTAACTTGAGAACAAGACAGTCGAAAAGGTAAAGAACAAATCCCACATACACCGTCAAATAAAAACATATTTAGACACCACATTAATTCCGGTATAAAAGATTTGGTCCATAAAACATTACAAAACTGACTTATACCCGAAAAGAACCCCATTTTGCAAAGGACAATATGCCTCCTATTATCAAGTAAATAAAAGGTCTAGCAACCTTTGTTTTGCTTCTAGCGAGAAGCAAAATTCTTCCTACCAAGTAGAGTTAGGTTGTACACTATTTCAACTTTTTTAACTTTTTTTTACTTTTTAACCTTTTTTATGTTTGCCCGAAGGGAAAAAAAAAAAAAGTACAGACCTGAATCAAATTTGACACTCTTTTATTTTGTGCCAGAGGTGAGTGGTTTTATCTCTTCTAAACCAGTTAAATCTCTCTCAAAAAAAAATGATTATGAAGACAGTCTTTTATATATAAATCGACCACACTAATATTTTCCTTAAAGAGGTTCCTCACACATTTTCCACGGAAAGGATTATGAAGAAAAAACAAATACAAACGACTCCGGTCTTGACTCGAAATAAAACAAAACCTTAAAACTACGTGCCTGTAAAATACTGTGGACATTATCCAATTGTGAGTGGGTTGCAAAATAGAACACGTCTTTGAAACTGGAGGAAAAAATTCATACAAAAGAGGGAGAGACGGGAATAACAGGCGATAAAGGCACTCTACTCAGTAAAGCATTTTTTCGCGATTATAGACAGGAAAACCCAAGTTTTACCTCTTGGTACAAATGTCGATTTCACAAGCTCGAAGAAACAAACTCGAGGAGATGAAGAGGTCGAGGAGGAAGAGGTTAAGGAGAAACAATAAGAGCTTTTTGCTCTAAACGTTCGTTCCAACTGAGACACCTCACGAGACTTCGGAACCAATCGTCCGTTTGATCCGATTTATTAACAGTGGGCATGGGATGTTCACTCATACGAATACGGACACTGTCTCCTTTACTCAATTGTTGCCGTTTTTTACCATCGAAAGAAACCCAGGCGTTATTGCGAGCATCGTTAGGAACCTTCATCCACCCAAAAAAAAAAAAAATAACGGGAAAGGGAAACAAATATCAAAGTACAGCTTTATTGTATATTACTTTTGACGGTTTTAAATCTCGTGGCTCAATATGTACAAACCATGCCATGATCAAGTTCTTAAATGAAAAAAAAGGAGGCTTTTTGAACTATTTCGCGTTGAAAAGAGAACAAACAGGAAATTTAAAACATTTTCCAAATATAAAACAGAAAAATCAAACAATTCCTTGACTATTCTGCATAGCCTTTCCTGGAAACAAGAAGACAAATTTCCCACGAATTTTGAAAAAGAGCTTTGTTCTACCAATCAAAGACGTTAAAAACAATAACATTAACGTGCAAACGATAATATTTGCAAAAGAAATACCCAACAGCAAAAACAAGTAAAGGGAGTGAAAAAAAGCAAAAAAAATGGACTATCAAAACAGCAAAGCCATACCTTTAGTTCAAAAAGCGCCGAGTCGGGTAAGATGACAGGGCGAAAGGAGAGAGAATGGGGACAAATGGGGGTAAAAAGCATACAGGGAACGTTTGGATGAACCTGGTCATATACCAATAAGCATTGATGTTCAGTTTAGTCAAAACTGAAAGTAAAATACAAATGCTTTCAAACCTGCAAACTATCAAAAACCTCGCAAAATCCCACACCTCGAAACCTTACAACAGGTAATTCAAAACCTTCATGGTCAAACTGGTAGGACTCTTCCTCCCTCCTCGCACCTCTCCCATTCCCCTCTCTCCCACTCTCTCCCTCTCCTTTCCCTCTCTGTTCCATTGCTTCCCCATCTTCATCACTCTCCTCCTCCATCCTATATCTCACCTCTCGATTGTTCTCTACATACTCATACTACAGGCTGAGAACGAAAAAAAATCCTCACCATAGAACCTCCCGCAGCTGTAGAATAAGCCGTACTTCCAGTAGGAGTTGCCACCAGGACACCATCTGCTTGAACCTATAAAACACAAACAAACACAACCACGGATCTCTCAAAAGAAGAGGGAAAATAAGGAAAATTCAGACAAATCTCTCTCTAAAAACCTTTGTCATAACTTCCCACATTTGAATCTTACACGATCGTAATCCAAGAACCTCACGTGCTGAATACTGAATCGTGAACAGAGTATAAACGGATGAAGCTTAAGTTGTACGACGGTGATTCAATTATGGAGGCCAACGTAACATTGTTCAATTAACCATTCTACTCTATTGCATTTACGCTTTTACCTACCACCAAGACACTAGCGGTTTGGCGTCAGCATTCCTGTCCCCGATACTGAGTTTCCATTTTTATAAAGCAAAAAAACCCACCGCAAAATGGGTTACAGAAGCACAAAGCTACTGCGCAAAGTGAACGTTCTTGAGTGGTCCACTATTCCTAGAATTTGAAATTTGAGCACATTTTCGAACATCATACAAAAACTCTGAAAATTGAGCATTCGCTAAAATAAAGTCTCTTGCACCAGTTAAAATGCCGGTAAACAGGGTTTCCCAGGACCAACCTTGGTAATAAGCCGATTTCGCTCGTAACATTCAATTTTGCAGAGGTAGGGATTCGATCCACGATCCACCACAATCTCGTTGAGAACATCAAAAACTTTGCCGGGCATTGGTTTTCCGTTACGGAAAAGTTCGCAGCGAAGTCGCATTCTCAAAGTGATGTAGACACCGTCCATAGTGCTGTTTCCATGAATGATTGCTCTTAAATCAAGTTTGAACTCCTCAAACTGCAGCAAGAAGAGAGAAAAATAAAATGAGGGGGGAGACAGAGGGAGGGGGAGATGGAGAGAGAAAGAGAGGGGAGAGGTAAGAGAGAAAGAGAGGGGAGAGAGAGGGGAGAGAGAGGGGAGAGAGTGAGAGAGCAGTCAATGTGGCTTCGATGAAACTGTAAATTCATAAAACATGACCAAATAATGTGGTCTTGTATTTGTTTTTACTGTGACCTCGCAGACAGAGGCTCAAACATTCAGAAAATCTAAACCGTTAGTCTTGATGAAATCAACCGCTTATTGACTACATTTTTGTAGAGTGTAGTTTCCAAGGTATACTCCTGTATTTAACATGTTCCACAGCGTTAAAGCTTGCCTTAAAGACATCAGCGCCTATGGTCCGCCACGTCTCTCTACCTCAAATCAGTATTATACTCTAATTCTGCATGTACACTGATAATTCCTTTCCCCTAATAGCCATAGGCAGTGTACTATACCGTGAATCGCTATTAGTGTTATGAAATAATTAGGGTTAAAAAATAATTAGCGTTATTAACGCTAATTGGGAATTTGGGGATTTCCAAAATAGAATTAATAATTATATTTGAGAATTCTGGTCAAAATTTGGGGGCGCCGAAATAGCGTTATAAACGCTAATAGCGATTCACGGTGTAGCGTCGAAAAAAATCACAGCGCTGATGTAAATAGTGTTAAATGTAGTTGACGCAATCTTAATGTGGTATTCGCCATGAACTCCGTTTACAGTGTTTAGTATTATGCTCCCCATATAATGGAATCCGCACTGTAGTACTATGGAGTTAATAGCGTTTGGGAAAAGTACCCATACCAAAAGACTTCATTACACTAGAAAAACATGGGGATGACCTATTCCTAGAGCTCTGCCACCAGATCTCATGACTACAACTACACTAATGCCTCTTTATCCGTCACTCTGCGCCCCCATCGGCACCATACACCATTTTCCTCTCCCTCTCCCTCCACTTCAGACCCTATCTCAATCTTTCTCTCCTTAAACCTAAACGAAGCTCATTACTGAAATTTATGATCCCTTAGAACTGTGAGAGTAGTAGATGATTAGAGTAACAATGTAAGATGCATACCATCAATCTCTTGGTAAAACATAAGAGCTGGTTTTTTGCAACATACCATGTGAGAAACTATGAAGAATCAAAGAGCCTCACAAAATACCATGTCATGTTCTTCGATGGCACGAGTTTCAGAAACACCAAATGAATCCAATTGGGCCTTTTGTGCAAAAAAAATTGACCTGGGTTTTTATCTTAACGTTTTTAGCTTTTAAGGTTTTAAAATTGATTTTTGGGCAATGTTAGTGTTGTCTTTAAGGTTTTTCAGGGCAACGCTCTTACTGGGTGGGCTGTAAGAAAGCCGAGAGATCCGAGATTAAAGGAGACCACCGGAGGAACCGCACTTCGGAAAAGGTTTGAAGCGTGAAGAATAACCCCATCTCCTCCAAGACAAACCACGAAGTCCACTCTCTCGTGCAATTTACTGGTTCCCTCCAAAAAGTAATAAACCGTAAAAATTAGCAAAGACACCTTTAAGTCAGCAGTAAGTTGATAGTACCTGCATTCATGCAACCCTTTTTTATATTCTTCTATTCATAGAACTCTATGGCTGTAACAACAGAAAAGAGATCTGATTCTCATAAACACATACATTTGAAAGTTCAAAACCAACGTCTCAGCTCAATAGTAGGGTGCAAAATACAAATTCTGGCCTTTTTCCAAAAGGTTCATTAGTATCAACATTTCAGCAAGTTGCACTTTCCATGTTTTGTCATGCAAAAATTTAGCCCTTCTTACTGACAATGAAGCAACCCTGGAAAAGTTCAAATCAGAAAGTGGTCATACCTGGTGTCCTGATTGTAATATGTTTGTACAAATCCAAAACCGGGAATTCGAGCGAAACGATCGTGTAATTCAGGTTCAACAACCACATTAATTCCCTCTTGATGGTAAAGCCATGTTGCCACCTGATACCAATTTCCAAGGAAAATTAAAAAAAAAATCGCAAATCAGACCTTAGCAAGGGATATTCAAGTATTATTTTCCTTGCTATTCAACAGAATTGAATCGTGATATTCAACCTTGTGTTGGTTGACATAGACATAGTCAACGAGTAAGATTCTTAGGACCACCACTAGATCTCTCTTAAACCAACATCCTAAAGTACAGTGCCCACTATTCTGCATGCGGATTGTCTTAATGTATCTTTCTGCTAGATTAAATGCATTCCACACTAAGATACCTTCCTTTAGTCAAATCTTCATATTTAGAGTGGAATACATTAATAGCAACAAAGGTTACTGGTCAACAAGCCTGGATCTTGAGTATATACGTGAGTACTAGCACAATGATAAGATTAGCAACATGTTTCCCAAACTCACCTGTTGTGCCTCATCCATGAGCTCGTCACCTAACTTTTTTAGGAGTAGACAAGTTTTAGGAGGAGTTTTCCACATCAACATCTGTTGCTGAGTGGAAGGGTGAGTAAAAGCGAGTGTCGACTCCTTCACTCTTTCTCGTGTACATGAAAACCCATCAGTTCGAACAAGATACATTTCTGCCTTTCGCCTCGACTGAAGCCTTACCACTCCCGTAGTAGAAGCACACATATCTCCGTCTATAAACGCAACCTCTTCCACATCCTCTTGTTGACTTGCTGCCCCATTACTTGGGGGACTTTCCACTACAACTGCTCCATTTGCAACACCATTTGCTTCTTGACCCGTCACTCGAAACAAAGCTCCGTTTCGGATCCTTTGGGCACGTTGCTCCTCCATACTAATCGCGTTCTCTGATCTCTCATCCTCTCCTTGGTCCTGAGACACTGCTTTATATTCAGTTGAAATGAACTCTACCTCGTTCTTGTCTGGTGTACTGGTTTGGGCCCCACTTTTCTCAGGAAAATTCTCAGACTCTTCGTCACTTTCTCTTGGAATCCATCCTACTCGAGAGATTTCCAAAACTTCGTCATCGTCATCTTCTTCTCCAGAGCTGAATGGATCAGAGGGATCTGAAACTCGTCCAGCTCGTGGAATTCCTGGTTCAGTAATTCCCCATCTCCCTGCAGGACCCGTGATTGTACCCTCTACTACATCTTCTCTAGGCATTATATTGGCCCGGCTTTGATGCGATTGCGCCGTTTTCCGAAGTAACTGTTGTCGACTACTCTCCAGGAGGGAGTTTCGTCCCATTTTGCGATTTCTGAAAAAATCTGACATCGTTTTTTTGGAGAAAACATTACTTTTTGGCAATTGAGCAGCAAATGGATTCACTGCTGCAAACACCTCACCTTGAGTACGTTCAGACCTTTTTCCAGCCTCAATACCTTGGCTCTCTCTTTCCTTCTCCAAAGACACATTGCTACTATCACCTGGCTTCAAATTGCCAGGTTTTTTTTTCCAATTCTCTTGACTGGATTTCCCCCCTAAAACTGACGCCTCAGAATCACGCACCATAGCTTCAGAACTAAATTTTGTCGTCGACATAACAGGAGACGGCGACTCCTGTGACAATCTCCCATCGTCATCTCTAGTACACAGACTACCATTTAAAAAACCTCCCACAGCACTATCTGCTTTCTCCCCTTGTCCATAAACAGCGGTGTCTTCCGTTCTAGAATCAACTAGACTCGATTTTTCCAATTCTGTTACATTTACGTCACTCAAATTTCTGTCAGTGATTGCTTTCCCAGAGGACAACATCAAAGGAGCCTTGCTACTTTCTGAGAATATTTTTGGAATACCTTCAAGATTTATTGCTGTTGACTCTTTGTCCCTTTCTAAACCTCCGCTAAGTATGAATTCCCTCCATCTGGAAACCATTGCACAAGCCCTTCCCACACCTCCCTGTGAATGCAAATATAAAGGGCGATTTGATGTATCCGCAACAAGTCGAGCAAAAATCTCAACCTGTTCCTTACTTGGAGAAGTCCCAAAGGAGACTGGCAATCGTATGTATTTAATACGGGGACTCGACTTTTCAAGCTCTTTCGTTACAGGTTCAATCCATTGATTTCCCACATCATCGGCTCTAATGTCCACTAACGTCTTAAACCCCATTTCTAAAAGCCATGCTAATCCCTCATCTGTGACCTGACCTCCCCTCCAAAAGGTTATCTCTTCATTTGGATCTAATTGACGACCTGCTCTAAAGGGTCTCAACCTAACAGCAGAAAGGTTTGGGATATCAGCATGGGATGGAGCGCTATTTAGTCGGGGAAATCCGGCATCAAGACAAACATTTTTTAACCGTTCCAGTCTCCTTTTGACCATCAAAGTGAGCTCGCCATGGGGTGGGAGGACAGCTTCAAGAGCATCCTGTCATGCCCAAAAATTCCCTACAGACCCCTTAATTCCAAAGTGGTTTCTTTCTTCAAACGTTGCACTTTTTAAAGGACATCGAATTTTGTAGCATTTGAAGCACATAGATGTAATTTTCCATGAACATGTCATTTAGAAAAATAAGAGACACAACAAGTATGTCTGCTAGAAAGAAGAGTGCTTACCTTTTGCCCATAAAAACGGATACCCAACTATTTCTGAAGCTATTTGGAACATTTTTAAACATCTGATTATCCTTAGTTAAATTGACTGAACTTATTCTCAGTGAACTAGTTTAGTTAGGTAATCCAAACTATCCTTCGTCAGCTAGCTAAATGTAGATCGTCAATTTTTAGTTAATAACTCAAGATAGACTTACTTCCTTAATCGGAAGAACACTTAGTGAATCCAGGTTACTAACCCAAGCTAAACTTGCTTCCTTAATCAAAATATTACTTGTTCATCCACGTTACAAACCCGAGCTAGACTTACTACTTAGTGAAAGAAGGTTACTCTTGTGCGGAGTGGCTTACCTGCAATTGTAAACATGCGTCCTTCAGTTCTGCCCTCATCAATGCCAACGGTGGTAAAGAATCCTCAATCTTTGAAGTAGAGTCAGTCCGACCGGGCCCCATATGTGAGGCTCCTTCCAATACCGTTCGCCGACACTCATGTAAAATGGCACCAATTTGAGCGAGACCAGCAACCACCTTTTCTTCTGCAAAATAAAGTGGCGTTCCAGGAGATAAGACAAACAAATAATAAAAGCAAAACACTCTACTTGTTGGAGGCGTTATGCATAATGTGAAGGAAACAAAACCGATACTTTTTCACCCTTCCATCATAGGATGTCGTACTACCGTACTTGAACCTGGGGTGGGAAATTTCAAACTTAAAACTGTTTTGGGGAGATTCAAATTTAATGAGAAGGAAGCATGAATCTATCAATAGCACTTAAGGGTGTCCGAGACGAAATAAAGAGGGAAGTAAGCACCTGGATTATACTAAGACCAATAAGAACTCTATTTTTGCAAGCCCTCAGAAGCTTATCAAATCCACTGCATAACAGTGGCTTGTGGTAAATATAAGATGGGATTATAAGCTCGAGTAATATAACAGCAACTCCAAAATTCCATGTAGAAACCTATGTTAGTTTCAACAGATTGACACAAACATGCATGACCTTGACATTTAGACTACATTGACTCTCAATATATTCCTCTGAAACTATGATTGCCAATCTATAACTCCAATATAATACGACCTTGAATAGGGCATAAAAATAACCCACTTCTGTTGCCACTAAAAATAATCAACGCGTAACCCCTCTAACATTGCAAACCACTTCGTACCTGACTCGGGAACATCGCCTCTTCCTGAATCAACGGATAGAGCTTTGTTACTATCTGAAAAAGCACCATTTCTCTTAACAATCTCCCCTTCATCCCGGTTCAAATTCCTAAGAGCGTCCATGACTGCAGTGTGAAGCTGCTCGGCAACACGATAAATTCGGCAGAAAGCTTCAAGTTCAGCCACATCACCTGGCGGTGGTCCATATCGAAACAAACGGGACTCTTCTTCTTGGGCCTGACAAAATTAACACGTTTGAGTAAGAATGGACTCTTCCTTCTGGGCCAGACAAAATTAACACTCACATGAGTGAGAACCAGTGGTGATTCATTGTTATAAGGTGTACACTGCCCATCACTATTAATGTTAATTCGGTCATAGCTTTTCTGACCAAAAATCATAAGTGTTAACAACACCATTTAAGAGAGTGGACAGCAATCTGCCACATCTCCCCACACTTGATTAGCATTATATTTCTGCATTACTTTGATATGAAAAAGTAACAAAATTGTGGGCCCACAAACGGTAAGATTATATTGAACTTAGTTATTAGTTTTTACCGTTCTACAACCCAAGACATCACTATCTAAATCAGCCCAAGGTTTGCTTGTAAACGGATCCTGGAAATGTACAACAAGAAATCACAGGGGGACTGAAATAAAGCACTTGGTTCTCCAAATGCAGTTACAAGACTTCATCATCATAAACTTGAGGACGGAACATGCATGAACTACTGATTTGGTATGAGCGCGAAAGGGTGAAAGGCTTTGTGTTGATAGTATTAAAAACTAATGGAAGACAAATGCTACACCTTGTATCGTTACAAGAGTTAGATCATTATTAGCATTCGAGCTTTTTTTAGAAAAAACTACACAATCATGGTTTGCCACGTGGCTCGTTACGGCCCCCTTGTTTACATTAACTTATGAGTTTGGGTCAAACAATTCCGCACTTGAATTAAAGCTATTAACTCTAAAAGCGATGAGCAGTGTTTTAGTTTTGTGATCGGCAAATGCAAAATTAGGATTTCTTTTTAAAACTGTCCAAACATCAGGCGAAGTATACTCTCCACTCCTCCTTCCCTCCCTCTCGCTCTCCCTCCTTATCCGCGCTGTTTTCGCTTCTATGCTTCTACTCAGAGGCAACATTTTGATGCTCATAAAGTCTCAATTCACATTTTTTTGAAGTCATTTTTTGATTTTGATCAGTGACTACCTGGCTACATGGATCCACAAACATGTGAAACACACCTTACTTAAAACATTATCACTTGAGAACTATTTTTTTCATTTCTTATCCGCAAACTATTTTTTAATCCACAATAACTTGTACACAATTGCCCTCTAGAGAGGAAGTTACTTACATACAGTTTACTTAAAAACATCACCACTTGCCACTTGAGATTAAAGTTTCCATTCCTTATCCATAAACTATTTAGTTTAATCCACATTAACATGTCAAATAAATGTCCGTCAGAGAGGGAGTTAGTTACCTCATGCTACATATGTCATTTAGAAAAAAAATTGCTATATTTGCCATTTTCAACCTTACTCACGCTTCTTTTGCTGACTGTATCTTATACAGACATCTGTATATTCTGGTGTGTAGAAAAATATATTTTCGGATTATCACAAAATGGTAAAAATAAACAGGCTGAAGTAAAATTTCAACTAAAAGAGCCACCACTTGTACAAAAATGACGCCAAAAAAAAGAAAAAATAGCAAAAATTTGCTATTTCCAAATACATAATATTCTCACTTGGACATTTATGGTTGACCCCTGGATCTTTCAGATCAGTAAAATTGGTAAAAACACCTAATACGAATGGAATATAATTAATAGGAATATAACTAATATAAATATAACAGGAATAAAATAGGAATATGATGAAAATATAATTAAAAGGAATATAATACGAATATGATTGATCGGAATATAGTAGGAATATAACTAATAGGAAGGTAATAGGAATATACTAAGAAAAAAATAATGGGAATATAATTAATAGGCGTGTACCTGAAGAGTCACAACCTGCTCGTACGATAATGATGTTTTCCATTTTCCATCCAATCCTGTTGAAGCACATGAAACCATCATGTTCCTCCCATTTCTATTGGTTTTCCTCCTTTTTTGGTCTACAATCCACACTACATTCAATTGCTTGCCGCTAAAAGCAGCGGAACTGCCAGAAAAGAACCTGGTTTTGTTCGGAAAGGACAAAAAAGTACAGTTGGTTATAAATCTCTTTTCATACTTATTGTCGTACAGATGACAAGTAGAAAAAGGATGACCAAAAGAAGCTTTAAAAGAGGAGGAATCTGAGAAAAGGACAAAATCTGACTGATCAATCTTTTCTGAAAGATTGGTTCTGAGAAAAGAACCAATAGGAAGTGAAGCAGAAACGATTGAAGAGGACACCATAGCCATAAACAAAACACAGTTTTGTTTGGTGAAAGAATATCAATTTAAACCGTGTTCACATAATGCAATTTACTCGTGGACTAAATTACACGTAAATAGATCCACCGGGATATATCTAAAATAGCTCTATAAAACTTCCAGGTGCTTCTGAAATAATAAAACGATAGCAGTTATCACGTTGCTAGCATTCAAGAGATAATCTCAAGTGAGAAAAAAAGAAAAGAGAGAGAGAGAGAGAGAGAGAGAGAGAGAGAGAGAGAGAGAGAGAGAGAGAGAAAAAAAAAAATAAAGGATAAAGATAGATACTAAGGTTGCATGGTTCTGGCCGGAGAAAGATACGGACGAGGTGGTGAAGTGAGATTGCACGAGAGAGTTCAAGACAAAAAAAGAGAGAGAGAGAGAAATAGAGAGGGAGAAAGAGAGATGACTCAGATGAGGTGTGAAATAGTCACACGTGGCAGGCAAATTCACATGAGGTCCTTTTGATGCCTCATGCATGTATGTGTCAGGATTGTAGTATCTGCTGGATATTAAAGAATTACCAAAAGATATGGGCATTAAAAAGGGCTTTCGTGGTACATTCTCGCACCGTCCGATCAATTGCGCATCATAGTTTTGGAAGTTCATGTTGAATATGTAGTTTATCCGCACGCCAGGAAACTGGATCGGATGGTTAGGATCGCGTCCACAAATTATGGAGATGAATTTGGAAGGGATACTGGAGAAGGTTGATCGTCACAGGTTATGAGACCGAGAATGTTTGTCTACGCACGCTCCTGGTTCGCTGTACGAAGGGCTCTCATCCACGAGGAAAGTCTACTCCATATTTTATGGAGTAAATCTTAGCCATCAGTTGCGGATTAGTCGTAAGATATTACCGTAGATTTAAGTCGTCCTTTAATGTACATCTTTGACTGTCACGTGTCAACATACACAGTGCAGCGCAAAGATAACCTACGGGTGTAAAGCCTCGTGCAGTTCACAGTTTATCACATATGACGCATTAAGTACGACAGTTTGAGTATCAATGTGTACTTTTTACGTTCGTACAACAATGAGAATCCCGGTCAGAAACCAGTATCACGCAAATGGTTTGCATTTTCTTTTTAACGCATATACATTGTTTTTAGAATCAGTACTTCCATCCTTCCTTTCCTAAGCCCCCTTGCTGCACCAAGTGTTTTCTCTCTCCAAACGGCGTCTGTGCCCCGGCTTCAGGGCTTTCGCCACAGCTGCCACGTGTCGACACCATGAAGTTCAATCCACGTAAGTCATTGACTCTTTCTGTATCTATTTTTGTTTCTCTTTCACTTTCACTTTCACTTTCACACACACACACACACTTAAACCCGCATAAGCTACTTACATTTCCTTATCTTTCCCTCTTCTTTACGGTTTCTTCAGTTTGTAAAACGTTTGACAGCCTCTCTCTCCCCGCCATGTTGTCTCTGCCTCTCTTGTCACTTTTCCAACCACTTTCCGCAGGGTTTTAGGGTTTTAATCAATTTAGGGTTTTTTTCAAAACAGCTTCAACTAAATCAGACATCAGACGGCTCACCAAAGTGCAGATTGGACTGCCATTCTATACTCTCATTTTTATGTTTTCATTTTAACTGGCTTTTTCTATGTTTTAAGAGAATCACGTGACTGTGTTTAACTGGTTTTGGAAAGTCTTCAAGACCTGGAGACTGGAGACTGGTTGACTGGTTTTTGTCTGGTATTGGTTGACTGGTTGACTGGTTTTTTGTCTGGTTTTGGTCTCTGGTATCTTACTGCTTGTACACGGGTTTTTCCTCCATGCCACGTGGCAACATGTGGATTTGCCAGGCGTCAGCAATTCTAGGAGGAAGGCGAGGAAGGCGTACTTCACGGCTCCCAGTAGTGAGCGCCGGATTCTTATGAGCGCGTCCCTTTCGACAGAATTAAAGAACAAATATAATGTAAGTGGTTTTTTTCCCTTGTTTTTTCCTTGTTTTTTCCCTTTGAAACTGTCCTTTTTCTTTCGACCGACTTAAAGAACATGTATCTCCAATTGCACTAAAAGTGGAAGTTAACTAGGGTTAGCCTAAGTCAAACATAACTTTAGGTAGGATTTAACTTAAAATGTTTAATTGGTGAATGATTGACAAACCCTCTCTTAGGTTGGGTTAACTTAAAATGTTTAACTGGTAAATGATAAAAAACTCTGACAAAAGAGTGATGAGAAGCCATTGGATTTGGTTTTTGACAGGTGAGATCTGTCCCTATCAGAAAAGACGATGAGGTCCAGGTGGTAAGAGGAACCTACAAGGGGAGGGAAGGAAAGGTGGTGCAAGTGTATAGAAAGAAGTGGAGCATCCATGTGGAGCGAATCACTCGCGAGAAGGTTAACGGTGAGTACTTCTTGCTCTCTCTCTCTCTCTCTCTCTCTCTCTCTCTCTCTCTCTCTCCTCCATCGCCCCTTTTACATTGGTGGTTCGACAATGAGCATTTTCCTAGTGTCCCTGGTCCCTTTTCATTTCTCTCTCGCGCTCTCTGTGTGTCTCTCTAGTTCTTTCAAATGAGGGGTCTGTATGAGATGATTCCTTTGTGGGATTTTGTTAGCACATTTTGTGCAATCTTTGTTTTGGAAGGAACATTTTGCAAGTCTCTTTTTTTGTTTGTTTCATTTGACAGGCTCGAAAATGATGTTTCTTTGAGGTTATTTCTTTTAGTGCTGTTTTGGAAACTATATTCTCCAAAGTTTCTATGTTTCTTCCATTACAGCAATTCGAATGAAACTGTTATTTACAAGAATGCCTGTTCTGGCGATGGGCTACACCGGGAATTTTATCATTGTGAATAACACTAATATAGTACCTATTTTTTTTGCCCTCTGACCAATAGTTTTTTTCTTAACGCGAATTCTTTAAATTGTCAAAAATTAGCCACTTTGCTTGGCATTGACATAGAATCGATTTTGCCGACATAAACCCCATGCTATTAACTTCTTTACTCTAACAGTGATTCACTGTTTTCTGATAGCAACTGAATTATTTCGGCAAATAAATCAGTTTGTTTCACATTGGTTAAATTGTTCCCTAATCTGCACTAAACCGCTCATCGTATCTTTTAGGTATGTTTATCAGGGGTCTCTTGCTGATACTTGATGTGTTGAGACAATATATCATCACCACATCGGAATGTTAAATCAATACTGTAGGGCTTTAAAGGTGGTTTAGGACAGGTAAAACGATCAGTACAGTCAAGTAAATAATATCGATACAGTTTCTAGAAATTATATCCCAGAGGATTCTGTCGGAAGCAGTGATTTCAGCAATGCTCTAATGACAAAATTCACACAGATGATGGTGCATTACAATGATAGTTATTCATTGCATTTTTCAGTTGTTCTGAAAACTTTTGATGTCTTTTTTTCCAGCAGTACACCGCCCATTGCTTTGTTATTTAGCACTTTCATTAGGATTAACTACACAAAATCAAGTTTTGCCAAGTGACGTATTATGGGCCACTTAAATTTTTAGTGTTTTTGACACTAACCTATGATTCTGCGTTAAACACTCACTTAAACTAGGGTGGGTCTGTAGTGTCCTACAAACCTGTGAAATGTACAGCAGCAGTCTGTACTCTCCATCGTTTTTATTGCTAATATACAGTAAATAGTCTTTATTGCTTGTTACTCAAACTTTAATATGGGCCATATTATTTAAATGTGCAAGAAAAAAGGTTTATGTAGGCTTCTAGTCAACAGTTTTGGTCCACAGTATTTTATGTTTGGTTGTCGGGAAAAATGGAGGCAATGTAGAGAGGTAGTCAACCCAAAGTGGAGGCTTGAGTTCAAGAGGAATTTTTTTTGTGTGTAGCTCTGTCAGTAACTACATTTTGAAAAGTACACCGTGTATTGCTATTAGCATTATTATTTTTTTCGGCCTTAAAACAAATGTTCTCAGTGCACATTTGTCGTATTGTTAATTTGACGAGTGTGATCGAAAGTTAAGGTTCTTGCTTTCCAATCGGCTGTTTCCAATTGAAAACGGGACCAGTGTGCACGAAGAAAGGTTGACTAGTGGTGGAAAAAAATATAAATGCAGCGACACAGGTTGTACTTCTCGGAGTTTTTAACAATATGATTGTTCAGGTAACATTTCAGGTTTTGGCTTTCTGCTTAACCTATTAGCAACTGAGACTACACCGTACATCGCTAGTAGAGTTAGTGAGTTATTAGTGTTAAAGCGGCATAAGTGTTGTATACACTATATTATGTTTTGATATGTGGCTCATTATTGATCAGTGACCTAAAAAGTGTTATTAATTTATGACTTTTGGTTTAGAAAGCCTGTATTAGGATTGTTGACTCTATTTCGACATATGGTGTACTGTCAATTGAATCATTTTCCTAATTCAAAAGCCTTTTTCACATGATTGACACTTCTTGAACATGCTGTGTTGTGAGTATGTTTTCTCTGGAAGGAAGCGTTAGGTTTAGATCTGATTCTCTGTGGTTTCTGACAATGTAAGGGTGGGACTTTGCCTGCTCAAATATTTGGTTTTCCACACCGCTCACCTCTATGAAAGTTAGTGAATTAATAGCACGAACACTCAATTAGAGTTGACAACACTAAATTATGTCTCACTGTGTGGTTCATTGCGTGTTACTTAACTAGCATGGCGTTATTAACACTAATTTATGATTTTGGGTTAAAGATATACTCGATTGATTTAGAATGGTCAACTCTAGTATGGATGGGCAGTGTACTTCTTTGTCCTGGGATCTTTCTGCTTTATTGATCGATGTCTTTTATGCCCCTACATTTTTTAGTTTTATGGTTGCTTCTTGTTCAACGGAAGTGTTGCCAGTCATAATGTCCGATGAGTATAACTTTTTTGTATGTTCCGTGTGTTGTTATGGTTTGACGAGGTTTTAACATTTTACGGTATGTTCCATGTTTCGTTGCAACAGGGGCAACAGTGAATGTCGGGATCCACCCATCGAAGGTGGTGGTTACAAAACTGAAGCTTGACAAGGACCGTAAAGCTTTACTTGACAGGAAGGGAAAAGGAAGAGCCTCAGACAAGGGCAAAGGCAAATACACCGAAGATGCGACACAGGCCATGCAAGATATCGACTAAAGAAACACAGTTTTGACATCAGTTTACATCAGTTTACAGCTACGGCTCACATCTGTTTCTATTGTTTATGTGGTTACAGTTGCAATCAATTACCATTTCGATGTAAAATGAGCACAGCAGTCAAAGCAGTGTTAATTTTTCTTTGTATCTGTGCAATTTTTATTGTTTGTGATTGAAAATTTATTTGAGGATGGCATGATTGCAATGATTTGGTGGACGCCTTTTTGCATTTGGAGCCATATTAAAACAGTGGAAGGTGTATACAACTTAAGTATAAGTAAGGGTTTTTCCTTTCACTTTCCTCGAAAAGTGAATGTTGCACCGAAACAATCTTATGCCGTACAAAACTGAAGTACAATTTACTTCATCCTGAAGCTCAGTGCGTAACTTAGTTCGATGTCTCCCTTTTTGACGCATTGCCACGTTGTGCAAACTCATTTTTAAACTTAACCGTGAACCACTTCGCTAAATCAGTGGCAAAACTGCCTTGTCTCTATTTTAACTATTCTAAGTGTTCACTGTGTGAATCGACTCTCACTCTCACTTACTGTGGTACTTCTTCCGGTTTGAAGCAAAGTAACACCTGATCAATGAATCCGGTTAAGTCTTCGCATGTCTCACACGATTTGAACATTTTTGTACGATGGAGAGAACACGCTTGTACACGGTAAAAAGAATTGCAGGGTCTCGGACCTCTGCTCTCACTCACGGATGTTTGCGAAAGTTTGTGGTCGACATGTCTCCTTCTCCTCTTTGCATTGCCTCTCCCCTCTCCTTCTTCTTGGCATGAAACGCGACAATTCTGTTATGAAATGAAGGAGATCTGATTTTTTTTTTCTTAGACTGTCTTTGCGCGTGATTTGGTAACAGGTCGAGAGAGAAAAGACAAAAAAACAAAATAGGGAAGCGATGGCAGAGATTTCAGAAATAGTGACGTTGGTGGTTCAAATAAGCATGACGTCATAATGTCAACAGAAGACTAGGCGTCTACAACGTGACAACAAAATTGATACCTTCAGTATTAAATCTCCACAAAATTATGTAGCATCTACAAATGTCATGAGGTTACGTGACGACTTTTACCCGGAAAACTAGTACGGAGATTCTTCACTCCAAAACAAAGATTGATCGCCAAGGAGAGAAAAAGAGCATTGTCGAAAGAGCATTGTAATTTTGTAAGAACAAATCAGAAGCCAGCTTTGCGAATTACAAATTACACCTGACGCTGATTGTTGAATCCAAATGTTTCTTGTGGTACAGTCAATTTACAATTTGCAGGACGCAGCTTAAGTTAATAGAATCAGTTGTGAACCGTAGATCGAACCTATCGACGGCATTACCCGTAAGTACGTCCTTTATCGCTCAGCATGTAATCCACGTCATGAGACGATTCGATTGACACCACATCTGCGACAATCCTTTCAACTTGAATTTGCACGAAAAATCGGATGTATTGTATTCTATTCGAACTAAACAATCGACTGAACGGAAACTCTGGTACAGTACAGTACAGTACAGTACGGTTGGGAACTAAACAATCTCTCGAACGGGAAACTGTATCGTACTATCGCATTTCTGATCATAGGCTTCGAAAGTATGATTTGCAACTTTGTGTTGCGGTGGAATCTACAGTAATCAGGGTACCCTCCTTTGTCCTGCTGGACAGCGCCTGATCACAAAGCTTCTGCTCGAAATAAGATGCAAGCTGGCAGGAATTGCTGCTAACAATGGAATTGTAAAAGCTAATAGCTGGATCTCATCACTCAGCAGAGTGTCATTTCTATATCCGGCGATGGTCATAGAATCTATTTGAAGTTCTGAACCTCGTTATTGTTTTGTTTTATGCTTTCAGTTTCTGTAGTCCGTAATCAGTAATGGACTGCCGAAATGCTTGTAACCTATACGGAATGATTAGTACCAACAACAGCATTTTATGATTGTGACTGAGAATTAAATGTATAATTATGATATCAAATATGGCGTTTCCAGAAATTGTTGTGGTTTCGCTGTATTCCATATTGTTAGAAAGCCATAAACAGCCTACTTCCTATTTTTTACCTAAGGTCCTTTTTTGAACCTAATGTCCTCCCTTTTTCTGAACAATTTCAAGTTAGGGCAGGCATGGCCAATGCAAGCATTCTTGTTGACTTTTTTGCTGTTGTTGGAAATGCGTCAAAGAAAAGAATTTCCTTTCGGGAAATTCCTGGAAGCTTCCCTATTGTTTCTGTCAAGATTCGGTGTGATTTCCTCTCCCTCCCCTTCTCTTTTTGCCACTCATATTCTTGCATTATAATTGCATTTAATTCTGTTTGGGTTTTTTTTTTTTTGTAAAGAGACCTGAATTTGCCGAATATTTGCTGCAGTAGTTATGTTACTCATAACCTTGTGCCTAATAACTATTTTATAGTCATAATTATTTAAATTATTAATTATTGTTATTACTGTTCTCATCATAGCCTTGTGCCTGATTTCAAAAAAGTTGCTTTTAACGTAGTTTGCTGAAATTTATCTTGTTTTATTCAAATTTTCGTAAATTTTAATTGGAAAGATTTTCGGTCAACTCAACTGTCTTGCATTTTTAGCATTTGAAACTTCAAACCTCATCTTTCTCATCATGCACTGCCCATCGCTATAAGTGTAAAGGAATCATAAGTATTAAAACGAAATTAGTATCAATATTACTAATTTAGTGTAGGGAGATGTGCCGACTTGTAGTCCACTCCCTTAGATAATGTTGTTATGAACACTATTTTGTGATTTTTAACAAGAATGCCGCGACGAAATTAGTGTTATTAACACCAATAGCTATGGGTATGTATTAATCAGCCCACACTAATTGTGATAACTAAATGTATCAGCAGTTGACATTAAATATTAGGGAATATATTTCTTTAGCAATTTTGATTTACACTAATATTGATGGGCAGTGTACTTTGTTTAAATTGCAGGAAATTGAATGCTTGAAATTTGAAAACCTCTATCGTTTTTTTTTCGAAATGATCATTCGTCATCACAAGACCATTTATGCTTGTCTTCGTTCAACATTTCCAGTGATTACGGATAACAACATTAGGTTTTTGGAGGCAAAGGAAGGGGAGCTCAATCATTGCCATGGCAATCATCATATAGTGCCAAACTTTTGTTTAAAATGGCGAATCGATATGATTTGGAGAAGAGCCTTTAGTGAATGTCCTTCGATTGTTGAAAATAGACTTCATATTGATACCCATCATCTTGCTGAAGAAGTGGAGAGTTTATGGAATCGTGACAATGTTCAGTTGAAATCGAAGCAAATTATAAAAAAACCAGATATTGTTGAAAATTGTGCCAGTGAAAGCAAGACAAGAGAAATAGGAGAGACTTCCAAGAAGTCGGAAATGAGCAGTTTTGGGAAAACTACATACATTTGTCAAAGTAAACGATTTTTCTCCGAAAAGAGGCCACAAAAGAGTGGCGAAATAGAAAAAGTGGACACTTTGATTCAACAACTTAGGACTGCTAGAGAGGTTAATGGGAGTTCTGTGGGTGAGAGTGTATTGGAAAATTCAGCACTGAGATTGGCTGTGGATACTTTGTTGAATAAATTTGCTGAAGGTGTGAATAATTGGACCTTACAGAAGCTCATAAATGCCTTCAGAAGGGATTCGCTCTTCGCAGTTCTGATTTTCGAATGGGCCATAGGCCAGAAAAACTTCAAACCAAACAAGTATACTTTTATTTCTTTGTTAAATGTTGTTGGTCGAGCCAAGGACTTCAAAAAAATGCAAGAATTGTTACAAAAGTATGACTCACTTGTTGGAGAGCCTCCAGGCGTTGTGGCGTACACTGACATTATGAAGTCGTATTCTCTTGCTCAACGGTTCGATGATATGTTACGTGTTTATAAAGATATGGTCAGGAAAGGCATCCAAGCAACCCTGGTGACTTATAGGTACGTTGCTGACCACAATAGAAGTAATCTGAAATGGTTCATCATGTTGCAAATGTATAATGTAGGTAATACTACGCTGCCCATCTTTATTAGTGTTCAACATTTTTTGGGCACTTAACAGTTTTGACTTTACATTGAGCAGTTTGGCTTTCCTTTTGAAGCAAGCAATTGAAAGGTAATGGCCTTACTCTCAATTGCTCCATAAAAACCACAATCAAATGGCTGAAAACAGAGATAAAAACGTTTTAGTGCCTAAAAAATGTTTAGCACTAATAGCGATGGTCGGTGCTGCTTCCATTGGGAGGTTTGGAGTATAACCTGTCTTTTTTCTGAACGTTGTAATGCTGTAGCAAATCCTGCATTGACTGTGAATGCATATGGAAGATTGAATTTAAAATGCATAGTTGTATTGCAGTTTGAAAAAAATAGCTGGTGTGCCTGTTGTACTAACTCTCTTCAACAAATAGAATGATTGTAATACATCTTGAATCCAGTTTGGCCGTTAGACATGTCTGTTCGTACATTTCAAAGCTTTCTCCTAAAATTCTTTTTCTTAAGGACGGCTGGACATCCATGGCTTCAGATCTGACTTTGATCTCAGATAATCAGCGTTCCATAAGGTTGTCTTTCACAAATGCACAAAGATCGAATTACTTGTGGCCTAAATGATTCACTCTTGTTTTCTATTATTTGTTTGTTTGTTTGTTTGTTTGTTTGTTATTCCTGCTGACGTTTTAATTTCTTAGCAGAGTTAATGCTCTGTACAACTACCACCATCATTAGTGAACAAGTTTTTATTGTAAATTGTCATTATTTGTGTAATTGTAGCATTGTTTAAATTTTCTAACTGGATGGGTTTCTTGTTTTTAAAATGGCAGTGTTGTAATCGGCGGTTTAGTTGCTGCTGGACGAGTTGAGGCAGCTTTGGAAATTCAGAAGGAGGTAGAGGCTTCTAATGTGATTCCAAATGCTCAACTTTATAGTGATTTCATTGCTCTTTGTGGTAAGACGCAGCCAGAGAGAGCAGAAAGTTTGCTTGAAGAAATGAAATCCGCGGGGGTGGTACCAGAGGTGTATCATTTCAATCGGGTACTTGCAATTCATTTTCAAAACCAACAACAGGAAAGGGGTCTTGCGTTGTTCCAAAGAATGGTGAATGGAGAGGCTCCACCAAATCGAGTTACATATATTACACTTCTAGACCACTTTGCAAAGCGTGGGATGGTTGATGCAGCAAAAAGTATTTTAGATGAGATATCGACCAGCAAAGACGTTCAATTAGAAGTTAGATTCTTTAATATTGTTATCAATATGTATGTACAACATAAGAGACTTGAAGAGGGCAAGGCACTGTATGGAGACATGTTAACTAAGGGGTTAAAGCCAAACGAAGTGACGTACAGTACACTTATATTTGGGCTTTTAAAAAAACAAGAGTACGAGGAAGCAATTATGACAGTGAAAGCTATGAGAAAGGAGGGCATTCCTATGACTCTTCTTGGATACACAAGTATTCTAAATCTTTGCATTCGATGTAACAACGAAGAAGATGTTAAGAGGTTATTGGACTGTGTCGAGGCATGCGGTCATCGCTGTCACGATTTCCTTTTGCTCATGCTTCGGCCTCAGGCAACAGGGACCGAGTTTTGGAAGGAGGTTGGAAAACATTTAGAAGGATTAATTCAGGAAGATTCTGTTAGTAGAATAGCCTTTTTGAATGCACTTATCACCTCCCTTGCCAAAGTTGGGTTGAAACAAAGGGCAAGTCGTATTTGGGATAAAGCTCGATCCACGGGCCTCCTTGATAGTGCGTGTTATGAGACGACCACTGGCTGGGTGTTAAACATACACAATTTAAGCCAGTCTAGTGCAGAAATTGCATTATTCTTTGAGCTTCTTGGGCTCTTGTACCGATTAGAGAACGGGGAAAAATTGCCAGGCCAAATTTGCATCATAACTGGATGTGGGCGAAGCCCATATACAAACTACTCGTATGTGAAAAAACTTGTTCCAGGTTGGGGTCGTGGTAGCTATACCGATCACATGTACATGACAAAGTTTGTGGTAAAGAAGCTCCAAAGTCTTTCATCCCCGTTTGTTTTTAGTCCAAATAACACGGGATGTCTTGTTGCAAAAACCGATACAGTTTGGAAATGGTTGCGTCAGGAGTTGGTGAAGGAGCAACTTTACCTGCGAGATGGTTAACTTAATTTCTGTGGAAGCTCTGAATGTGTGAGTTTTTCGGTCTCTACCATCAGCTCAAACATGTTCGAGCTTAGAGAAAAAGCTTTATTTGTTTTCGCCTGAAGCTTGTTTCTTTTCTGATCCTGGCATATTACACATTTAGTACCGGGAAACAGCATATAGCACATCCGAACTATGTTACTATGGAAATTTATACAGTTCATGTCAACTTTGATGCATTTTTGTCAGATTATTTGACAAGCTCATCAACTGCACCATGAATCACTATTAGCGTTAAGAAATAATGAGTATGAAAACTGTTTGTGTTAGTATTTCTATTTCTGGTTTTTATAATTCTATTTTGTGGTCAGGGGCAAAACTCTGATTCACGGTGTAGCAAACAGTAGTCGATTCTTAAAAGCATGAATGTGAGAATAATTTTAAACGGATTGACAGGTTGTACACAGAGCAGAGACAGGAGAGAGAGAGTGAGAGGGAGAGAGAGGGGGGGAGGGAGAGGGGGAGGGGGGGGGGAGGGGGGGGGGAGGGGGAGGGGGAGGGGGAGGGGGAGGGCGAGGGAGGGAGAGGGAGAGGGAGAGGGAGAGGGGGAGGGGGAGGGGGAGGGGGAGGGGAGAGGGGGAGGGGGAGGGGGAGGGGGGGGGAGAGGGGGAGGGGGGGGAGGGGGGGAGGGGGGGGGGAGAGGGGGGGGAGAGAGGGGGGGAGAGAGGGGGGGGAGAGAGGGGGGGAGAGAGGGGGGGAGAGAGGGGGAAAGAGAGGGGGGAAAGAGAGGGGGAAAGAGAGGGGGAGAGAGGGGGAGAGAGGGAGAAAAAGAAAGAGAGGGGGGAGGGGGGGAGGGGGGGGAGAGGGGGGGAGAGAGGGGGGGGGAGAGGGGGGGAGAGAGGGGGGGGAGAGAGGGGGGGAGAGAGGGGGGGAGAGAGGGGGGGAGAGAGGGGGGGAGAGGGGGGGAGAGGGGGGGAGAGAGGGGGGGAGAGAGGGGGGGAGAGAGGGGGGGAGAGAGGGGGGGAGAGAGGGGGAAAGAGAGGGGGAAAGAGAGGGGGAAAGAGAGGGGGAAAGAGAGGGGGAAAGAGAGGGGGAGAGAGGGGGAGAGAGGGGGAGAGAGGGGGAGAGAGGGAGAGGGAGAGGGAGAGGGAGAAAAAGAAAGAGTCCTTTGGCAACGGCTGATTGTACAAAATAATTGAGTGTTTTGTTTTTCAGGGAGTTTGTTAACTGCAATCTTCTCAGCTTCATACGGATCTCCACTGTCCCTTTTTATTTTCTGAAAACGCCTGTAGTCAAGCTTGTGTTTCTTACTTAATCGAACAAATCTGAACCATATTGGGTAAGTGAAAGTCCCCTACAATGCAGTCCCCACTTCTACGATGTTTATTCTTTCTCCATTTAACTTTTCCGGTCCCTCGAAAATAATGTTTTTGTATATTTATCCATCAAGAATATTCGTATTTGTTTGTCACTTTCTGTTTTCCATATGGTACATGTTTTAATGTTTATGTTTGGGAGACCTTTATTGGAGTGTTGACTGTTTTCTTTTTTGTGCCTCGCCTTCATTTCCTTTCTTTTTTTCCTATCTTTTCTTGTGTGTGACAGATAACTTTGATAGTAATTTAATGTTGTCAAACGTCACAAGGGGGATCGTTCCTCATGCCTCTGAACCCCTGGTGAGGCTAAAATTGTCATTTACTTTTCCAATTTTAAGGGTTCACACTTTTGGGCAGGCCTTTTTTGCCGATTTTTGGCATTTAGGGGCAAATTTTGGTTTAGTATTTTGCAGTAACAACTACATGAGAAAATTTGATGAAATTCGTCATTAGAGAGAAAATTGTGATGTTTACGTTTCTCCAAAAATAATATCGAGTTTGCCCATCATGAATACCATGTTTTTTGTTAGCGTCAAAATGGATTTTCCCTTGGAGGGGTCGGTTAATAAGCCGGTATTGTATTTATCAGTTTCATGTCAATTATCTTCCACAAAATTTCTTTTAGCAAATGCTTAATCATTATTCTTTTTATTATTTTGGTTGGATTGCCGGGAGTAGTAATTTTTTTTTTTGAAAGAGGTTAATGCCGCTGGTTGATATTGATGATGGTATGCCATATGCCAATATTAGTCTGGACCATATACCAATAATCGACTTTAAGCAGTTCTAACTCAGTTACTGCACGCGAACTAAACTGCCATTGTTGTTAGAGTTAGGGAATTATTAGCGTTTACACTGTAAAATTGGCCACACTAAATTACGTTTGCTGGGGTCCTTCACCAATTAGCGTTAGACTGGTTAACTCCGGCAGAGATGGGTAGTGAAAACACATCCCAATGTACCGTACACCATACAGTGAGGAGAAAACAAAGCTCGACAATCTTTCTGCATTCGTACAATGCCGTTGTTGATCATCTACACCTCTTTACCCTGAGGGCTACAACAAAGGGAAAAATAGCATGTGGCATTCTAGCGAAAACCAAAACAGTGAAAATCAATACGCAGGTACAGAGAATTCTAAAGAAGACCAATCAATCGTGTACTCTTCAAATATTGAACTGAAAAGAACTAGTTCAGTTGATAGTGAATATCTAGTAACTTATAAATACTACCAGTGCTGTGATTGTCTTAGGACTCTAACTCCACTGGGTCATAGAACACTAATGTTGAAAAGGGGACTGTCAGAACCACGCTGGGAAATCCCTATGATCACGACAAATTTACCCAAACATGTCTTTTAGTGAAATCAAATGCAATAGTAGACCTTTATGTTTCCAAAAAAAAAGTGTTTATGGCTCTGAAAAAGGCACATGGGACGCTAGTTAAATTTGTTCTTATACTTGCAATCTCATTCAGTATTATTTGAGAATGATTTTCTAAGGATACTTGACCAGGAAAAGGAGAGGGAGAAGGAGAGAGTGAGGAAAGGAAAGGGAAAGGGGAGATGGAGGGCAAGGGAAAGGGAGAGGGGGAGGGCGAGGGAAATGGAGAGGGAGGGAGAGGGCGAGGGTGAGGGAGTGGGCGAGGGAGAGGGAAAGGGGGAAGGAGAGGGAGAGAGAGTGTGGAAGGGAGAGGGAATGGGGAGAGGGAGAGGAATAGGGGAAGGGAGATACACCGGCAGATCGAGAGGGTGAGAAAGAGAGGGTAAGGGAAAGGGAGATGGAATGTAAGAGAGTAGGGAAGGGAGAGGGAAAGAGAGAGGGAGATGGAGAAGGTAAGGAGAGGGAAAGAGTGGGTAAAAGGGAGAGGGAGAGATAGAGGCAGATCGAAGAGGGGAGAGGGAGAGAGAGTGTGGGAGGGAGATAATGCGGCAAATGAGGAGGGCGAGAATGAGAGGGAGAGGGAAAGAAGGAGAGAGAGGGAGAGAGAGTGTGGAAGGGAGAGGGAAAGGGGGAGGGAGAGATAGCGGCAAACCGAGGGAGTGGGGAGAGGGAGAGGAATAGGGGAAGGGAGATAGTGCGGCAGATCGAGAGGGTGAGAAGGAGAGGGAAAGGGAAAGGGAGAGGGAATGTGAGAGGAAGGAAGGGAGAGGGAAAAAGAGAGGGAGAGGGAGGTAGGTGGGAAAGGGAAAGGGAAAGGGAATGAAGATAGATCGAGAGGGAGCGAGAGAGGTGAAGGGAGAGGGCATAAACGAGAGAGAGCACATTTTAAATAACTTTCAAAATTAAAAAAAAGAGATTGGCATAGGTAGGTTTGGGAAAAAAGTGAGCGTGAAAGAGGGGCGGAGGCATATATAAGTAAATGGAGGGCGCGGTAAATGGAGTGACGCGCCATAGAAGGAGCCGCCACGTGCGACCTCAAATCCATGGAAATGAAACGAAGGTGGCGGCGGTATTTTCGCTTGCTTCTTCATGAAACGAATGAGAATGTGTTCGATTGACAAAATGACAACGTATCGTCAGATCCCTAAAAAAACATAAAAAAAAATTTGATCGATGAGATTCGTTCAATAAGGGATCCATTTTTCTGTGGATTATCCGTATTTGGCGTTAAGCCGTCCCAAATATCATCCACGAAAAATGTTGTTTTTTATTCTAATTATTTTTATTCATTAATTGTAATTTGTGGTCCATAGTTACTTCAACCCCTTATTAACATATACATTAATTCTAATTTGGAGCGAAATCACCTATAAACACCTTATTAGAATAAACATTTACGCTATATTCGTTCGTTGTACCCAAATAGAGTACATATTGACGCTAATCGAACAAAATACATGTTATAGTGTTTATATGAACTGAAGAGCAAAAAATCACATAAATCAAGAGTACGCTGTTTCAAGACGGTTTACGTAGACGTATAAAATACAAACAGTTCAATGCTTTCTCTGTAACACCATGACTTCGCACATGTGAATATTTTTCACATTCACACTGCAGAACAGGCGATTATAAGAGATCGTGTGCGAACGCGATTTTTGGCGACGAGAGTCAACCAATTTTTTCAGCGCACGTTCATATGCATCCGCGTATAATTTATAAATAATTTAAAATATTTTTAAGTAATAAGGTACAAATATGTACCTTCTGACATCATCCGTACACCATACTAATTATACATTGTTGTACTTTCGGTATTGACGCTATTTTGTACGGAACCTCAATTATAGTCAAGGAAAAATTAAAATCACGTATACTATTTTGGGAAAAAAATCAAAATTTTATGAACCCAAATTAGTGTCGTTGACACTAATAACAATGCGCGGTGTAGTGGGCCCCAACTCTCCTCGCCGAGGAGAATTAGGCCCCACTGGATGATGTGCTCGATTGCTTCACGGATCTCAAAAAGTGAAACATCCAACGGTCAAGAATTACGCCTACATCATTGGAGCTTCCCGAGAGCTTTATAGTAACGATATTTTGTCTGACAAAAAAAAAAAACTGGTACGTCTCTGTACGGCGCTGTACGAAAACGTACGGCGTCCAGTAACGAACCCCACTTTTGGTCTAATGGAACTTCACCCTAATATATTTTGTACACACTTGTTGGGTTGTGAATCTGACGGTTGCGATTGAAAGGTAGCAGTCTCAGCTTCCGATTGGCTGTCTCAAATTGAAAATTGGACAAGTGTGTACGGCAAAAAAAATGTTTTAAGCGGCAAAAAAAATGTTAACACTGATAGGCATAGCCATACAAGGTGTACTGTCCTGTACCAAAACCGGCCACACTAAATAAATGATGCAATGTGGCTCATTAAAGGCCACTTCACAGTTAGAGTGAAGTTCCATCAGACGAAAACTAAAGTTGTTTACAAAAACTAGCAAATCAACGTTCGTTACACGAACATGTACCCTGTCCAGTTTATCATGCCCGTACTGCGGACTCATGGCAACGCTACATTGCGTTGATGTCCAGTTCGTACGGATTTCAACTTTTTTTACGAAAACAACGTAGTATTCGTCTTTTTCATACTTTTCGTAAAATTCGTGTAAATTTCGTTGTACGTCCATGTACAAAAACGTACGGAAAACGTAATTTTATAAAATCCTTACAAATCTTAAAAAGTACGGAAATTTAACAAAAATGTATGGAATTGTATGAAAGTGTACCCTAAAAACCTAATAGTACGGAATATCTACGGCAGCCGTACTGAAATATAAAGGATCGTACGGCAATGTACCTTAGGAACATTAAAAAATCCTCTAAAATAACCCTTAAATGTACAAACATAGACAGACACTGTACGTAAGTGTAAAAATATTGTACGGGTACAAATTAAGGAACGCATTCTATTTACTTTTCATCATCGTTCGATGCGTGCCATACGTAGTATTTGTTAGTTTATACCGTCCGTAATATGCGCACGAGACATTTATGCTACATTGTGCCAGCGGTACGAAAGTCCGTACTGCGGAAGCACGGCAACGTTAAGTTGTGCCAACTGTACGCGGTTAGTATTGCGAACGGTTGGCAATGTAACATTACGCTAACGGTACGGCGGTCTGTACTGCGACGGCTAGCAACGTTAAATTGTATTAACCGTACACGGTCGAAACTGCGGACACACGGCAACATCAAATTATGCCAACCGTACGCAGTCCGTACAACGGACGGTTGGCAATGTTACATTACGCCATCCGTATAGCGGTCTGCACAGCGACGCGCGACAATATTACTTTGTGCCAAGAGTATGATCCTTTCTACTATGGACGGCAGGAAAATAACCAACACAAATACATTGCCTATATAAGGGTTTTCAGAAAGGCGAACCAAGTTCTCTTATTTAATAAGGGTTTCCAGAAAGGCGAACAAAGTTCTTATATACCGATTGGCGATTCGGACCTCTCCGTACCACTTCGTACCCCTTCTTTTGTTTTTATTTTTGAACAACATTATAGAGCATAGTTCAAAAGTATGTGAAAGTACGCCGATACAATTTGCCTATTGCAATTCTGTGTTCATCATTGGAAAACAGTATTCAAGAAGCCTCTAGATAGTTTTTATCTAACCCATCTCAAGCCACAACCAGTGTTTCCCAAGAAGGCAAACTGACAGTTTGACTGCACCCTTGTGCAGCCAGGACACCATTGAGTGTGTAGCAAAAAGAATCTTTGAAAACGGCCAACCAACCGATTAGTTAGTAGGCAACAAAGATGCTAATTTTTATACAAGCTCTCTCGGAGAGGGGAGCTATCTACCCAAATCTCCTAAGTCCCAAACCCCTCTCATAACCCCTATCTATTGAAGTATGCTCCAATGAGGAGACTGTAAAGTACCGAAAAAGCACAGTGGCCGATGTACTTTCTGTACGACCTCTGTACAAGAAAGCCATAGACTGGATACGTGTCACCGTCTGAATCATCTTTGTGTCGTCCGGATCCTCGTTGGTTAATTCAATCCTGCCACGTATTGCTAGGTCACGCCACGTCACGCCACGTTCGAAAACCGCCAAAGTGACCATTCTGGGACCTCGGCGACGATTAGCGCCGTCGGATGAAGACCGACATTTAATTTACGCCGTTGAAATAAATGTTCAATTCATTTGTTTCGTGCGGCGGATTTGATACACACAGTGAATCTGATATGCCTCTATGTTTCCTATTCATAGTTACATTAATCGGATTAATGTTCTATTCAATGTTTAAATAAATATCGCACCCCATGTGATGTAACGAACTTCAACAACAAACTGGTTAGTGCTGACGACTATGCCTCGCTCTGCCGGTCGGAGGTTCAAGTACTGCCGGACTCAACCTTTTGTTGAGAGTGACTTAGGTCACTCTTAAGTCCTCCCTATGGAGTTGAGGCAGCCATGGCTCCACCATCCTTTGTATCCTTCAGTGACTACAGCAAGTATGGGGGCTAGAGGGATGAGGTGGAGGCAGGCTGCATGCGCTTTACTTTTCTTGTTTTTATTAATGTATCCAGACCTAGAAAATACCTTATAAATATAATAATTTCAACACTCCCCTTATTTTCTAGTCTAACATTAACTTCAGTTTTAGCCAACACTTTTCTCTACAATATTTTAACTCAGGAAAAGGCATCGGTTTTGTCATTATATCAACCACCATTTCCTCATCAGATCTTTAAACAAGATTCACAATCTTATTCTCAACATTTTCTCTCACAAAACTCAATCTTATGTCCATATGCTTAGCCTTAAAATGATGTTTTGGATTAGCTGCAATTGCAATTGCAGCTTGATTATCACAAAACAATTCTTGCACTCCCTCCTTCATATACCCTAGTTCTTGCAACAAGGACTTGACCCACATCAACTCTTTCACAGCTGAACAAGAGGCCAAGTACTCAGCCTCCATAGTAAACTAAGCACCCACCTTTTGTTGCTTACTGCTCGAATAGCAAGCACCTTCCCCCAAATACAACACACACCCAGAAGTGCATATTCTCATGTGTGCATCCCCATAATTGGCATCACTCCAAGTAGTGATGTCAGTGTGCTCCCCTCCCAAATGCAACCATAAATCTTTGGTTCCCACCAGATATCTTATGACTCTGTTAGCTGCCTCCCAATCTCCCTTCCTAGGATCATTAAGACTCCTACTGAGTACTCCAATTGCTGCCGCTATGTCCGGCCTGGTAGAGTTCGTAAAATAGATAAAACTTTCTACGATCTGTCTATAAGGGATAGACTTCATCAACTCTCTCTCCTCTAGACTCATCTGATCATCTAAGATCATCACTTCTTTTACACTCCTATCACTTACTTTTTTCAAGTCCATGGGAGTGGTACAACTGTTAGCGTTTTCCATCCGGAATTTCTCAAGCATTTTACCTATTGATTCTTTCAGAGTAAGTCTGATAATCTTTTTTCCCCTATCTCTCTCCATTAAGATCCCCAAAATGTATCTTGCCTGGCCTAAATCTTTCATATCAAATCTGCATCTAAGATTTTTCTTTAGCCTATTGATCTTTTCCAAAGACTTAATAAGCACAAGCAGATCATCCACATAGATTACAATAAAAATGACACCATTCTCATCTTCAAACATATAGATAGAATGGTCAGAGCTGATCCGGATTTATCACAGACCGGTGAGAAACTCATCTAGTTTCTTATTCCACTGTCGTGGAGCCTGTTTCAGTCTATATAAGAACTTTATTAGCTTGCAGACTTTGCTCACTTCTCTTTCCTCCAAGAACCCTTTGGGTTGCCTCATGAAAATTTCTTCCTCTAACTCACCATTAAGAAAAGCAGTCTTAATGTCCATCTAGTGTATTTCCATGTCTTTGGCTGCTTCAAGATTGAGGTGAATCCTTACTGATGGGAACCAAACAACTGGAGCAAAGGTCTCCTCATAGTCAATCCCTTTCTTTTGGGTGAACCCCTTCGCTCCAATCAAGCCTTATATCTCTTAATGGTATTATTTGGGTTCAGTTTTTGTTTAAATACCCATTGACATTGAGTAGGTTTTTGTCTGGAGGACAATCCGCTAGTTCCAAGGTGTTTGCTTCCATGATGGAAGCCATCTCATCATTTATGGCTCTAATCCATCTGTCTTTTTCTGGGCTATTCACTGCCTCCAAGTATGACTGAGGCTCATTAGGATGAGATAGCTTAGTTACCTTATGAGCAACCTCTCTCTCTTGTATCCTTTTGTTGCTCCTTCTCTCTCCCTCGAACTCTGAAGTTGGAATGGAAGGAAGTCTCGCGTTTCTCCTTACTATCAAATCGGCTCCACTATTCATTGAAGCTGGTTCCAGTTCCATCTCTTCTGTCTCCTAGAAGTCTTTAGGAATATGTGAGGTGTCCGGTAGATCTCCTGTATCTTGGATCTCCCCTAAATCTGCAATCACTGTTTCACTCATGTCTTTTTTTTCGGGAAAGACAGGACTTACCTTGCTTTAGACTCAAAACATATTTTTATCTTCTTGGTATATTTGAAAGGGTCAAATTACTTCCCTTCATCCATGACAACAAGGTGTTTGACCAGAATAATATCTTGCTTTGCTAAGTCATAGATTCTATATCCCTTAACATCCTCATCATATCATACAAAGTATCCAAGTTTACCTTAAGCATCTAGTTTCCAGTTTTTCTTATCCATATCAAGATTGTAAACTTGGCTACCGAATACTTTAAGGTGTGAGATATCTGATTTCCTTCCAACCCATCTTTCATAAGGTGTCATTCCCTTTACGACTGAGGTAAGGATTTTATTCTTAATGTAGTTGGCACATTTCATAGCTTTTGCCCAAAATCTCTTTCCTATTTTCTTGTCAGCCAACATACTTATAACAAGGTTACAAAGAATTGTACACTACTGTTAAAAACTAGGTTACTGTAGTTGCGGTTCCAGAACAGTGCAGCTGCGACTCGAGAATAGCGCAGCATAGCAATGTAACAACTTAGTATTGTAACATAGCAACGAAGTGCAGCGGCATAGCAACGCCGTAGAATGTAGATTTGACTACATTGTTCTAAAAGATAGTTGGATAGATCGTGGTTGACCGAGAAGGTCCACATGTACATAAGGATAGTACCCAATTGACTAGCAACTGATTAGTTTAAATTGTGCCGTAAACCTAGTCAACGATAAACTCTTTTGAGTAGACCTTCGCAGCGAGCTTTCAACTTGTAATCTTCTCCAAAATAATAAAACACAACATTTTATCCTTGTGTGTTGTGTACTGTTGTTGTTGTTACGAGGAGATCCTTGGAGTCTTCCCGCTGTGCATTGTGGTGTGTTGTGGTTTACTTTGTCGCCTTTTACATTGGTATCCGAACAATTCCTCGTGACTCGACAACATAAATGAACACGACATATCCACAGCGCAAATGTAACTTCGAGACCTCCATAGGTCCTCAAAGTAGGCAGCTCACACGAAGCCTCTAGGATAACCCTGGCCCCTTTCTGTTTCAGCAAGAATAACTGCCACTTGACAGAGAAACACTTTGACCACCTTCACCCGTGTGAAGGCAAGACTCCCGTGAGTCTATAGCAAAAAGAATCACTGAATTTGGCCTCTGAGCAGTAAGTTATGAAGGGTCAAAGTTGACCTTTTGTACAAAAGCTCTCAGGTAGAGAGGGTCCAATCTATCAAATTTTTCTAAGTCCTATCTCTCTCTAAAACTCTATCTAGTGAAGTACGGCACCAATCATAATATTCTATCGTACAGAAAGGTACAGGTGCCAGTGGACTTTCTATACGGCCATTGTACGACATGGCCAACAAGTCTACACATGTCAATTTTGGATTCGTTCCTGTAATCCCCGGAGATGCCGTATTCCAATATGGTTGTGCCACGTGTCAATCGATGTGACGTTGACCGCAAACCGCTGAAAACCTATTCTGCGATCTCGGAATGTTTCGCGGCCGTCCGATTAAACCGGATTTCAATCGTAGCCGTCATAAATACTTACGCTATATTTGTTTCGCCTTCGAAACAAAGTGCGCGGTATCCGTTTTGGATGTTCCGTACACCGTGCATTACAAACTATATATATGTCCAAATATCCCGTTAAATAAAATAGCCTACGTGTAAGTATTTAAGTAATTATCAAACCCTATATCGTATAGCCTTGATCCTAGTCTAATCGGCTTAGGCTACCGGCTACCAGCGGCTATGACGGACGGTAGTTACCGGGTTCAAATCTCGGGTCCGTCAAAATACTATTTCGGTAAATCTACCAATCTAATGTGTGTCCCCGTCTGGATAGCATAGGCAGCCATAGCTCTATCTCCCTCTCCAACTTTCAGTGAATGCGACAAGTGTGGGAGCTGGAGAGAGGAGTTAGAGGCAGAATGCCTTTGCTTCTTTTTTGCATTTTACAAAACCTAGATAATACTAAAATAGCCTTTAATTTCTACACTCCCATTATTTTCTAGTCACTCTTTATTTTAAGACCACACTTCTCCTGACAAAAAATTAGTTTAGGGGAAAGCACAGCTTTGGTCATCCTATCTGCCTCCATTTCACAATCTGGTTTTTACTCCAAACTGATTATCTTGTTTTCGGCTTTCTCTCTAACAAAGTTAAGTCTAATGTCCATGTGTTTGGCTTTAAAGTGATGTTTAGGATTGGCAGAAATGGCAATGGCAGCCTGATTATCACAAAACACTTTTTGGACACCACTCTTAAGATGACCAAGCTCAACAAACAAAAACTTGACCCACATTAGTTCTTTTACAGCAGAGCAAGAAGCCATGGTCTCAGCCTCCATGGTGGACTGAGCAATGACCATTTGCTGCTTGCTGCTCCAACAGCAAGCCCCATCACCCACATACAATACATATCCTGATGTGCATCTCCTCATAGGAGCATCCCCATAGCTAGCATCACTCCAAGTGGTGATGTCAGTATTGTTCCTACCCAAATGCAACCATGAATCCCAAGTCCCTATAAGATATCTAAGGACTCTCTTAGTAGCCTCCCAATCTTTCTTAATGGAAGCATTCATACTCATACTTAGTACTCCTACAGCTGCGGCTTTGTGTAGACGGGTACAATTCATGAAATATATTAGGCTTCCCACTACTTGTCTATAGGGGTTGGTCTGCATAAATATTTTCTCTTCCGGGCCTACCTCATCATCTAAGATTATAACTCCCTTTTCCACACTCCCCTCACTTCCCTTTTTTAATTCCATAGGAGTGGTACAACTATTAGCCTTGTCTATTTGGATTTTTTCTAACATATTTCCAATGGCCTCTTTTTCAGTTAATCTTATTATTTTTCTATCTCTGTCTCTCTCTACTTGAATTCCCAAAATATACCGTGCTTCTCCCATATCCTTCATCTCAAATCTTCCTTTTAGATCATTTTTCAACTTATTTATTTTATCCATAAATTTACTTAAAATAAACAAATCATCAACATAAATTGCAATAAAAATAATTCCTTCCTCATCCTCAAACAAATAAATTGAGTTGTCTGAGCTAATCCGAATATAACCCAAACCTGTAAAAAACTCATCGAGCTTTTTGTTCCATAGCCGGGCGCCTGTTTCAGCCCATACAAAGATTTGATCAATCGACATACCTTGCTTTCTTCCCCTTGCTCCTCAAATCCTTTAGGATATCGCATAAAATTTTTCTTTTCCAACTCTCCATGTAGAAAGGCCGACTTGATGTCCATCTAATACAATTCTATGTCTTCTGCTGCCCCCATACTGAGAAGTATCCGAACGAAATGAAACTTGACGACCAAGCAAAAGTTTCCTCGTAGTCAATTCCTTTTTTTTTGGGTAAATCCTTTCACCACTAACCAAGCCTTGTAGCGCTCAATGGTGTTATCCGGGTTGAGTTTCAATTTAAATACCCTCTTACAACCAATTAACTTCTTGTTAGGAGGACAATCCATCAATTCCCATGTATCGGTCGCCATAATTGAGGCCGTCTCCTCATTAATGGCTCTCTTCCACCGGTTTCTCTCAAGACAAGTCATTGCCTCATTATAAGTTTGAGGTTCATCGGGGTGGGACAGTTTGGTAACCTTATTGTTAACTTGTCTCTCTTGCATTCTTTTGCTGCTTCTTCTTCCTCCCTCAAACTCGGTTGCCGAAATAGATGGCTCTCTTGAATTCTTCCGAACAGTTTCTACTTCTCCCCTATCCTTTGATTCCGGGTCGATTTCCACCAAGTCTTCCGCTTCGGTTGGAGTTAATACAAGGGGTTTCACATTTGGGTCCTTCTCGATCTGATTTGTGTTTGCAAGATCATCATCTTCTTATATCCTAGATAGTTAGGAAGCTCAAAGTCATCACAATTTTTTGACTTTATTCTGATTCTCACTATCTTTGTATGCTTAAAGGGATCTATAGATTTTTCTTCATCCATAACCACTATATGCATCACTAGGATAATATCCTCTCTTTTGAGATCATAGACTCTATATCCTTTTACATCTTCATCATATCCTAGTAGATATCGTGGTTTTCCTTTTGGGTCTAACTTCTAGTTTGACCCATCTGTGTCTACACTAAACACTTGACAACCGAAAACCTTTACGTGTGAAATATCTGGTTTTCGGCCTGTCTATCTCTCATACGGTGTTTAGCCTTTTACTGCTCAAGTAAGGACTCTATTCTTGAGATAAGTTGCATAGTTTATTTCTTCGGCCCAAAACTTCTTTCCTATCTTTTTATCTCACAGCAAATCGCTGGGACTATCACTCATTGTTCTATTTAATCTTTCAACTACACAATTCTGATAAGGATTTTCAGGATTTGTCTTTTGATGTTGCACTCCATCTTCTCTCAGATAATCCTCAAGCTGGTAAGAGGTATACTCTCCACCATTGTCACTACTTACTCTCTTGATTCATGATTCATGGAGTTTTTCACTCCATGCTTTATATTGTTTAAAACATTCCTGAGCCTTTGACTTATTTCTCAAAAAATACACCCTGGAATACCGAGACCTTTCTCAAAAAATACACCCTGCAATACCGAGACCAATCATCAGTGATACTCATCATAAATCTCTTCCCCTCAGGTGATGGTACTCTGGCTGGCCCCCAAATATCTTTGTGTACTAAATCTATAATATTTTCTCCCTTATAGGTGGCAGTTTTTGGGAAAGGTAACTTGTGTGCTTTACCATGAGCACATCCACTACAATTAGTTAGATTCTCACTCTGACTGAACTGAATTCCTTCCACTACTCCCATCTTTTTCATCTCTCATAACTTATCTTGATTCACATGCCCAAGCCTCTTATACCACAACATTATATCATGAACACCAGCATAATATAGTTTCTTCTTTTTTTTGCTTAAAATCAACTTAAACATCCCTTGGCTACCTTTTTTAGCAATAAAATAAAATTCCTCCTCAAAACTACCAGTAAAGACTACTTTCCTATTGCTAGTATCAAAACTCTTATTATCTTATATAGACGTAGAGATGAGGTTTTTGTTCAGCTCCGGAATAAACAATACATCGGAGAATGTAACTATAGATGTCTTTCCTTCTACAAACACTTTTAGATCTACCAATCCTACAAAAGTGGTAGTGACTATCCTCCCATCCTTGTACTCTATCTCTACGGTGGGAATCTTTTTTATCTTAGTGAACAGGTTTTTATCCTTACACATAGGCATGGGTGCACCTGAGTCTACAATCCAGCTTGCTTCACCTTTCAATCCACCGAAAGCATATTTCTGCTTTCGTGGAATTTCGACCTCGTTTTTCGCTTCCAACTCCTCATCCAATAGGAGTTCATCGTCCTCGTCCTCGGATTCCGCCTCATGTACCTATGTCACAAGGCTCTATTTCTTTCCTCCCGGGGGTCCACCGGTCTGCCCCTCCTTTAACGACAACTCCATTAACTTAGTGCATTCAGTCATATAGTGCCCTAGTTTCTTTTTAAAATGGCACAAACCATTGGGAGTCCTTCGTCCGAACTCCTCGAGCAGATTTTTCCGCCCCTCCCCTTGATAATTTCCAACCTGTTTCCTGGAATCATTGTTCCTCCAATTGATCCTAGCTGCCAAAGCTTGCCCACTCTTTCCTCCGTTTCGGATCTTAATCGTATTCTCCCGAATGAGAATCAACCCTACCATTTAATTCCAAATCCACCTTGAGTCCGCCAAGTCCTACACAAGGTTGCCTATGTTCTCAAACCCATCGGGTAACTTCATTAGTTAATAGTTAACCTTTTCCTTTTCACTAATTACTTTTCCTACACTCTCTAGTTCAATAAAAAGTGTAGCAAGCTCATTGCAAAAATCTAACATCTTCCCCCCTTTGTATACATACTCTTTAATTTTTTGATCAACCAACTGTTGTTGCTGAATCGTACCACTTCGGTACATCTCTATGAGAGCCACCCAAAGATTGAATTCGTTCTCTACCTGCAAATGAGGAGATGCAAGCCCTTAAATAAGATGGCGGAGGATGAAGTGCTTAGCTGCCATATTGTTGTAGTCATAGGTATCGATATCATTCTCCTCGTTCCTCAAAATAAGTGACATGAATGCCAAACCGGTTATTATTAGTGTGACCGTCTCCTTCTCCGTTCCTTTGTCCACCACCTTCCTTTCTTTTGTCTCCTCCGTTGAAGATGGATCTGCATCTCTAGTGAATCTGCCTCGTGTAAACCTTGGAGGTATCCCAAGACTTGATGGACGCCTCACCCGTCCACTCATTATTCCCCAAAACCGTTCCTCACATAGAGCTCCTATCATCATACTTTCCCAATATATAAAGCTAGCTCCATTGAATATGGGCACCCTAGAGGGTGGGCCCATAACCTGTAACTCTGAGACCTTCATAGGTCTTCTGAGTAGGCAGCTCATACGAAGCCCCTAGGATAACTTTGACCCCTTTGTGTTTCAGCAACAATAATTGCAACCGTGGCAGACAAAAACTCTGACCACCTTCACCCTTATGAAAGGAAGACTCCCTTAAGTCAATAGCAAAAAGAATCTATGAATTTTCTCCCATATGTAGTAAGGTATGAAGGGTCAAAGTTGACCTTTTGTACAGAAGCTCTCTGGGAGAGAGGGTCCAATCTATCAAATTTTTCAAAGTCCTATCTCTCTTTAAAACTTTATATACTGAAGTACGACACCAATCATAATACTGTATCGTACAGAAAGGTGCAGGTGCTGGTGTACTTTCTGTACGGCCATTATACTACATGGCCAACAAGTCGACACATGTCAATTTTGGATTCGTTCTTGTAATCCCCGGAGATGCCGTATTCCAATATGGTTGTTCCACGTGTCAATCGATGTGATGTTGTCCACAAACCGTTGAAAACCTATTCCGCAATCTCGGCATGCTTCGCGGCTCTCTGATTAAACCGGATTTCAATCGTAGCCGTCATAAATACTTCCACGATATTTGTTTCGCCTTCAAAACAAAGTGTGCGCTATTTGTTGTTTTGAAAGCTTTGGTCCTCACTAAGCCTCCTATGTGAGGGGAGTGTCTTTTGAGTACTTAGTTTATTTTGTGGAAGCCTGGTTCAATATGTACCATAATTAGTGTGACATTGAACAGTGAGAGAGTAAATTGTGTATCACATTAGCGGGACACGCATCAGCAAAGTGAGATGAGACACTCCAGAAGACTTCGTTCTACAACCCACATTTACTGGAAGACCAAGGTGTCACACAAAGTTTCATCTTGGATTGAACTTGTGAAAGATGGACGGCGGAGATTTGCTATCGACGGACACTGATTAACCGGGACCACATCTATGATTATCCGACGTGTTTTGTAGATTATAGTGTGACGTAACATATCCTTGTTTTATACATAGGCGTGTTTTATTTTATTAAGGACTCACTTCAGATTCATTTTGTATGACATACCTTGACATATTCAAGTATCCTCCTTTCATCAGGTAGATATTATGGATGCATGGTTGGTATGCCTTCTTACCTTGGTTAGGATAGTGAGTAGCTATTAGCTTTCAAAAGGTTAGAAATTTTAGGTATAAGAGTAGGACTTAACCATTTCAGAAGTTAGGAACTTGTTGTATCAAATTATGCTTTAGCATTTTGATATCTATGACTCAGAGTATTTCTCAGATATGTTTGCAGATTTTTGTGTAAATTTGCACTTGTGTTTTTCTTTGTATTTTTTGCATTGTGGCAGATTTGTAGGCCGTTTGGTTGCCTAAATTGTCTTTGGCTGTGTTCCAAAGTTGTATGTTTTTCTGATTATCTGTGAGAGTTTCTTGCTTGTTTTAATTTTGTGATGACTACTCTTGCCTCATCTTCAATCGTTAGTGGGTGTAGTATCCATTGAACAAGAGGTAATGGGCCCGCCCTCATGGATACCAGTCTTTGATGGAAGGAAATACCTTTATTGGTCTGATTTGGTTGAGTCCTATTTTACTCAAGTTAAACTGTTTGATGTTGTTCATAACAGTCTTGCTGAAATTGATGCATCCTATGGTGGAAAAAATCAGCAGGCTTTGCATCTCTTAAATTTAATGATTTCACACGATTTGCTTATGTCACATATAAGATGAAAAAGGCGTCAGAAATTTGGACTTCCTGAAAACCATCTACCTCAAAGCTAATGTTCAGCATGAGATTATTATAGCTAGAAACATTTGGGACTATAGGTATACAGGTGGTTGTATGGCAAAATACTGTAATGGACTTTGACTTTTACTAATAGAGAATGCATGTTCAGGGGGAACTTCTCCCCTTACCATGAGGCTATGATTCTTATGCGAGGACTTCCTGAAGAATATAAATAAGCCTCAACAAATTTAAAGAAATTGGATAAGTCAGTCTGGAATCTAGCAACAACTATAGAACTAGTGATAGAGGAAGAGTCAACACTAATAGCTCTTAATCCAAGAAAGTCTTCTATAACTTTTAATGTTCAGTATCAAGGAAATAGAACTCAGGGTTATCAAGGTTTTCAATCTCATAACAAGTGTGTCTATTGTTACAATCATGGACATATGTACAAACAATGTTCTAAGTTTCTCAAAACTTGAGAGATAGGTGTGTTCAAAAATGGATGGAGGCCAAAAAGGATCTACACATCGCAAAGGCCACTTTTTACACCACCGCCACCCCCTTCTAAAACTGAGGCATTTTCAGCTGACAAACCGCATCTAGAGTCGGTGAACAAGGGAAATGTGCCGGATGTTGTTAGTTTTCCAAAAACTAACGACAAAGAGTTCTTCGCTCTTGCAAAACTGATTGAGGGAGACAAAGACCACGGATGGATCATGGACTCTGGAAGCTCTTCTTATATGTGTTGGAACAAGGCCTTTTTCACAGATCTGCAAGGTATCCCCACTACACAGATCTACTATGCTGGTGCCACAGTTGAAGCAAAAGCCTAAGGGACTGTCATCCTTATGTGTGAGATAGATGGCCAGGCAATTCCTAGAACTCTCTATGATGTGCTGTATGTACCTCAGTTAAAAAAAAAAGGTTTTTTACATCAGTTGCAGAAAGTACAGGCTTTGAAATAATTCAGAAGGAAGGAAAGAAAATAGTCAGCAAAGAGGGAAGGATAGCTGTAATGGGAACTAGAGGCCCTAACAACTTGTACCGGATGGACCTGGTGAATAGAACTTCTTTTGCTTACTCCAATGTCTTATCTTATAATGTTTTGTGGCATAAAAGATTGGTTCATGTTCATAACGACAGGCTTGAAAAGATGGTAAAAATTGATATGGTAGAAGGAGTTAAACTTGGTCAGCAATAGTCAAATATTTGTGATGGCTGTGCTCTGGGAAAGCTTCATACCTCAAACCGCAGATTTTAGAGCAACTAATCTCTTAGAGCTTATCCATTCAGATGTGTGGGGACCCTCCAAAATACCATCTCTAGCTGTAGCAAATACTTTGTTACATTCACAGATGACTTTTCCAGATTCAGCCAGATCTACTTTATGAAAGAGAAAAAAGAGGTCTTCACCCACTTTCAACATTTTCGGATCTGGGCAGAAAAGCTTCACGACAAATCAATTCTTTCTCTAAGATCTGATAATGGAGGTGAATATACTTCCAATGAATTTGTTGCTTATTCAAAAGAAAATGGTATCTCTCATCAGTTTACTGTTCCATATACTCTTGAGCAGAATGGAGTCTCAAAAAGGTTGAATAGAACTCTAACTGAGAGTGTTAAATCTATGATGGCTGATAAAGGAGTAGATATTACATTTTGGGCTGAAGCTTATCAAACTGCTGCATATATTAGGAACAGATTAGAAACTAGATCTGTTTAAGGAAAGACACCTTATAAAGTGTGGGCAGGTAAAAAATCAGATGTGAGTCATTTCAAAGTGTTTGGTAGTAAATGCTTTGCACTTCATAATTTACCAAACTGGAAACTAAACCCAAAGTCCAAACCTGGAATCTTCATGGGATATGATGATGAATATGTAGGATACAAGGTTTATTGTCCTCAAAAACATACCATTCAGATTACCAAAAATATACTAGTGAAAGATGAGAGTGAATCTTTAGATGTATTTAGTATGGATGAAAGTGAGAAAAAAGAAAAAAGAATATGTCATTTTGGATTCGATTCCGTTTCAGTCATCTACAGCTTCAACTTTTTCTTCTCCTAGAGTGCAAAATATTGGAATACCTTCAGCAACTAAACAACAAAGAACAGTTGACACTAATCTTCCTCGACCCCAAAATCGAAGTCGGGATCTAACAGTTCCAGCCTCAAATTTTCCGAGGGGAAAAAGACAAAGTTCTCGCTTGAGGGGAGAACATGTTCAATATGTTTTTTTTGCAAGAATCGAGGAGCCTCTTACCATCCAGGAAGCATTTTCTGTTCTTGAAAAGGATCACTGGATAGCAGCTGCAAATGATGAGATGAGGTCGATTATGGAAGCTCAGATGTGGGAGCTTGTGGAGCTTCAACCTGATAACAAAGCCATTGGCTGCAAGTGGGTCTTCAAAGTGAAGCTCAACCCAGATAACACTATTGAAAGGTATAAAGCTCGTCTGGTTGTAAAGGGCTTTGTCAAAAAGAAGGAATAGACTATGATGAAACCTTTTCTCCTGTTGTCAGGTTTCCCACTGTCAAAGTCTTGTTGTCTCTAGCTGCAATATAGAATATGGAGTTGCATCAAATAGATGTTAAAACTGCTTTTTTGCATGGAGATTTAGAGGAAGTAATTTATATCAAACAACTTGAAGGGTATGCAGAAAAAGGAAAAGAAAATATAGTCTGTAAATTGTTGAAATCACTGTATGGATTAAAACAGGCTCCACGTCAATGGAATCTGAAATTATATGAGTTTCTTACCAATCTAGGTTTCACAAGGATCAGCTCAGATCTCTTTTTTTATGTCATCGAAAGAGAGGATGGTATGATCTATGTAGTAGTGTATGTAGATGACCTGTTGCTTAATAGCTAGTCTATAAATGAGATAAATCACATAAAAGCAACCCTGAATGCCAGGTTTGAAATGAAGGATTTAGGCGAAAAAAAGTATATCCTAGGCATTTAGGTAGAGAGAGATAGAAATCAGTAGGTAATTTATCTCACTCAGAGAGAGGCCATTGGAAATGTTCTTGAAAGATTTGGCATGGCAGAGGCAAAGGGGAGTGCCACCGCTATGGAGTTTTGGCAAAAAGTGGAAGGAAATGAGAAAGATGGAGGAATGCTACTCGAGGATGATATTGAACCAGAGGAGTCAGAGTTCATGTCCACAATTCCTTACAGACAAGTTGATGGGAGTCTTATGTATTTCATGAACTACATGCGTCCTGACATTGCAGCGGCAGTTGGAGCTCTGAGCCGAAGCCTTCAAAACGCGAAAATATTAGATTGGGAGGCAGCAAAACGAGTTCTCACATACCTTGCAGGAACACGGGATATCCGATTTTCTCTCGGAGGAGATGAAGTGAATATTAACTCCTGAAGCGATGTAATTATGGCGACATGCCAAGCCAACGCTCTACCACTGGATTCTATATGAAGATCGTTTATGGTAATTGTTGTTGGTCCAACAAGATTCAAAAGGTGACTGCTCAATCAACCATAGAAGCTGAATATATTAGCCAGCTCAGCTGTTAAAGAACTTCTTTGGGTAAAATCTCTTTTACAAGAACTGAAATTTATGCAATCAGGTCCTTAAGTCCTATGGTGTGACAATCAAACTGCTATTGCTATTTCTTCTTATCCTACTCATCACTTTAAAAGTAAACATATTGATATTAAATTACACTTTGTGAGAGAAAAGTTGATGGCTAGAATTCTGAAGCTTAGCTACTTACCCGATAAGCAAATGTTGGCACATATGATGACAAAACCCTTGCCTGCACCAAAATTAAAATTCTTTAGAGAGGCATGTGGTCTTAGTGGCTAGTAGAGTCTAAAGCTTTAGAGGAGTGTTGTTTTGAAGGCTTTAGTCCTCACTAAGCCTCCTATGTGAGGGGAGTGTCTTCTGGGTACTTGGTTTATTTTGTGGAAGCTTGGTTCAATATGTACCAGAATAAGTGTGACAGTGAACAACGAGAGAGTACACTGTGTATCACATTAGCGGGACACGCGTCAGCAAACTGAGATTAGACAAATCGCAAGACTTAGTTCTACGACTCACATTCACCGGAAGACCGCGGTGTCATACAAAGTTTCATCTTGGATGAAACTTGTGAAAGATGGACGGCGGATATTTGCTCTTGACGGACGTTGATTAACCGGGACCACGTCTATGATTATCTGACATGTTTTGTAGATTATAGTGTGACGTAACATATCCTTATTTTGTACATAGGCGTGTTTTGTACATAGGCGTGTTTTGTACATAGGCGTGTTTTGTTTGATTAAGGACTCAGTTCAGATTAATTCTGTATGACGTACCTTGACATATTTAGGTATCCTTCTTAGCTCAAGTAGATATTATGGATGCATGGTTGGTATGCCTTCTTACCTTGGTTAGGATAGTGAGTAGCTATTAGCTTTCAAAAGGTTAGAAATTTTAGGTATAAGAGTAGGACTTAACCATTTCAGAAGTTAGGAACTTGTTGTATCAAATTATGCTTTAGCATTTTGATATCTATGACTCAGAGTATTTCTCAGATATGTTTGGAGATTTTTGTGTAAATTTGCACTTGTGTTTTTCTTTGTATTTTCTGCATTGTGGCAGATTTGTAGGCCATTTGGTTGCCTAAATTGTCTTGGGCTGTGTACCAAAGTTGTATGTTTTTCTGATTATCTGTAAGAGTTTCTTGCTTGTTTTAATTTTGTGATGACTACTCCTGCCTCATCTTCATCTTTAGTGGGTGTAGTACCCACAAAAAAATAATACCCGTTTCGATGTTCCGTACGCCGTACATTACAAACTATATCTATGTCCAAATATCCAGTTAAATAAAATAGCCTACGTGTAAGTATTTAAGTAAGTATCAAACCCTAAATCGTATAACCTTGATCTTAGTCTTATCCGCTAAGGCTACCGGCTACCCGCGGCTCTGATGGACAATAGGAACCAGGTTTAAATCTCGGGTCCGTCAAAAATCTATTTTGGTTAATCTACCAATCTAATGTATGTCCATGTCTGGATAGCATAGGCGACCATGGCTCTATCTCCCTATCCAACTTTCAATAACTGCGACAAGTGTGGGAGTTGGAGAGAGGAGTTAGAGGCAGACTGCCTCTGCTTCTTTTTTGCAATTTACAAAACCTAGATAATACTAAAGTAGCCTTTAATTTCTACAAAGTATTCCTTTTTGTTTGAGATTTATTGGCCTAAGTCCTCTCGTCTTTCCTCGTTGGGGTTTATTGGCCGCGGATTTAAGACGACATTTCACATCGATGGTGTTAATGAATCAAGATCCTCAAAAATTTGTAATGTAGTGTTGTATCCTTGTTCTCTTTTCTAGCACGTCTCGTGTTGCTTGGTGTTGTTATGGAAAATCAAACAAAACCAATTTGTCAATTTCGACTATTTTAACCTTAAAATTTAGGAATAAAGCTCTTGTGCTTCTAAAAAAATATATATATAGACATAAGAGATACTGGTCTACAAACTAATCGCGAAACTAACATTATCCGAATATCTGAAAAAATGTCTATAATCGAAAAATTCATACAAAGAATAGTATGGAAAATCGAAAAATTCATACAAAGAATAGTATGGAAAACAATAACTACGGGAAATCCATTTTTGTGTCACAAACACTGCAGTTTATGTATTTATTTTTGAAGCTTATATTGAATATTGCAACCTGTGTTTGCCTCTAAAATAATGAATTTTAAAAGGTCTATCTTAGATAAAAATGAAAGGAAAAGAAAAGGAACACGGCTAGGGCAGCTTGCTTCTTGCCCCACTCTCCAAGTCCCCACACTTGGCGCAATCATTAAAGACTGAAGACAGGAGAAGGAGCCAGAGCATTGCTGCAATCACTAAAGACTGAAGAATGGAGAAGGCCATGGCTGCCTGTGCTGTCCAAGAGAAAAACAGCAGAAATATTTCCCCTTTCCAAAAGGTGGCTGCCGGAACTAGGATTTGATCATAGTACCTACCGACCGTCAAATTAGCCGGTAGCCCATAGCATTGTCCTATCATCTAGGACAACTGCTGCGATATTTTGGGTGTGATACGTTTTTAAACATGTAAAAGTAGGTGATTTCATTTTACAAGGAAAAAGGACGTAGGAACATAGATTCAGTTGTACGGAATGTGTAATCCATAGCCTATTTCAGCCATGGATTACTCACGGAAACACCCACAGACTACCTCAAAAACGGCTGTGTTTCAGACAGCACAGATTACTCCAAACTGAACAGAATCACCTCAAACTACACCAATAGGCAGTATACCATATACACTATAAACTCCCAAAGTTACAGCTAAATCCACCAAGGCATCTAGAAGGTATAGGCTCCAAAGTTTCACAAAAACAGCTGACTGCTTCACAAACTACCACTTAGACTGCTCACTGAATCTTACAGAGATACTGGAATACAATGAAACTTCACACACATATATATTCTATATCATAGAATAACTCCACAAAGTTTCACATGAAAGCACCAAACAGAGTGATCACACCAACAGGTCAAAGATGCAGAAAACAGTTTGCCATTGCTTTGATAAACTTGACTGCGATACATAAAATAATCTAAGTCCTGCAAGTTATACTCAGAGTACGGAGGCATACCAGCCGTACTGTATCTACTCTAATAAACTAATTAGTCAAAAGGACAAACCTCTGTTTTACAGAATATTTACACCGCACTCTTCGTATGTCAGAAACCAAGCTACCACTAAGCAACTACTAAGCTACCACTACCGTACAATCATCATTACTCGAGATCTATCCTAGTCATATTATCCGCAGCTGCGCTAGCTGCGCTGGCTACGCTGGCTGCGCTTGTCCGTACGGATCATACAAATAGCCGCAGCTACGTTGACTTAAATGCGTCGCAGCTCCGCAGTACTGGCGGCGCCTATTCCAACATTGCGTTTATTTTACATCGGATCGCTTCGCGATCCGCCGTCCATTTGTCATAGCTTGTTCACACCACTCAATGAGTCTTTTACGTCACTTTAATTATATCAATCCGTTCGCTCCCCCAATCCGTGAATCTATTCAAACCTCCATATTTAGTCCAATTAGCAGTTACGGGCAAACTGTCTCGTACGCACGAAACTGACTTTTCAAAACAACAGAATGTACCCAACGAAACAAATGATACGTACATTTGTTTCAACGGCTTTTATCAAAAGCTGATATCCGATCAGACTTCCATGGAACAAGCCGACATCGCGGAATGGTCGCTTTGGCGGTTTGCAGTCATTGTCTCACCAGATGACACGTGGCAACATCTCATTGACTTTCGAAATCTCTGAAACGCGTCTCAACAAATCTGGATGTGACAAGTGTCACCTTTGTGGCCATGTCGTACAATGGTCGTACAAAAAGTACTCAGCGCCTGAACTTTACTTTACTACACAAACCTATGATTGGAGTCGTACTTCACTCGAAAGAGGTTTAGAGAGGGGTTTAGGACTTAGGAATTTTAGAGGCAGCCGCCTCTCTTTGTAAGGGCTTTTGTATTTATAGGCCATCTTTGGCCAACCATAACTTACTGCTCAGGGGAGCAAATGCAGAAATTGTTTTTTGGTTTGACTCAGGGAAGTTAGGGCCTTCACAAGGGTGAAGCTAGTTAAAACTCTTGCTTGACCGTGTGCTTTATATTTGGTGTTAAATTCATTAGTGTAAATATTATCCTGGAGGCTTCAAATAGGCTAGAAATTCTGTGGGCCAATGGAGGTCACAATATTACAGGTTATGGGCCCACCCTCTAAGGTGCCCATTTTGAATGGGACTGGGTTAATATACTGGGAACCATGATGAGGGATGCAATTTTCGAGAAAAAACTATGGGGCATTGTGAGCGGTCATGTGCGGCGGCCAACTGCAAGGTTGGGAGTTCCACTTGGGTTTAGTGGAAAATCAATTCACAAGAGGATTTGTGGAGGAAGAGGAGGATGATACGGAGGGAGAAAGTATTGTTGTGGAAAAGGGAAAGGAGAAATGGAAAGTGTAATTCTATAGGGTCCATTCCTCCTATAGAATTCTCAGATCCTAAGAAGCTAATCTAGATAGTGTCGACTCCAAGTATATATAAACCCAAATGATTTACCCCTTGACAATCAAAACCCCATTACATCCTCACCCTTGTGAAACAAGACTTTCTGTGTGCTCAGTTCCACCACATAATTCAAAGTTGGAATAGAAGTTTTGGATAACTTTTCCCACTTTGACTTTCCCTTAGATATGCAGCCACCCTGGTAGGCAAACACTCTGACCCACTACACCCTTGTGAAGCCTGGACTCCTTTAATTCTGCAGCAAAAAGAATCACTGAAAATGGTCAACTAAATGAGTTAATATTAAATGGCAAAGTTTGTCGATTTATACAGAAGCTCTTTAGGAGAGGTGGCTACGTACCAAAATATACTAAGTCCTAAAATCCCTCTCTAAACCCTCTAGTACTGAGGTACGGACCAATCGCAACAATGTATAATACAAAAAGGTATAGGTGCTGGTGTACCTTTTGTACGACCATCGTACGACATGGCCAAAAAGTCGATACATGGCATATCCGGATTCCTTGCTATAATCCTCGAAGATGCTGCACGCCAATGTGGTTGTGCCACGTGTCAATTGACGTGGCTATGACGGCAAAACGCCAAAAACCTACTCCGCCATCTCGACATCTATCGCGGCCGTCCGATCTGAATCGGCATTTAATTATAGTGGTCGAAAATTGATGCGCGATATTTGTTTCGTTATCGAAACAAATGCGCGGTATTTGTTTGGTCATCTTACTGCACTCCATACTATATGAAACTGTATCGATGCACAACGTATCTATTTCTCGTTAAACGAATTATTCTACGTGTAATTGTTTAAGTACTTATCAAACGTTATGTACGTTACATAAGTTTAGGCTTAACGGACAAAGCTAATAACTGTGGGTGACTTGATGGACGGTAGCTGCCAAGATTAATTCCTTGATTCGTCAAATAACTTTTTAGTAAAACCTAGCAAAGTGTACTTCCTGTCTCTCTAGAGGGCATAGGCAGCCATGGCTCTGTCTCCGTATCCATCCTTCAGTGACTACAACAAGTGTGGGGGATTGGAGAAAGGAGTTAGAGGCAGACTACATTTCCCTTTTTCTATCCTAATATAGACCTAGAAAATACACAAATATCAACACTCCCCTTATTTTCTAGTCTATTTTCTTTTCAACTCCCACACAAAAATGAAAACAAGCACCTGCTCCCCATTTTTCTTTTTCCTTTTCCTTTTCCTTTCATAAAACTTTAAGAAAATACCCTCATATTTTAAAAGGTCTATTAGATGAGCTGAAATAAACATTCCATCTTGCTGATCATACATTTTATTTAGCATCTCACTTTTCATAAATCCGAGCAAAGATTCTATCCACCTCATCTCTTTTCCATCCACACGAAATCTTATTTCCCTCTTGCAGTTGAAACAACCAACCACATCTCTAATTTGCAACACACACCTAGATGCTAACCCTTTTAGAAGCACACCTTCATAGATGGCATCAATCCCATTAGGGATGTCAAGTCCATTACCCCCCAATTTTTCGGAAAAACAAGTATCCCCGCTTAGTTCCTCATAAGATCTTGGTCTTCCGTACTCATATTTTTATCCATGATATTCACCCCATTTTCTAAACTTTCCTCACTCTCTCCTATGGAATTCTTTCCACTATAACTTTCTAGCTTTATTCCCAAAAAATATTTCTCCTTCCATAAACCTTTTATTAAATGTTTTTCTTCTCCCTTATCCTTAGCAACCTCCGCTAGTTTTACTTCTCCCCTTTCCTCGGAATCCGTTAAAGTTTCCCTATCCGACTAGTTTTCTGTTTCCCACATATCTATAAAATTATCCTCATTATTTCTAACTCCCTCAAGTACCTCCCTTCCATTTACTTCCCTTATACCTCCAAAATCACACTGTTGCTTCCGTGGAATTTCTCTGTACTTTTCTCTATTCTCCATTCCATCGATGTGAAGAAGCTTCAAAATTTCTTCATCCTCTTTCTCCTCTTCCTATTTTTCCTCCTCATTCACATACCAACTTCTAAATTTTCCAAAAAAGGACACTCCTCGATATAGTGACCCAATTTCCTACAAGTGAAGCAAACCCCTTTTTTAAAAGCTCCCCTTTCCTTTCCTCTCCCTCTCTTTCCACCGAAGTTTAGATAAGGTTTACCTTTGTCTTTTTTACTCTCAACACGCTTCCGCTCATCACCGCCGTTCTTCTCATCACGCTTGTGCTAGTCACCACCAGCTGTAAATGCATTCACCCTGTTACTCCCCCTACAAAGCTCCAAAGTGCTTTCCCTCATTAGAACTATCCCCATGAAAATGCTCCAAGTCCATGAGGAGCAATCTATTACCTGCATACGGTATATTATTTCTTCGTACTCATCTAGAAGTTTCATAATTAGTGTGGTAATCTTTTTCACCTTAGATTCTACATAACCTGCACTAGCAAGCTCAACATATAATGAAGCAATATCATTGCAAAAATCTCTCATGCTACTGCCTTTATAAACATAGGCCTCTATTTTCTGTTTTACTAATTGCCACCTCTGTCTAGTTTCACTCTTATAAATCTGAATTAGTGTTTCCCAGATTTCCGAAGACTTGGTTAGAATTAAAAGAGTGATAGCTACGGACTTAAACACGTATCTAAGTATGAGATGTTTTGCTTTAGTGTTATTATTTTCCCAAATTTTTGTGTCATTTTTTTCAATTTTTGGTACAGTTGTAATCCCCACAAGTGGAGTTGTAGCCGAGAGCCTAGCTCCCCTTACCATCGGTGTCCCTTTATCCTTCTCTCATTTTTCCCCTTCCATGGTAATGATTTTTCTTTCACCTTCCGTTGCATCCTTACTCCGGATGGTTTTCTGGAAAGCCCCATATGATTCTCCATAGTGAGTTCCTCCAAAGCTCGGTGGCTGACACCTCACTTGTCCTGAAAGAATTCCTTATTAGTGCTTTTCGAAAAGCAATCCCTCCATCGTGAACTCCCAATAAGTGAAGTATGTTCCATCAGACATAGGCACCCTAGATGGTGGGCCCATAACCTATAATTCTATCGGGTCCATTCCCCCCATAGAATTCGCACGTTCTAAGAAGCTAATTTAGATAGTGGTGACTCCAAGTATATATAAACCCAAATGATTGACCCTTTGACAATCAGAACCCCATTGCAGCTTCACCCTTGTGAAATAAGACTTTATGTGTGCTCAGTTCCACCACATAATGCAAAGTTGGAATATGAGATTTGAATAACTTTCCCCACTTTGACTTTCCCTTAAAAATGCAGCCACCCTGGCGGCACACACTCAGACTGACTACACCCCTGTGTAGCGTGGACTCCCCTAAGTCGCACCAAAAATAATCAGTGAAAATGGTCTACTAAATGAGTTGATATTAAATGTCAAAGTTTGTCAATTTATATAGATGCTCTCTCGAAGAGAGGTGGCTACCTACCAAAATATTATAAGTCCTAAAACCCCTCTCTAAACCCTCTAGTACAGAGGTAAAGACCTATCGCAACACTGTATAGCACATAAAGGTACAGGTGTTGTTGTGCCTTTTGTACGGCCATTGTACGACATGGCCAAAAAGTCGATACATGGCATATCCGGATTTTTTCCTATAATCCTCGGAGATGCCGCAAGCCAATGTGGTTTTGCCACGTGTCAATTGATGGGCTATGACTGCAAACCGCCAAAAACCTACTCCGCGATTTTGCAGCCGTGCGATTCGAACCGGCATTTAATTATAGCTGTCGAAAATTGATGCGCGATATTTGTTTCGCTATCGAAACAAATGCACGGTATTTGTTTCGTCATCGTACCGTACTCCGTAATATATGAAACTGTATCTATGTACTATGTATCTATTTTTCGTTAAACGAATTAGTTTGTGTGTAATTGTTTAAGTACTTATCAAACGATATGTACGTAACACTAGACTTATGCGCAACGGGCAAAGCTAATAACTGTGGGTGACTTGATGGACGGTAGGTACCATGATCAATTCCTTCATCCGTCAAATAACTTTTTAGTAAAACCTAGCAAGTGTACTTCCTGTCTCTTTAGAGGGCATAGGTAGCCATGGCTCTGTCTCTTTTTCCAGCCTTTAGTGACTAAAACAAGTGTGGGGGTTTGGAGAAGGGAGTTAGGAGCAGACTACATTTGCATTTTTCTATCCTAATATAGACCTAGAAAATACACAAATATCAAGAGAAGGAGAAACTCACACCGATAGCCACTGGGTCTGTACCAGCAGCGGCTATTGAAAAAAATGAGGTAAATGATATAAAGATCTTGGACTTCAACAACAAAGTGGCAACTCACTTCGTTCTCGGACGTCTCACTCAATCAGTTGCTACACCTCACCTCCATGTGGATAAGGCGGCCGAGTTGTGAGAGGCTTTTGTAAATATTTACAACAGTGGTACGATTCAGCAGCAACAACTAGCAGACTAGAAAGTGCAAGCATACGTTTACAAAGGAGGAAAGATGCTTGATTTTTGCAATGACTATTCCAGATTGTTTATGTAGTTCGAGAGTGCAGGAAAAAGGGAGACCGAGAAAGAAAAGGTGAACACTTTGTTAATGAAATTGCCGGATGAGTATGAGAACATCGTTAACAGGGTTCGAGACTTGTCGGATCATCAATGGATTTGGAACTCCGTCGTTGGAATGATCTTGGTTCGAGAAAGTTCCATTGAGATCCAAAGAGGAGGAAAGAGTGACCAAGCCTTGGCCAATAGAACTATTTGGAACGATGAAAATCCAAACAAACCTTACAGAAACTTTGGAGGAGGAGGGAGAGGGAATCAACAGAATGATTTCGGACCAAGGCCCCCAAAAGGGCTTTGTTATTTTTGCAAGAAGCCGGGGCATTATATGGCCAAGTGTACTCAATTGACGCAGTTGAGGATTAAGCAGGGAAAGATCAGTGGTTTAGCCGGAGGGAAGAAGAAGGCACTCGTGGCAACACAAGTAACAGGAGGAGACTCCGATGATGATGATGTGGAGCTTCTCCTCAACGAGGAGTTGGAGGTGAAAACCGAGCCGGAGATCCGAGGAAGCAAAGGTGTGCTTTTGGTGGAGTGAAAGAAAAACCCGAAGAAGGTTGGATCATTGACTCTGGAGCCTCTTTGCATAAGTGTAGATAGAAGCATATGTTTACCAAAATGAGGAAAATTCCTATGGTAGAGGTAGAGTATGGGGATGGGAGAATAGTGACCACTAGTTTAGTGGGATCTGTGGATCTGAGAGTCTTAGATGAAGGTAAGACATCCATAGTTACATTCTCGGATGAACTCTTTATTCGAGAGTTGAACAAAAACCTTATCTCTACGTCGGTCTTAGATGATAGGGATTTTGAGACTAGTACTAAGAAATGAGACTTTGTTACTAGTTATGAGGATGAGGTATATTTCACAATTGAAAATGGTAGTCAAGGAATGTTTAGGCTGAATTTGAGTAATGGAAAGACGGGAGTTTACTATGTCGGTGTAAGTGACTTGATGATTTGGCATAAGAGATAGGGGCATGTGCATCTAGATAGAGTGAAAAAAATGAAAAGAATGGGAGTAGTTGAGTGAATTCATTTTCAGGATAATGAGATCTTCGATGATTGTAGTGGATGTGCTCAAGGTAAGGCCCATAGATTACCTTTCCCGAAGACGGCTACCTATAAAGGTAAAAAAGTCCTAGATCTAGTTCACACTGACATATAACGACCGACCAAAGTACCGTCGGTTGCAGGAAAAAGGTTTATGCTTACCATTACCGATGATTGGTCTAGATACTTTAGAGTCTACTTCTTGAAGAATAAATCTGAGGCACCGGCTTACTTCAAAGAGTATAAAACATGGAGTGAGAAACTCAACGAGAAACCTATAAAGAGAGTGAGGAGTGATAATGGGGGGGAATACACCTCTAATCAATCTGAAGATTATTTGAAAGAGGAAGGGGTTCAACACCAAAAGACTGTTCCAAAGAATCTTGAACAAAACGTTGTAGCCGAAAAACTAAATAGGACACTAAGTGATATTGCCCAGAGTATGCTATCGGACAAAAAGATAAGAAAACGATTCTCGCAAAAGCTATAAATTGTGCTAATTATCTTAAGAATAGAGTCCTTACCTCGGCGGTGAAAGGTCAAACCCCTTTTGAAAGATGGACCAGAAGAAAGGCGGATATCTCTCACTTAAAGGTGTTCGGAAGTCAAGTTTGTAGTCTAATCTTAGAAAAATCTGATTGGAAGTTAGATGCAAAGAGAAAGCCAAGGTACTTACTTGGATATGATGAAAAAGTAAACGGATATAGAAACTATGATCACGAGAAGGAGGATATCATTCTAGTAAAACACTTGGTAGTTATGGAAGAAGGAAAGTCAGTGGATCCATTCAAATACACCAAACCGGTCAGAATAAAAATTGAATCGGAAAGTGAGGAAGATTCAAATTCTTCTAACCGAATTTTGGCTCAGCCAACTCTTGCATATGAAAAAGAAAAACTGACTGAGAGTGACTCTTTGTTAGAGCAACAGTTTTCGGCTCAAACCGAGGAAAAAGACAAGGAAAGGCCGAAAATGGACTCTATAGATAGGGGAGAAAGACCGGAGATGGATGTCACAAATAGAGGAGAAGTTGAAGTCATCTAGGGAATACGAGAATGCATTCCATCCCGGCATCCGCTTTTGAAAGAGGAAGGAGAAGCAACAAGAGGATGGAAGGAAGACAAGTAAACAACAAGGTAACGAAGTTGTTCTATTTTAGTGAGCCCCTAAGATATTCAGAGGCAATTAACAGTCCAGAACAGAGTAGATGGGTGAAAGCTATTAATGAGGAAATGGCTTCCATTATAGAATAAAACACATGGGAGTTGGTGGACTGTTCTTTAGACTGAGAGCCGATTGGATGCAAGTGGGTATTTAAGTTGAAACTCAACCTAGATAACACGATCAAGCGTTACAAGGCTAGATTTCAGGCAAAGGGATCCACACAAAAGAAAGGGATCGATTATGAGGAGACCTTTGCTCTGGTTGTCAGATTTCCCTCGGTCCGGATTCTACTTAGTTTGGCAGCAGCAGAAGACATGGAGGTACACCAGATGGATATCAAAACTGCTTTCTTACACGAAGAATTGGAGAAATAATTACTCATGCGACAACCCGAATGGTTTGTGGAGAAGGGAAAAGAAAGCAAGGTGTGCAGGTTGATAAAGTCCCTTTATAGATGAAACTCTAAGACCTCCATAAGTCCTCTGAAACTCTGAGACCTCCATAAGTCCTCAGAGTGGACAGCTTCCAAGAAGCCTCTAGGATAATCCTGACCCCTTTGTGTTTAAGCAAAAATAACTGCCACCCTGGCAGACAAAAACTCTGACCAACTTCACCCCTGTGAAGACAAGACTCCCCTGAGTCGATAGCAAAAAGAATCTCTGAATTTGCTCCCCTGAGCAGTAAGTTATGGAGGGTCAAAGTTGACCTTTTGTACAGAAGCTCTCTGGGAGAGGGGGTCCTATCTTCTAATTTTTCTAAGTCCTATCTCTCTCACAGACTCTATCTACTGATGTACGAAACCAATCAGAATTGAGTTCCGTACGCAAAAGTACAGCTGCCGGTGTACTTTATGTACGGACACTGTACGACATGGCCAAAATGTCGACACATGTCAAATCCGGATTCGGTGCCATAATCTCCGGAGTTTCCACAATCCAACGGAATTTTGCCACGCGTCATCCAATGTGGCGATGGCCACAAACCGCCGAAATCTTCCTCCGCGATCTCGGCGCTAATCCCGGCCGTCCGATTAAATTCGGCTTTAATCGTGGCCGTAATAAATACATGCGCGGTATTTGTTTCATTTACGAAACAAATGCGCGGTACTGATTTATGTCCGTACCGTAAGTCGTACATTACATATTACTGGATCTATGTATCCCGTAATTAATTCTAGTTAAATGGTTTATCGCTTGTATACATACCTAAATAATTATCAAACTATATGCTTGGTAACACTTCCGCTAGATGAAACGGCTAAGGCTAACGGCTACTTCGTGTCTGCCGGCCGGCAGGTACAAGGATCAAATCCTGCCGCCGGCACATACATTTTAATTAAATATATAAACCCTAATATAAAATTCCCGTAAACCTCAGGATAGCCAAGGTAGCCATGGCTCTAGCTTCCTCTCCAATTTCTCAGTGACTGCGACAAGTTTGAGAGTTGGAGAGTGAAGTTAGAGATAGACTGCCTCGACTTCTATATTTCTTTTCAGACCTAGAAAATACTAATAAAACCATTAGTTTCTACACTCCCCTTATTTTCTAGTCAATCTTTAATTTCAGACCACACTTCTCCCTGCAAAAAATTAGTTTAGGGGAAGGCACAGGTTTGGTCATCATATCTGCTACCATCTCACTATCTGGTCTGTACTCTAAACTGATTATTTTGTTTTCTACGTTCTCTCTAACAAAGCTGAGTCTGATGTCCATGTGTTTGGCTTTAAAATGGTGTTTAGGATTGGCAGAAATAGCGATTGCTGCCTGATTATCACAAAATATTTTCTGCACACCACTCTTAAGGTGACCAAGCTCACCAAGCAAAGACTTGACCCACATCAATTCTTTTACAGCAGAGCAAGAGGCCATATACTCAGCCTCCATGGTGGACTGAGCAATAACCTTTTGCTGTTTGCTACTCCAACAGCAAGCCCCATCACCCACATATAATACATATCTAGAAGTACATCTCCTCATCGGAGCATCACCATAACTGGCATCACTCCAAGTAGTGATGTCAGTATTCTCCCCACCCAAATGCAACCATAGATCTCTAGTTCCTACCAAGTATCTAAGGACTCTCTTAGCTGCCTCCCAATCCTTCTTAGTGGGAGCATTTAGACTTCTACTCAGCACTCCTACAGCTGCAGCTAAATCCGGCCGGGTACAATTCATAAAATAGATTAGACTTCCCACTACTTGCCTGTAAGGAATAGTCTGCATGAACTTCTGTTCTTCAGGAGATAATTCCTCGTCTAAGACTATGACTCCTTCTTCCTCACTCCCCTCACTTCCCTTCTTCAATTCCATTGGAGTTGTACAACTATTAGCTTTATCCATTTGAAATTTTTCAAGCATGTTCCCTATTGCTTCCTTTTGAGTCAATCTTATAATTTTTCTTTTTCGGTCTCTCTCTACTTGAATTCCCAAAATATATTTTGCTTCCCCCATATCCTTCATTTCAAATCTCCCGTTAAGATCGGTTTTCAGTTTATTAATTTTTTCCATTGATTTACTTAAAACAAGCAAATCATCAACATAAATTGCAATAAATATAAAACCTTCCTCATCTTCGAAAACATAGATTGAGTGATCTGAGCTGATCCGAATATATCCTAGACCGGTAAGAAACTCATCAAGCTTCTTATTCCACTGTCGGGGCGCCTGTTTCAAACCATAAAGAGATTTAATCAGCCGGCATACCTTACTCTCGATTCCTTCTTCCACAAACCCTTCGGGTTGTCGCATGAAGATCTCCTCTTCTAATTCTCCATGCAAAAAGGCTGTTTTGATGTCCATCTGGTGCACTTCCATGTCTTCCGCCGCTGCTAAACTGAGAAGTATGCGGACGGAGGGAAATCTGACCACCGGGGCAAAGGTTTCTTCGTAGTCAATTCCTTCCTTTTGTGTTAATCCCTTTGCCACTAATCTGGCCTTGTAGCGCTCGATTGTGTTATCTGGGTTCAGTTTTAGTTTGAAAACCCACTTACAACCGATTGGTTTTCGGTTAGGTGGACAGTCCACCAGCTCCCAAGTATCGGCTGCCATGATTGAAGCCATCTCCTCATTGATGGCTGTCTTCCACCGGTTTCTTTCTGGACAAGTCATCGCCTCTCGATAAGTTTGAGGTTCATCTTGATGAGATAGTTTAGTTACCTTGTTATTAACCTGTTTTTCTTGCAGTCTTTTGCTACTTCTCCTCCCTCCCTCAAAATCTGAGGCCAGAATAGATGGTTCTCGTGGATTCTTTCGAACAAACTCGGCTTCTCCCCTATCCCTTGATTCCGAATCAATTTCCACCACGTCTTCCGCTTCGAGTAGAGTTGTCACTGGAGTTTCCACAGCCGAGTCCTTTTCAGTCTGATTTGTTCCTGCAAGAATGTCATCGTCTCTAAAACCTGGATAGTTAGGAAGCTCAAAGTCATCAGTATTTTCTGACTCAAATCTGATTTTTACTGACTTTGTATATTTGAAGGGATCCACAGACTTTCCTTCATCCATAACTACTAGATGCTTTACCAAGATTATATCTTCTCTTTTTAGATCATAAACTCTATATCCTTTAACATCCTCATCATATCCTAATAAGTATCCCGGTTTTCCTTTAGGATCTAGCTTCCAATTGGACCGATCTGTATCTAGACTGAATACTTGACTGCCGAAAACCTTTAAATGAGATAAGTCTGGTTTCCGGCCTGTCCATCTCTCATAAGGTGTTTGATCTTTTATAGCTGAAGTAAGAACTCTATTTTTGAGGTAATTAGCACAGTTCATTGCTTCTGCCCAAAACCTTTTTCCTATCTTCTTATACGACAACATACTTCTAGCACTATCACTTAGTGTTCTATTTAACCTTTCAGCTACCCCATTCTGTTCGGGATTTTCTGGCACTGTCTTTTGGTGTTGAACCCCATCTTCCCTCAAAAAATCCTCAAACTGGTTAGAAGTATACTCTCCACCATTGTCACTCCTTACTCTCTTGATTGGAGTTTCATGGAGTTTTTCGCTCCATGCTTTATATTGTCTAAAACAGTCCTCAGCTTCTGACTTGTTTTTCAAAAAATATACTCGGGAATACCGAGACCAATCATCAGTTATAGTCATCATAAATCTCTTCCCCCCCGGTGAGGGCACTCTAGCCGGTCCCCAAATATCTGTGTGTACTAGATCTAGAAGTTTTTCTCCCTTGTAGGTGGCTGTTTTTGGAAAGGGTAATCTGTGTGCTTTACCTTGAGCACACCCACTACAATCACTTATATCATCACTCTCACTGAACTGAATCCCTTCCACCACTCCCATCTTTTTCATCTCTCTTAACTTATCTAGATTCACATGCCCAAGCCTCTTATGCCACATCATAATATCATGAACACCAGCATAATAAAGTTTCTTCGTTTCATTACTTAAGATCAGCCTAAACATCCCATGGCTACCTTTCTCAGCAATGAAATAGACATCCTCCTCAAAACTAGCAGTAAAGACTCCTTCCCTAGTGCTAGTGAAAAAACCCTTATCATCTATACTGATGTAGAGATAAGATTTTTGTTCAGCTCCGGAATAAACAATACATCGGAGAATGTTAATATGGATGTCTTTCCTTCTACTAACACTTTCAGATCTACCGATCCTACAAGAGTAGTGGTGACTATCCTCCCATCCCCGTACTCTATCTCTACGGTGGGAATCTTTCTTATCTTAGTGAACAGGTGTCTATCCTTACACATGTGCATTGAGGCACCTGAATCTATAATCCAGCCTGCTTCACCTTTCAATCCACCGTAAGCACATTTCTGCCTTCGTGGAATTTCAACCTCAGTTTTCGCCTCCAACTCCTCATCCAAAAGGAGCTCATCGTCCTCGTCCTCGGATTCCGCCTCAAGTACCTGTGTGACAAGGGCCTTTTTCTTTCCTCTCGGGGTACCACCGGTCTGCCCCTCCTTTAACCGAAGCTCGGTTAGCTTGGTGCACTCTGCCATATAGTGCCCCGGTTTCTTACAAAAATGACATAAACCTTTGGGAGCCCTTGGTTTGAACTCGCCAACCTGTTTTTTCTGCTCCCTACCCCCATAGTTTCCGACTGGTTTCCGGGAATCCTTGTTCCTCCAATCGGTCGCTGTTGCCAAGGCTTGGCCACTCTTTCCTCCCCTTCGGATCTCTATCGTATTCTCTCGAACGAGAATCATCCCTACCACTGAGTTCCATATCCACCTTGAGTCTGGCAAGTCCTGCACACGGTTGACTATGTTCTCGAACTCATCAGGTAACTTCATTAGTAAACAGTTAACTTTTTCTTTTTCACTAAAAACTTTACCCGCACTCTCTAGCTCCATGAAGAGTGTAGCAAGCTCATTGCAAAAATCCAACATATTTCCCCCTTTGTATACATACTCCTTAACTTTCTGATCAGCCAATTGTTGTTGCTGAATCGTACCACTTCGGTACATTTCTATGAGAGCCATCCAAAGATCGGATGCCCTCTCTACCTGCAAATGAGGACATGCAAGTCCTTGAGTGAGATGGCGTAGGATGAAGTGTTTTGCCGCCATATTGTTGAAGTCCCAGGTTTCAGTATCATTCTCCTCGTTCCTCGGAATAGGTGACATGAATGCTAAACCAGTTGCTATTGGTGTGGTCGCCTCCTTCTCCTTTCCTTTGTCCACCACCTCTCCTTCATTTGTTTCCTCCGTTGAAGGTGAATCCTCTTTCCTGGTGAATCTGCTTCCTTTAAACCCTGGAGGAATTCCAAGACTTGATGGACGCCCCAATCGTCCACTCACTATCCCCCAAAACCTTTTTTCGCATAGAGCTCCTATCATCATACTTTCCCAGTATATGAAGCCAGTTCCATTAAAGATTGGTACCCTAGAGGGTGGGCCCATAACCTGAAACTCTGAGACCTCCATAAGTCCTCAGAGTGGACAGCTTCCAAGAAGCCTCTAGGATAATCCTGACCCCTTTTTGTTTAAGCAAAAATAACTGCCACCCTGGCAGACAAAAACTCTGACCAACTTCACCCCTGTGAAGACAAGACTCCCCTGAGTCGATAGCAAAAAGAATCTCTGAATTTGCTCCCCTGAGCAGTAAGTTATGGAGGGTCAAAGTTGACCTTTTGTACAGAAGCTCTCTGGGAGAGGGGGTCCTATCTTCTAATTTTTCTAAGTCCTATCTCTCTCACAGACTCTATCTTTTGATGTACGGAACCAATCAGAATTGAGTTCCGTACGCAAAAGTACAGCTGCCGGTGTACTTTATGTACGGACATTGTACGACATGGCCAAAATGTCGACACATGTCAAATCCGGATTCGGTGCCATAATCTCCGGAGATTCCACAATCCAACGGAATTTCGCCACGCGTCATCCGATGTGGCGATGGCCACAAACCGCCGAAATCTTCCTCCGCGATCTCGGCGCTAATCTCGGCCGTCCGATTAAATTCGGCTTTAATCGTAGCCGTAATAAATACATGCGCGATATTTGTTTCTTTTACAAAACAAATGCGCGGTACTGATTTTTGTCCGTACCGTAAGTCGTACATTATATATTACTGGATCTATGTATCCCGTAATTCATTTCAGTTAAATGGTTTATCGCTTGTATACATATATAAATTATTATCAAACTATATGCTAGGTAACACTACCGCTAGATTAAACGGTTAAGGCTATCGGCTATTTCGTGTCTGCCGGCCGGCAGGTACAAGGATCAAATCCTGCCGCCGGCACATACATTTTAATTAAATATATAAACCCTAATATAAAATTCCCGTAAACCTCAGGATAGCCAAGGTAGCCATGGCTCTAGCTTCCTCTCCAATTTCTCAGTGACTGCGACAAGTTTGAGAGTTGGAGAGAGAAGTTAGAGATAGACTGCCTCGACTTCTATATTTCTTTTCAGACCTAGAAAATACTAATAAAACCATTAGTTTCTACATCCTCAGAGTGGACAGCTTCCAAGAAGACTCTAGGATAACCATGACCCCTTTGTGTGTTGAAATTTATAGATTTCTAGAGTATTTTCTGGGTTTAAATATGTTTGTATAAAAGGAAAAGAAAAGGACGGACAGCCTGCATCCACCTCCGCTCTCTAGCCCCCATACTTATTGTAGTCACTGAAAGTTAGAGAGGGTGGTTGATCCATGGCTGCCTTGGTTCAACAGGCAGCTAACTATTTTTAGTAGGTTACTAAAAATATACTTGACGGACCAGAGATTTCATCTCGGTACCTACAGTTCGTTAAGGTGACCGGTAGCGGTCAGCTTTATCCTAATAGACTAGGACCAATGCTAAGTGCTATGGTATGTGATAGATATATATATATAGTTCGGGTGAATTAAATCCATTTAACTACAATTGTTTATGGCATACATAGATTCAGTTTTAGAATGTACGTCGTACGATAGTAATTCAAAACGGATACCACGCATTTTGTTTCGACAGCGAAACAAATGCCGCGCAAGTATTTATTACGGCTAAGATTGCGTTTCGCATAAAATACAACGGCGCACATCATCGCCGAAATCCCGGAGTGGCACTTTGGCGTTTTTTGACGTGGCATGACTAGGAGCCACATGGAAAGATGACATTCGGTCATAGGAATTCTGACGAACGTACAGACGAGTGAAATACGGACACGCGTCTGCTTAATAGCCTTGTCGTACATAGGCCGTACAAAAGGTACACCGACAGTAGTACTTTTTTCTACGGTACAGTAATCTGATTGGTCCGTACTTCAAAATAATAGAAGTTATTAGAGAGAATCAGGACTTAGAAAATTTTGGTAGGTAGTCACCTCTCCCTTTGAGAGTTTGTACAAATTGGCATTTTTACTGCCTCATAACTTATCGCCTGGTTGGGTGTTTTCAGAGATTCTTTTTCCTACAGACTCAAGGGAGTCCACGCTGCACAGGGATGCATTGAGATTGTCAGCTTGATTACCTGGCCAGCACTAGTTCTGGGTTAAAGTGGGCTAGTTAACAACTATCTAAAGGCTTCTTGTATTCTGTAGTCCAATGGAGGACACAGAATTGCAGGTTATGGGCTCACCCTTTAGGGTGCCCACTTTCAATGGATCTGGGTTCATCTATTGGGAAGCCATGATAATGGGAGCTTTTTGTGAAAAACGATACTGGGGTATCGTCAGTGGACAAGTGAAAGGTCCACCTTCGGGAACTTTGCCAGGATTTGGAGGAGTAAGGTTTTTGGCAGCAGCGACTGCTTTCGCGGAGGAGGCAGATGATAGGGACAACAGTGTGTCTCAAAAGGGGAAAGGGAAGGAGACACCCCTCACCCCTATTGCCATGGCACCAGGAGCGGCGGTCGTGAAGACAGTGGAGAACGATGTTCAAATGTGGGAAGTCATTTACATGGCTGCCAAGAACTTCATTCTAACGCATCTCACTCAAGCATTGGCCACCTCTCACCTTAATATTTACAAGGCCGAGGAGTTGTGGGAAAGTTTGGTGAAGATCTATAAAGCTAGTACCATTCAGGAGCTCCAGTTGGCTGAGCAAAAGCTAGTTAGTTACACGTACAAAGGAGGAAAGATGTTAGATTATTGCAATGATCTTTCTTGTTTCTATATGGAGATGGAAATTGCTGGTTGGACAGGCACAATGAAAATGAAAGTAAACACTCTCATCATGAAGTTACCAGACGAGTATGAGAACTTAGTGTACCGAGTACAAGAAATGACTGATAGTTCATGGAAGTGGATACAGTGGTCAGGATGATACTTGTGCAGGAAAATACCATGGAGATCAGAAGAGGTGGAAAGAGCGTTCAAGCTCTAGCCGCCGGAGGGGACAGGTGGAGACCGAAACCGAAAAAACCATACAAAGGAGAAAGAGTCCAACTTGGAGGACCGAGGCCCCCAAAGGGCCTATGTCATTTTTGCAAAAAGCCATGGCACTTCATTGCGGATTGTGCCAAGCTGGCGGAGCTGAGGCTCAAAGAGAACCAAGGAGGGGGTTCTTCCGGAGGGAAGAAAAAGGCACTTTTGGTCAGAAAGGTGACAGGAGACACCGGGGATGAGTCCTCTGAGGAGGATGGGGAGCTTCTTCGTGACGAGAGTTTGGAGGAGAAGGAGATCCATCGGAGACAAAAGTGTGCATGTGGAGCAATTCAGGAAGCTCCACAAGAAGGATGGATCATTGACTCAGGTGCATCTATGCATATGTGTCGTGACAAGGACCTCTTCACTAAGCTAAGGAAAATCTCTACTATAGAAATAGAGTATGGGGATGGGAGAATTGTTACTAAAGATCTAGTGGGATCAATTGACATGAAAGTTTTAGTGGGGGGTAAGACTTCTATTCTCACTTTCTCAAATGTGCTTTATATTCCTCAGCTGAGTAAAAATCTTGTTTCTACATCTGTGTTAGATGACAAAGAGTTTTATACTTTCACTAGAAAGGGAGTTTTTACAGCCAAGTATGGGGATGAAGTTTACTTCACTGCAGATAAGGGTAGCCAAGGAATGTTTAGGCTTAACCTGAGTAATGAAAAGAAGAATGCTTACTATGTTGGTGTCCCAAAATTGATGATTTGGCATAAGCGGTTGGGGCATGTGCATTTTGATAGGTTGAGGGAGATGAAGAAGCTGGGGGTGGTAGAAGGCATTTTGTTTAGTGATAATGAAATGGTGGATGATTGTAGTGTTTGTGCCCAAGGAAAAACTCACAGACTTCCTTTTCCTAAAGCCGCCACATATAGGGGTTAAAAAGTACTAGATTTGATCCACACAGATATCTGGGGACCAGCAAGGGTACCATCAGTTGGAGGGAAAAGATATATGTTGACAATCACTGATGATTGGTCTAGATACTCTAGAGTTTATTTTCTAAAAACAAAGTCAGAAACACCAACTTACTTCAAAGAATACAAAGCCTGGAGTGAGAAGTTGCATGGAACCCCCATTAAGAGAATAAGGAGTGATAATGGGGGAGAGTATACCTCTTACCAATTTGTGGAATACTTAAGAGATGAGGGAGTTCAACACCAAAAAACTATACCACATAATCTGGAACAAAATGGTGTAGCACAAAGGCTAAACCGAACACTAGGAGATAGTGTATGCAGTATGTTGGCTGACAAGAAAATAGGAAAGAGATTTTGGGCAGAAGCCATGAAGTGTGCCAATTACATTAAAAATAGAGTCCTCACATCAGCAGTCAAAGGTATGACACCTTATGAGAGATGGGTTGGAAGAAAACCAGATATCTCTCACCTTAAAGTTTTTGGTAGTCAAGTTTACAGTCTAGATACAGATAAGAAAAACTGGAAACGTGATGCTAAGGGAAAACCTGGATATTTTGTGGGATATGATGCGGATGTTAAGAGATATTGAGTTTATGACTTAGCAAAGCAAGATATCATTCTGGTAAAACACCTAGTTGTCATGGATGAAGGAAAGTCAATTGACCCTTTTAAATATACTAAGAAGATAAGAATCAGGTTTGAGTTCGAGAGTGAGGAGAACTCTGTTTTTCACGAAAAGGACATGAGTGATACCGTGATTGCAGATTCAGGGGAGATCTAAGATACAGGAGAGCTACCAGATACCCCACATATTCCCATGGATTTCAAGGAGACAGAAGAGGAGGAATCGGAACCATCTTCCATGAATAGGGGAGCTAATGAGACACTAAGGAGGAACCCAAGACTTCTCTCTATTCCAGCTTCAGAATTTGAAGGGGGGAGAAGGAGCAGCAAAAGGCTACAAGAGAAACAGGCGGCTCATAAGGTAACTAAGCTATCACATCCTCATAAGCCTCACTCATACTTGGAGGCAGTCAACAGTCCAGAAAAGGACAGATGGATCAGGGCCATAAATGATGAAATGGCTTCCATCATGGAAGTAAATACCTGGGAACTAGCGGATTGCCCTCCAGACAGAAAACCTATTGGGTGTAAATGGGTCTTTAAACTAAAACTAAACCCTAACAATACCATTGAAAGATGTAAGGCTCGTTTGGTGGCAAAGGGTTTCACCCAAAAGGAGGGGATTGACTATGAGGAGACATTCCCCCCAATTGTTCGTTTCCCATCAGTCAGGATTCTCCTCAGTCTAGCAGCAGCTGAAGACATGGAAATTCATCTGATGGACATTAAGACCGCCTTCCTCAATGGTGAGTTAGAGGAAGAAATCTTTATGAGGCAACCAGAGGGATTTGTGGAGAATGGAGAAGAGAGTAAAGTTTGCAGGCTCATAAAATCCTTATATGGACTTAAGCAGGCTCCACGACAGTGTAATAAGAAACTAGATGATTTTTTTATTGGTCTACGATATATCAGGATCAGCTCTGACCATTCTATCTATATGTTTGAGGATGAGAATGGTGTGGTCTTTATTGCAATTTATGTGGATGATCTGCTGGTGTTAAGTAAGTCTTTGGAAAAGATCTATAAGTTGAAGAAAGATCTTAGAAGCAGATTTGACATAGAGATTTAGGGAAGGCAAGATATATTTTGGGAATTCAAATGGAGAGAGATAGGGGTAAAAAGATCATAAGACTCACTCAGAAACAAACAATAAGAAATATGCTTGAGAATTTCAAATGGAGAAAGCTAATAGTTTTACCACTCCCATGGACTTGAAAAAAGTAAGTGATGGGAGTGTAGAAGGAGGAGTGATAATCTTAGATGATCAGATGAGTCCAGAGTAGAGAGAGTTTATGAAGGTTATTCCTTACAGACAGGTCGTACGAAGTTTGATCTACTTTATGAACTGTAAAAGGCTAAACATAGCGGCAGCAATGTGAGTCATCAGTAGGAGTCTCAACGATCCTACAAAGAGAGATAGGGAGGCACCCAAGAGAGTCATGAGATATCTGGTTGGAACCAGAGAATTATGGTTGCATTTGGGAGGGGAGCACACTGATATCACCACTTGGAGTGATGCCAGTTATGGGGATGCACCTTTGAGAAGATGCACTTCTGGATATGTTTTGTATGTGGGGGAAGGTGCTTGCTGTTGGAGCAGTAAGCAACATATGCTGGTGGCTCAGTCTACTATGGAGGCTGAGTATATGGCATCTTGTTTTGCTGTAAATGAACTAATATGGGTGAAGTCATTATTGCAAGAACTGGGATATATGAAGGAGGGAGTGCATGAAATCTTTTGTGATAATCAAGCTGCAATCGCAATTTCAGCCAATCCAAAACACCATTTCAAAGCAAAAACATATGGACATAAGATTAAGCTTAGTAAGAGAAAAAGTTGAAAATAAAATTTTAAATCTTGTGTATAGACCTGATGAAGAAATGGTGGCTGACATGATGACCAAACCTGTGCCCTCTCCTAAATTAAAATATTGTCAGGAAAAATACGCGTTGAAAGAAAAAATAAAATTAGACTAGAAAATAATGGGAGTGTTGAAATTTATAGATTTCTGGAGTATTTTCTAGGTTTAAATATGTTTGTATAAAAGGAAAAGAAAAGGACGGACAGCCTGCCTCCACCTCCGCTCTCTCTAGCCCCCATACTTGTTGTAGTCATTGAAGGTTAGAGAGGGTGGTTGATCCATGGCTGCCTTTGTTTAACAGGCAGTTATTTTTAGTAGGTTACTAAAAATATACTTGACGGACCAGAGATTTGATCCCGATACCTACAGTTCGTCAAGGTGACCGATAGCGGTCAGCTTTATCTTAATAGACTAGGACCAATGCTAAGTGCTATGGTATGTGATAGATATATATATAGTTCAAGTGAATTAAATCCATTTAACTACAACTGTTTACGGCGTACATAGATTCAATTTTAGAAAGTACGTCAAACGATAGTAATACAAAACGGAAACCACGCATTTTGTTTCGACAGCGAAACAAATGCCGCGCAAGTATTTATTACGGCTAAGATTGCGTTTCGCATAAAATCCAACGGCGCACATCATTGCCGAAATCGCGAAGTGGTCACTTTGGCGTTTTTTGACGTGGCATGACATGGAGCCACGTGGAAAGATGACATTCGGTAATAGGAATTCCGAGGAACGTACGGACGAGTGAAATACGGACACGCGTCCGCTTAATAGTCTTGTCGTACATAGGCCGTACAAAAGGTACACTGGCAGTAGTACTTTTTTCTACGGTAAAGTAATCTAATTGGTCCGTACTTCAATAAATAGAAGTTATTAGAGAGAATCAGGACTTAGAAAATTTTGGTAGGTAGTCACCTCTCCCTTTGAGAGTTTGTACAAATTTGCATTTTTACTGCCTCATAACTTATCGCCTGGTTAGGCGTTTTCATAGATTCTTTTTCCTACGGACTCAAGGGAGTCCAAGCTGCACAATGGTGCATTCAAATTGTCAGCTTGATTACCTAGCCAGCAACGACTGTGGGTTAAAGTGGGCTAGTTAACAACTATCTAGAGGCTTCTTATATTCTGTAGTCCAATGGAGGACACAGAATTGCATTGTGTTTCAGCAAAAACAACTACCACCCTGGCAGACAATAACTCTAACCAACTTCACCCCTGTGAAGGCAAGACTCCCCTGAGTCGATAGCAAAAAGAATCTCTGAATTTGCTCCCCTGAGCAGTAAATTATAGAGGGTCAAAGTTGACCTTTTGTACAGAAGCTCTCTGGGAGAGAGGGTCCTATCTCCTAATTTTTCTAAGTCCTATCTCTCTCACAGACTCTATCTACTGATGTATGGAGCCAATCATATTACAGCTCCGTACACTAAAGTATAGCTGCCGGTGTACTTTCTGTACGGACACTATACGACATGGCCTAATTGTTGACACATGGTATGTCTGGATTCCCTCCCTTAATCCTCAGCGATGTCGCGATCCAATGTCATTCCGCCACGTGTCATCTGATGTGGCAATGGCCACAAAACGCCGAAATCCTCGTCCACGATCTCGGCGTTAATTCCGGTCGTCCGATTAAATTCACATTTAATCGTAGCCGTAATAAATACATGCGCTATATTCGTTTCATTAAACAAATAAATGCGCAATATTGGTTTCTTATCCGTATCGTAATCCGTACTTAACACTAGCTCTAGACCTAACGGCCAAGGCTATCGGCTACCGGCTTTCCGCCGGCCGGTAGGTGCCAGGATCAAATCCTGTGGCCGGCACATACGTTTTAGTAAATAAACCCCTAACTAATATATATTTCCCGTAAACCTCTAGATAGCCTAGGTAGCCATGGCTTTAGCTCCCTCTCGAATTTCTCAGTAACAGCGACAAGTTTGAGAGTTGGAGAGAGAAGTTAGAGGTAGACTGCCTTTGCTTCTTTCTATATTTCTATTTAGACCTAGAAAATACTTAAAAAATGGACCATTAATTTCAACACTCCCCTTATTTTCTAGTCATTCTTTAATTTCAGACCACACTTCTCCCTGCTGAAAATAAGCTTAGGGGAAGGCACAGGTTTGGTCATCATATCTGCTACCATCTCACTATCAGGTTGGTACTCTAAACTAACTATTTTGTTTTATACTTTCTCTCTAACAAAACAGAGTCCGATGTCTATGTCTTTGGCTTTAAAATGATGTTTAGGATTGGTAGAAATAGCGATTACTGCCTAATTATCACAAAATATTTTCTGCACACCACTCTTAAGGTGACCAAGCTCACCAAGCAAAGACTTAACCCACATCAATTCTTTTACCGCAGAGCAAGAGGCCATATACTCAGCCTCCATGGTGGACTAAGCAATAACTTTTTGTTGTTTGCTACTCCAACAGGAAGCCCCATCACCCACATATAATACATATCCAAAAGTACATCTCCTCATCGGAGCATCTCCATAACTGGCATCACTCCAAGTAGTGATGTCAGTATTCTCCCCACCCAAATGCAACCATAGATCCCTAGTTCGTATCAAATATCTAAGGACTCTCTTAGCTTCCTCCCAATCCCTCTTAGTGGGAGCATTTAGACTTCTACTCAGCACTCCTACAGCTGCAGCTAAATCCGGTCGGGTACAATTCATAAAATAGATTAGACTTCCCACTACTTGTCTGTAAGGAATAGTCTGCATGAACTTCTGTTTTTTATGAGACACTTCCTCGTCTAAGACTATGACTCCTTCTTCCTCACTCCCCTCACTTCCCTTCTTCAATTTTATTGGAGTTGTACAACTATTAGCTTTATCTATTTGAAATTTTACAAGCATGTTCCCTATTTATTCCTTTTGAGTATATCTTATAATTTTTCTTTTTCGGTCTCTCTCTCTACTTGAATTCCCAAAATATATTTTGCTACCCCAATATCTTTCATTTCAAATCTCCCGTTAAGATCGGTTTTTAGTATATTAATTTTTTCCATTGATTTACTTAAAACAAGCAAATCATCAACATAAATTGCAATAAATTTAAAACCTTCCTCATCTTTGAAAACATAGATTGAGTGATCTGAGCTGATCCGAATATATCGTTGACCGTTAAGAAACTCATCAAGCTTCTTATTCCACTGTTGAGGCGCCTGTTCAACCATAAAGAGATTTAATCAGCCTACATACCTTACTCTCCTCTCCTTCCTCCACAAACCCTTAGGGTTGTCGCATGAAGATCTCCTCTTCCAATTCTCCATGCAAAAAGGCTGTCTTGATGTCCATCTGGTGCACTTCCATGTCTTCCGCTGCTGCCAAGCTGAGAAGTATGCGGACGGAGGGAAATCTGACCACCGGGGCAAAGGTTTCCTCGTAGTCAATTCCCTCTTTTTGTGTAAATCCCTTTGCCACTAATCGGGCCTTGTAGCGCTTGATTGTGTTATCTGGGTTCAGTTTTAATTTGAAAACCCACTTATAACCGATTGGTTTTCGGTTAGGTGGACAATCCACCAGCTCCCAAGTATCGGCTGCCATAATTGAGGCCATCTCCTCATTGATGGCTGTCTTCCACCAATTTCTTTATGGACAACTCATCGCCTCTCCATAAGTTTGAGGTTCATCTTGATGAGATAATTTAGTTGCCTTGTTATTAACCTGTTTTTCTTGCAGTCTTTTGCTACTTCTCCTTCCCCCCTCAAAATCTGAGGCCGGAATAGATGGTTTTCGTGGATTCTTTCGATTAAACTCGGCTTCTCCCCTATCCCATGATTCCGAATCAATTTCCACCACGTCTTCCGCTTCGGGTAGAGTTGTCACTGGAGTTTCCACAGCCGAGTCCTTTTCGGTCTGATTTGTACCTACAAGAATGTCATTTTCTCTAAAACGTGGATAATTAGGAAGCTCAAAGTCATTGGAATTTTCTGACTCAAATCTGATTTTTACTGACTTTGAATTTTTTTTGAAGGGATCCACTGACTTTCCTTCATCCATAACTACTAGATGCTTTACTAAGATTATATCTTATGTTTTTAGATCATAAACTCTATATCCTTTAACATCCTCATCATATCCTAATAAGTATCCCGGTTTTCCTTTAAGATCTACACCGCGAATCGTTATTAGCGTTATGAACTCTATATCGGCACCCCAAAATTTTGACATTAATACCTTAAATAGAATAAACTACACTATTTAAGGACATGGACTATAGTCTGCCACGTCTCCTGGAACTAAATTAGAATGAATGACGCTAATTTTTTCTTTACACTAATAATTTCTCAACGCTAATAACGATTCGCAGTGTAGCTTCCCATTAGATCGATCTGTATCTAGATTGAATACTTGACTGCCGAAAACCTTTAAGTGAGATATGTCTGGTTTTCGGCCTGTCCATCTCTCCTAAGGTGTTTAATCTTTTATAGCTGAAGTAAGTACTCTATTTTTGAGGTAATTAGCACAGTTCATTGCTTCTGCCCAAAACCTTTTTCCTATCTTCTTATCTGAAAACATACTTCTAGCACTATCACTTAGTGTTCTATTTAACCTTTCAGCTACCCCATTCTGTTCCGGGTTTTCTAGAACTGTCTTTCGGTGTTGGACCCCATCTTCCCTCAGAAAATCCTCTAACTGGTTAAAAGTATACTATCCACCATTCTTACTCCTTATTCTCTTGATTGGAGTTTCATGGAGTTTTTCGCTTCGTGCTTTATATTGTCTAAAACAATCCTGAGCTTCGGACTTGTTTTTCAAAAAATACACTCGGGAATACCGAGACCAATTATCAGTGATAGTCATCATAAATCTCTTCCCCCCCGGTGAAGGCACTTTAGCCGGTCCCCAAATATCTGTGTGTACTAGATCTAGAATTTTTTCTCCCTTATAGGTGGTTATTTTAGGAAAGGGTTATCTCTGTGTTTTACCTTAAGCACATCCACTATAATCACTTATATTATCACTCTCACTGAACTGAATCCCTTCCACCACTCCCATCTTTTTCATCTCTCTTAACTTGTCTAGATTCACATGCCCAAGCCTCTTATGCCACATTATAATATCATGACCACCAGCATAATAAAATTTCTTCTTTTCATTACTTAAAACCAGCCTAAATATCCCATGGCTACCTTTCTCTGCAATGAAATAGACATCCTCCTCAAAACTTGCAGTAAAGACTCCTTCCCTAGTGCTAGTAAAAAACCCTTATCATCTAATACGGATTTAGAGATGAGGTTTTTGTTCAACTCCGGAATAAACAATACATCGGAGAATGTTACTATGGATGTCTTTCCTTCTACTAACACTTTCAAATCTACCGATCCTACAAGAGTAGTGGTGACTATCCTCCCATCCCCGTACTCTATCTCTACGGTGGGAATATTTCTTATCTTAGTGAACAGGTGCCTATCCTAACACATGTGCATGGAGGCACCTGAATCTACAATCCAACCTGCTTCACCTTTCAATCCACCGTAAGCATATTTCTGCTTATGTGGAATTTTGACCTCGTTTTTCGCCTCCAACTCCTCATCTAAAAGGAGCTCATTGTCCTCGTCCTCGGATTCCGCCTCGTGTACTTGTGTCACAAGGGCCTTTTTCTTTCCTCTCGGGATACCACCGGTCTGCCCCTCCTTTAACCAAAGCTCGGTTAGCTTAGTGCACTCTCCCATATAGTGCCCAGGTTTTTTATAAAAATGACATAAACCTTTGGGAGCCCTCGGTCCGAACTAGTCGGTCTGATTTTTCTACTACCTCCCCCCATAGTTTCTGACCGGTTTCCGAGAATCCTTGTTCCTCCAATCGGTCGCAGTTGCCAAGGCTTGGCCACTCTTTCCTCCCCTTCGGATCTCAATCGTATTCTCCCGAACGAGAATCATCCCTACCACTAAGTTCCATATCCACCTTGAGTCCGACAAGTCCTCCACACGGTTGACTATGTTTTCGAACTCATCGGGTAACTTCATGAGTAAACAGTTAACCTTTTCTTTTTTACTAAAATCTTTTCTCGCACTCCCTAGCTCCATGAAGAGTGTAGCAAGCACATTGCAAAAATCCAACATCTTCCCCCCTTTGTATACATACTCCTTAATTTTCAGATCAGCCAACTGTTGTTGCTGAATCGTACCACTTAGGTACATCTCTATGAGAGCCATCCAAATATCGGATGCCCTTTCTACATGCAAATGAGGACATGCAAGTCCTTGAGTGAGATGGCGTAGGATGAAGTGCTTTGCCGCCATATTGTTGAAGTCCCAGGTTTCAGTATCATTCTCCTAGTTCCTCGGAATAGGTGACATGAATGTTGAACAAGTTGCTATTGGTGTGGTCGCCTCCTTCTCTTTTCCTTTGTCCACCACCTCTCCTTTTTTTTTTCCTCCGTTGAAGGTGGATCCTCTTTCCTGGTGAATCTGCTTCCTCAAAACCCTGGAGGAATTCCAAGACTTGATGGACTCCCTATCCGTCCACTCACTATCCCCCAAAACCTTTTTTCGCATAGAGCTCCTATCATCATACTTTCCCAGTATATGAAGCCAGTTCCATTAAAGATTGGTACCCTAGAGGGTGGGCCCATAACGTGAAACTCTGAGACCTCCATAAGTCCTCAGAGTGGACAGCTTCCAAGAAGCCTCTAGGATAACCCTGACCCCTTTGTGTTTCAGCAAAAACAACTGCCACCCTGGCAGACAATAACTCTGACCAACTTCACCCCTGTGAAGGCAAGACTCCCTTGAGTCGATAGCAAAAAGAATCTCTGAATTTGCTCCCTGAGCGGTAATTTATGGAGGGTCAAAGTTGATCTTTTGTACAGAAGCTCTTTGGGAGAGAGGGTCCTATCTCCTAATTTTTCTAAGTCCTATCTCTCTCACAGACTCTATCTACTGATGTATGGAGCCAATCAGATTACAGCTCCGTACAGAAAAGTACAGGTGCCGGTGTACTTTCTGTACGGACACTGTACGACATGGCCTAATTGTTGACACATGGTATGTTCGGATTCGCTCCCTTAATCCTCAGCGATGTCGCGATCCAATGTCATTCCGCCACGTGTCATCCGATGTTGCGATGACCACAAACCGCCAAAATCCTCTTCCGCAATCTCGGCGTTAATTCCGGCCGTCCGATTAAATTCACATTTAATCGTAGCCGTAATAAATACATGCGCGATATTCGTTTTTTTAAAGAAATAAATGCGCGGTATTGGTTTCTTATCCGTACCGTAATCCGTACTTAACACTAGCTCTAGACCTAACGGCTAAGGCTACCGGCTACCGACTGTCTAACGACCGGTAGGTACCAGGATCAAATCTTGTGGCCGGCACAATCCTTTTAGTAAATAAACCCCTAACTAATATATATTTCCCGTAAACCTCCGGATAGCCTAGGTAGCCATGGCTCTAGCTCCCTCTCCAATTTCTCAGTGACTGCAACAAGTTTGAGAGTTGGAGAGAGAAGTTAGAGGTAGACTGCCTCGGCTTCTTTCTATATTTCTACTTAGACCTAGAAAATACTTAAAAAATGGACCATTAATTTCTACAATGGACTTAAGCAGGTACCTCGCCAATGGACTAAGAAAATAAAAGAGTTTTTGACAAGTTTGGGAAATTGAACTTCTGAATCAATACACATCTTTCTCTTTACCTATTTCAAGACGAGGAAGGTATAATTTTCATTGCCATCTATGTTGACGATTTGCTTCTCTTGAGTAAATCAATGGAGAACATCAATCGGTTGAAAAAGGATCTAAAGAGTAGATTTGAAATGAAAGATTTGGGAGAAGCAAAATATATTCTCAAAATTCACATGGAGAAGGATAGAGGAAAGAAAATCATTAGATTAACTCAAAAGAAAGCAATCGGAAACATGCTTGAAAATTTCAAATAGATAAAGCAAATAGTTGTACTACTCTAATGGATTTGAAGAAGGGAAATGATGGGAGTATAGAAGGGGAAGTTGTGGTTTTTGATGAGGAGTTAGGAGCGGAGGAAAGAAAATTTATGCAAACTATTCCGTACAGACAGGTTATCAGGAGTTTAATATACTTTATGAATTGTGTAATTCGATGGGCTTCATTGCCACACGGAATTCGCAGGTCAAAAGAAGCTAATCTAGATAGTGGCGACTCCAAGTTTATATAAACCCAAATAATTGACCGCTTGACAATCAAAACCCCATTATAGCTTCACCCCTGTGAAATATGACTTTCTGTGTGCTTAGTTCCACCACAGAATGCAAAGTTACAATATGAGTTTTGGATAGCATTCCCCACTTTGACTTTTTTTTAGAAATGCAGCCTCTTTGGCAGGCAAACACTCTGACCGGCTACACCCCTGTGTAGCCTAGACTCCCTTGAGTCTACGGCAAAAAAAATCACTGAAAGTGGTCAACTAAATGAGTTGATATTATATGGCAAAGTTTGCCAATTTATACAGATGCTCTCTGGGAGAGAGGTGGCTACCTACCAAAATATTATAAGTCCTTAAACCCCTCTCTAAGCCCCCTAGATTAAGGTACGAACCAATTATATGACTGTACCGTACAAGAAAGTACAGGTGTCGGAGTACTTTCTGTAGGGTCCTTGTACGACATCGCCATAATGTGACATTTGTCACATCCGGACTTATCATCTCGCGTCCCGCAGATCTCGCAATCAACTAGCGCATTTCTACGTGTCATCCGGAGTGGTGGCGCCAAAAAACGCGAAGGGCGCCATTCCGAAATCTCGGCTCGCACCACGGCCGTCGATTCAAATATACTTTTTTATTTGGACCGTCAAAACAAATGTCCGTACTATTTGTTTCGTCTGGTACTTAAGGTACAATTGATTATATGTTCTATATTCCGTTAACCTATTTAAATGGAAATCTCTACGTGTAACTGTTTCAATTTTCATCAAACCCTATACATGTTAGCATTAGTCTTTGACTTAATGGACAAAGCTAATGGCTACGGGTGATTTGACGGACAGTAGGTTTCAGGATCAATTCCTGGGTCCGTCAAGTACCTTTTTGGTAAATCTACCTAATTTAATCCCTATCTTCTCTAGAGGACCTAGGCAGCCATGGCTCTATCTCCCTATCCAGCCTTCAATGACTACAACAAGTGTGGGGGCTTGGAGAAGGGAGTTAGAGTCAGACTGCCTCTGCCTTTTTTCTATCCTAATACAGACCTCGTAAATACACAAATTTCAACATTCCCTTTATTTTGTAGTCTATTTTCTTTCCAACTCCCACAAAAAGAAAACACCCGCTCCCCCTTTTTCTTTCTTTTTATTTTACTTTCATAAAACTTTAAGAAAATATCCTCATATTTCAAAAGGTCTACTAGATGAGCTGAAATAAACATTCCATCTTGCTGATCACACATTTTATTTAGCATCCCACTTTTCATAAATCCGAGCAAAGATTTTATCCACCTCATCTCTTTTCCATCCACACAAAAACCGATTTCCCTCTTGCAATTCAAACAGCTAGCCCCATCTCCAATCTGCACCACACACTCAGATGTTAACCTTTTTACATGCACACCTTCATAGACAACATCACTCCCGTTAGTGATGTAAAATACATTACCCCCCAAATTTATCCATAAATCAAGAGTCCCCACTAAGTCCCTCCTAAAATCTACATCTTCCGTACTCATATTTTTATGCATGATATTCACCCCATTTTCTGAACTTTCCTCACTCTCTCCCATGGAATTCTTTCCACTATCACTTTTTGATTTTATCCCCGATAAATATTTCTCCTCCCCTAAACCTTTCATTAAATATTTCTCTATTCCCCTATCCTTTAAAACCCCCTCTAGTTTTACTTCTCCCCTTTCCTCGAAATCCATTGAAGTCTCCTTATCCGACCAGTTTTCTGTTTATCACATATCTATAAAATTAACCTTATTATATCTAACTCCCTCAAGTATCTCCCTTCCCTTTGCTTCTCTTATACCTCCAAAAACACAATGTTGCTTTCGTGGTATTTCTGTGTACTTTTCTCTCTTCTCCATTCTACCGATGTGAAGAAGCTTCAAAAAAAATTCATCCTCTTTTTCCTCTTCCCCTTCTTCCTCCTCATTCACATACCAACTTTTAAGTTCTTCCAAACAAGGACACTCCTCCATATAGTGACCCAATTTCCTACAAGCGAAGCAAACCCCTTTTTTCAAAGCTCCTCTTTCTTTTCCTTTGCTGCTCTTTCCACTGAATGTGCGATAAGGTTTACCGTTGTCTTTTTTACTCTCATCACGCTTCCGCTCGTCACCGCTGTTCTTCTCATCACGCTTGGGCGCGTCACCACCTTTTATCTCATCACGCTTCCGCTAGTCACCACTAGCTGTAAATGCATTCACCTTGTTACTTCCCCTAGAAAGCTCCAAAGGTCTTTCCCTCACAAGAATTATTCCCATGGTAATGTGTCGAGCGTGCCGGAAAATCATGAGAGGAGGGCCCACTGTCCGATAATTGGCATTGGAGTTTTAGAATCAACCCCCCCCCAGACTTCGGATGCTTCCCACAATAAAAGTCTATGCCCATTGCTGCCCGTTTTGTTTACAAAAATGGAAATAGTTTCCAAAGAATAAGTTAAATATTTTTTATAATGCGACGGGTTGTGGTCTCGGAAGAGCTCAATTTACAAAAAAGACGATCTATTGAAAGTCTAACAAAAATCCTCTCAAAATCCACAATTTTGGTTCAAAAGATTCTGGTAATTGACCCCAGAGGAAACCAAACCAAAGCCCCAAAAAGGACTACCAAAGAGGGAACTAAGATACTTCCACTCAAAATAATGAAAGGATAGAAATATAAAAATGTTGTCTCAGAATTAACAATATCAACTTGCCCTTAAAAAAACAGAGAATAAAGATAGAATATGGAATAATAGCAAGCGAGCTCAACCTACCCCCAAAACGTAACACGAACAACAAAAGGAGACAAAATCTCCCCCCGAAAACTGCGGAATAGATAAGGCCTTCTTAACTCCTTGGTTTCCACGACCCGGAACTGGGAAGACCCTTCTTGATTTCCAACAAACACCAGTCCCCAAATCGCCCTAAACAGGAAAGACAGTGCCAACCACCCAACCGGACTACGATTTCCACAAAAGACGGATGAAAACCAAGATGGCAATAGGGTCACAATCACGTACAAAACAAAAGTTCTCCACAAGAAAGTTTGCTAGAATTTCTAGGGTTTTTCGCAAGAGACAATATTGAAACAAAAACCTGTCTCCTTCGGCCCCAAGTGCCTTATACAAGCAAAGTTTGTCCTACCGATAGTACCAAAGTCAAAGCAATACCAAGAGTCAATCAATGGCCAGGAATTGTTATTGTCCGGACATAAGACAAAACAGGTTGTACTACACTCAGGGCAATAAGTTAGGCGACTATCTCTGGCTAGATTAGTAGCCACGTGTTTTTCTATGACACAATCCTGAACACCAAAGTTCTACATTGACGTGAAACGCCTAACTTTGAATTTCATTAATAAATGCTCTACCCGGCTGATGGACGTGAACTAATATTCTGCAGATAGCCAACATGAAAATCTAAAAGACTATCCCCAGAATTACGTGGCGTTTCACAATGTAGCCCTTAAAGGGACAAAGCAACTGGTCGCATGTAATGAAAGATAATCTTTTGGACTGAATAACTTTGTCGTTTGGCCTCCGTTACGCGTGAAATAAAGTGCATTCGGCTCAGTTAAGAAAATAGAAGAATCAGGTCTGGCTACGTGTGCTTTTTTCTTTGTACTTTAATGACCATAGAGAGGAAAAACGCCCGAAAATCCTTGGTAAGATAAAGGGGTGTCTTTGAAGCACACGAGCTTGACAGTTGATGAGCGTGCTGGAAAAACATGAGAGGGGGGCCCACTGCCCGATAATTAGCATCAGGGTTCTGCAATCAACCCCCCCCTAGACTGCAGATGCTTCCCACAATAATGTGTATGCCCATTGTTGCCCGTTTTGTTCCTATGAATATATATGCGAAAATTAGGATGAGTGCTTCGAGAGGGCGAAAATATATTTCCTCCCCCTCCTTCCCCCCCCCTTAGCTGGGGTAAAGGATGGAATTATTCGAGATGGAGCCATGTACCTGATTTCCCCCGCTTTTAGTTAGCTGTGACTAAGACTTCCGAGTGATTACCCGCCCAATTCGCAGTTCCCGCAGAACCAGAGTGCCGAGGGTTTAGGACGAGGAGGGGTGGGAAGACTGATGCCAACTTTGGTCGCATCGATCACAGACCAGTACAAAATTATAGGAGGAAGACGAGAGGCAGTCGAAGGAACACTAAGGGGGATCAGCAAAATAGGTAAGGTGGAAAGTTGGCTCGTCTTCTAATCCCCGGATATCACAAGGAGCCACATTGATCTGATTTTCCTTGATCCTCCGTCTATCCTTCCCTTCCAATGTCAAGACACCTTTATTGGAAACTTCCACCACTTTGAAGATCACCCTTCCCGTTGAAATGTCCAGACTATTTTTTTTTTGTTGCATCCGGTCACGAAATCCTCGGGTAGAAATCGCCGTTGCCATGGGACAAAATTCCCGCTCTGGCGTTGCGAATACTAGAGTTGATCTCGATGCTAGGCTGCTTGTAAATTTCCCATGGCCAGAGGCATTTCATGGTGAAACACCTTGGCCCTGTCGGCAGTCAATTTTTTGACCGTTCTCTTATTGTCCATTTCCAAAAGGACCACCGCTTGGGCGGAGGCCGCGCGGGGTAGGATTAGGTGTCGTCCAAACAAAAGGAAATATGGACTGTAGGAGTAGGGGGATGCTTGCCTGTTGAACATGTATCCCATGGAAATCGAAGGCACTTTTCGATCCCATTCTCCCAAATCCTCTTCCACAACATATTTGCGCAGTGACCGCTTCACTGTGTTTACGCACCTTTTGGCCAAACCGTCAGCCTGTGGGTGGTCTCGGCTGGTCAGCCGGTGGTCGATGAGACACAATTCCAACAAGTTGGAGAACTCTCCCGCAAATTCAGATTCCTGGTCAGTCAAAACTTCAGCAGGGGCCCCAAATTAGGAAAGCACTCCTTGCAAGAATACGTCCGCAATCGCCAAAGACTCCTTACGAGGTAAGACCACCAATTCGATGCACTTGGAGAAATGCTCTATCATAACCTAGACAAAATGGTTCCATTGTCTGCTAGTGGGGAGAGGACCTAGCAGATCTACAGACCACCGATAAAACATTCCCTGGATTAGAAGGGAATGAAGCTGGGCACCCCCTTTTTTGTCGAAGGCTGCTTTGACTCCATCACAGGAGGAACACGTTTGCACAATCCGGTTGACTAGGGTCCACAAAGCATGCCACCAGTATGATCCGGTGATCAAGGAGGTAGTCTGTTTTTGCCTAAAATGGCCACATTGCTGGTGAAGGCGAAAAATCAGAGTCTCCTGGTCAGCCGGGGGAGGAACGACTTTCCTTGTCCCGTCTGCCCACTTCCGGATTAAAATACCCTTTTCCTATTCATATGCTGTCATTCAAGTTAGAACCGAAGATAACTCTATTCCAGACAAATGGGAAAGAGGGGAACCTTGTTGGATAGATAGAAGTGCATCAAGGTCATTCCAAATGTCTTTTCGCCTGGCTCCTATTGGCGCTTGCCCCACCACGTCTGCAAAGAAAGTTGATTGTTCCCCCCCAGATTGAGGAAGCCAAATAAAGGCCGAGGAAGCTCGAATGAGTCCCAAACTGATTTCAAGATCCTCATCGTGGCGGGCCCATGTGGAATCTCTAGTTGAAGGGATCGGGGTTTCTGTTAAGTCCGTCGGCATTCCCATGAATTTCTCCGACCCGTTGGATTATGTCGAAGTCATACTCCTGAAGTATTATCACCCACTTGGCGAGCTTGCTAGTTAGCTTACTGTTCTCCATAATCCATTTGAGAGGTTGGTGATTGTAGAAACTAATGGTTTATTAGTATTTTCTAGGTTTGAAAAGAAATATAGAAGTCGAGGCAGTCTATCTCTAACTTCTCTCTCCAACTCTCAAACTTGTCGCAGTCACTGAGAAATTGGAGAGGAATAAGTCTACTAGCTACCGTTGGCTTATCGGACAACAGGAACCAGGATCAAATCTTGGATTTGAGATCTCACCTTTTAGTAAATAAGCTACCTATTCGTAAATCAACTGGTCTTTTTCCCATAAACCTCTGGATAGCCTAGGTAGCCATGGCTCTAGCTTCCTCTCCAACTTCTCAGTGACTGCGACAAGTGTGGGAGTTGGAGAGAGAAGTTAGAGGCAGACTGCTTGGGCTTCTTTCTGTTGTTTTTGAAGATTTAGTTTCGTGCGTACATGAAATTTGGTGCGCACGCGACATTCGTGCGTATACTTTTACGTGATATACTGTGGTGGTTCGAATGGATTTGTGGATTGGGGGGTAATTGTACGGATGAATTTAAAGTGACGTAAATGACAAATTAAGTGGCGCGGAATGCGTAATAGAAATGGACGGCGGATCGCGAAGCGATCCGACTTTGAAATATTCGAAGTGTTTGAAAATGTACGTTGGCCGTACGAAATATAATGCGACATGCACATTAATGAAAAGGACACCGCCGGTACGGCGTATCAATTTTGGACAGTTGTACTTTTATTTGGTCAGCGGCATTTATGGCGAAGTACGTAGTAACGGTACGGACTAATTTGGATGGTTTGACGAGGTTTCGACAAGTGGATTTTCATGACCACGCGGCGCGACATCAAGGGTGCCGATTAAGAGCGACGGACGACGAATATAGGCAGCCGAGATTTTTTATGAAGTGGTGACGCGAAATCGTTTCAATCACACGATATTTATATTTGGACGTTCCGGATTGTTTGACAAGTGATTCGTGGTACACGTGGAAGGCGGATGGCGTCCGCCGATATTTTCAAGGGATCTCATTATCTTTAATGACGTATTATTAGGTGGACCGTACATATGCGATGTCGGTTCACTACGTGGAATTATCTACGAGTGACTAAGCGAGTTGTCGCTTATGACGCGTATTTTGCGGACGCGTCGGTGAAAATATTTGAAATAACATTGTTTTGTCGTATGTGTAATAATTATTTAGTATTGATTATGACAGTTTTTATTTAGATGATCATTTAGGGTTTTGGCAGTTAAATTTGTGTGTTGTCGTACTTGCCGACAAGTGTACGCTTATGATTGGTTGACTTTCAGGTGTACACTTACAGTTAGGATTATTTGTCGTAATAGGTTCTCATGATATAATACTACTTAGTAGAAGGTACGTTGGCTATTTTGTCATGTAGCAATTCGTTCACAGCTCACAAGTGTATATATAGGAATGAGCTTTGTTAGGAATAAATAATCAATGCTGGTTAGTAAAGTGGGGACCGAAGATGTAGACTTTTAGGGTTGCCGATTAGGTCATGCATTTTGAATGATATAATGATTATACTTTGATTATACTCTTGTTTATGTGTGATGCATTTGTTTTTATTATTTATTTATGTTATTTTATATATGTTTGATATGCATTGTTTATGCATTTGTCCTAGGGTTTGTTTATGTCGATTATTCCATCAAACCTTAGATGTTGTCATAGGGTTTATTTATGTTGATTATTCCATGAAACCCTAAATGTTGTTTGTTGCGTCTGTGTACGCATATGGAGGATGCGTTTCATATGATTGTTGGTCGACCTATTTTTGCTTAGCTTTTTGCATGATAGTTTGGGTCGCTTCTGCGGTCTATTTTAGACCAAAGAACAACACTTTCTGCATTTCATTTTAGACCTAGAAAATACTAAAAGAACCATCATTTTCTACACCCTTTTTATTATCTAGTCAAACTTAATTTTCAGACCACACTTCTCCTTGCAGAAAAATAGCTTAGGGGAAGGCACAGGTTTGGTCATCATATCTGCTACCATCTTCCTATCTAGTGGGTATCTAAACTGATTATTTTATTTTCTACTTTCTCTCTAACAAAGCTAATTCTAATGTCCATGTGTTTGGCTTTAAATTGATGTTTAGGATTGGCAGAAATAGAGATTGCTGCATGATTATCACAAAAAAAAAATTTTGCATCACTCTTAAGGTAACCAAGGTCACCAAGCAAAGACTTGACCCACATCATTTATTTTATAGCAGAGCAAAAGACCATATACTCAGCCTCCATGGTGGACTGGGCAATAACCTATTGTTGTTTGCTACTCCAACAGCAAGCCCCATCACCGACATATAATAGATATCTAGAAGTATATCCCCTCATCGGAGCATCACCATAATTGGCATCACTCCAAGTAGAGATGCCAGTATTCTCCCCACCCAAATGGAAACATAGATCCCTAGTTCCTATCAAATATCTAAGGACTCTCTTAGCTGCCTCCCAATCCTTTTTACTGGAAGCATTTAGATTTCTACTCAGTACTCCTACAGCTGCAGCTAAATCGGGGTGGGTGTAATTCATAAAATAGATTAGGCTTCCCACTACTTGCCTGTAAAGAATAGCCTGCATTAACTTATGTTCTTCAGGACTTAATTCCTCGTCTAAGACTATGACTCTTTCATCCTCACTCCCCTCACTTCCCTTCTTTAACTCCATTGGAGTTGTACAACTATTAGTTTTATCTATCTAAAATTTTCCAATATGTTCCCTATTGCTTCCTTTTGAGTCAATCTTATAATCTTTCTTTCTCAGGCTCATTCTACTTGAATTCCCAAAATATATTTTGCCTCCCCCATATCCTTCATTTCAAATCTCCCCTTAAGATCGATTTTCAATTTATTATTTTTTTCCTTTGATTTACTTAAATCAAGCAATCATCAACATAAATTGTAATAAATATAGCACTTTTCTCATCTTCAAAAACATATATTGGGTGATCTGAGGTAATCGAGATATATCCCAGACAGGTAAGAAACTCATAAAGCTTCTTATTCCACTGTCGAGGCGCTTGTTTCAAACCATAAAGAGATTTAATCAGCCGGCATACCTTACTCTCCTCTCCTTCCTCCACAAATCCTTCGGGTTGTCGCATGAAGATCTTCTCTTCCAATTCTCCATGCAAAATGGCTGTCTTCATGCCCATCTGGTGCACCTCTATGTCTTGTGCTGTTGCCAGACTGAGAAGTATGCGGACGGAGGGAAATTTGATGACCGAGGCAAAGGTTTCCTCGAAGTCGATTCTTTTTTTCTGTGTAAATCATTTTGCCACTAATCAGGCTTTGCAACGCTCAACGGTGTTATCCGTGTTCAGTATTAATTTGAAAACCCACTTACAATCGATTGGTTTTTCAGTTAGGTGGACTATCCATCAGCTCCCAAGTATTGGCTGCCATAATTGAGGCCATCTCCTCATTGATGGCTGTCTTCCACCGGTTCTTTTCTAGACAAATCATCGCTTCTCCCTATGTCTGAGGTTAATTTTGATGAGATAGTTTTGTTACCTTGTTATTAACATGTTTTTCTTGCAATCTTTGGCAACTTCTCCTTCCCCCATCAAAATCTGTGGCCGGAATAGATGGTTCTCGTGGGTTCTATCGAACAATCTCAGCTATTCCCCTGTCCTTTGATTCCGAATCAATTTCCACCATGTCTTCCGCTTCGGGTAGAGTGTTAACTGGAGTTTCTACAGCCATGTCTTTTTCTGTCTTATTTGTACCTGCAAGAATGTCATATTCTCTAAAACCTAGATAGTTAGGAAGCTCAAAGTCATCATAATTTTCTGATTCAAATCTGATTTTTACTGACTTTGTATACTTGAAGGGATCCACAAACTTTCCTTCATCCACAACTACTAGATGCATTACTAAGATTATATCTTCCCTTTTTAAATCATAAACTGTATATCTTTTAACATCCTCATCATATCCTAATAAGTATCACGGTTTTCTTTTCGGATCTAGCTTCTAATTACACCGATCTGTATCTAGACTGAATACTTGACTGCCGAAAACCTTTAAGTGAGATATGTCTAGTTTCCGCCCACTCCATCTCTCATAAGGTGTTTGACCTTTTATAGCAGAAGTAAATACTCTATTTTTTAGGTAATTAGCACAAGTCATTGCTTCTGCCCAAAACCTTTTTCCTATCTTCTTATCCGACAACATACTTCTAACACTATCACTTAGTGTCCTATTTAATCTTTCAGCTACACCATTCTTTTCCGCGTTTTCTGCAACTGTCTTTTGGTGTTAGACTCCATCTTCCCTCTGAAAATCTTCAAACTAGTTAAAAGTATACTCTCAACCATTGTCACTCCTTACTCTCTTGATTGGAGTTTCATTGAGTTTTTCGCTCCATGCTTTATATTGTCTCAAACAATCTTGAACTTCAGACTTTTTTTTCAAAATTTACACCCTGGAATATCGAGACCAATTATCAATGAAAGTCATCATAAATCTTTTCCCCTCCGGTGGGGGCACTTTGGCCGGTCCCCAAATATCTGTGTGTACTAAATCTAGATTTTTTTCTCTCTAATAGGTGGCTATTTCGGGAAAGGGTAATCTGTGTGCTTTACCTTGAGCACATCCACTACAATCACTAAGATTCTCACTCTCACTGAACTGAATCCCTTCTACCACTCCCATCTTTTTCATCTCTCTTAACTTATCGAGATTCACATGCCCGAACCTCTTATGCCACATCGTTATATCATGAACACCAGCTTAATAAAGTTTCTTCTTTTCATTACTTAAAACTAGCCTAAACATCCCTTGGCTACCTTTTTCAGCAGTGAAATAGACTTCCTCCTCAAAACTAGCAGTAAAGACTCCTTTCCTAGTGCTAGTATCAAAGCCCTTATCATCTAATACATATGTAGAGATGAGGTTTTTGTATAGCTTCTGAATAAACAATACATTGGAGAATGTAACTATGGATGTCTTTCCTTCTACCAATACATTCAAATCTACCGATCCTACAAAAGTAGTAGTGACTATCCTCCCATCCCCGTATTCCTTCTCTACGGTGGGAATCTTTCTTATCTTAGGGAACATTTGTTTATCCTTACACATGTGCATGAAGGCACATGAATCTACAATCCAGCCTGCTTCACCTTTCAATCCAGTGAAAGCACATTTCTGCTTTCGGGAATTTCAACCTCGTTTGTCGCTTCCAACTCCTCATCCAATACGAGCTCATCGTCCTCGTCTTTGGATTCCACCTCATGTACCTGTGTTAGAAGGGCCTTTTTCTTTCCTCTCGGGGGTCCACCGGTCTGCCCCTCCTTTAACCAAAGCTCAGTTAGCTTAGTGCACTCCGCGATATAGTGCCCAGGTTTCTTACAAAAATGACATAAACCCTTGGGAGCCATTGGTTCGAACTCGACAGTCTGATTTTTCTGCTCCCCCACTACGTAATTTTTGACAGGTCTGCGAGAATCCTTGTTCCTCTAATCGGTCCCAGCTGCGAAGGCGTGCCCACTCTTTCCTCCCTTTCAGATCTCAATCGTATTCTCCCGAACGAGAACCATTCCTACCACTGAGTTCTATATTCACCTTGAGTCCGGCAAGTCCTGCACACGATTGACTATGTTCTCGAACTCATCGAGTAACTTCATCAGTAAACAGTTAACATTTTCCTTTTCACTAAATTCTTTTCCAACACTCTCTAACTCCATGAAAAGTGTAGCAAGCTCATTGCAAAAATCCAACATCTTCCCCCCTTTGTATACATACTCATTAATTTTCTAATCAGCTAATTGTTGTTGTTAAATCGTACCACTTCTGTACATCTCTATGAGAGCCATCCAAAGATCAGATGCCCTTTCTACCTGCAATTCAGGACATGCAAGCCCTTGAGTAAGATGGCGAAGGATGAAGTGCTTAGCCGCATTTTGTTGAAGTCCCAGGTATCAGTATCATTCTAGTCGTTTCTTGGAATAGGTGACATATATGCCGAACTAGTTGCTATTGGTGTGGTTTTCTCCTTCTCCTTTCCTTTGTCCACCACCTCCCCTTTTTTTGTCCCCTTTGTTGAAGATGGATCTGTTTTCTTGGTGAATCTGCCTGCTATAAACCTTGGAGGGATTCTAAGACCTGATCGAGGCCCCACTCGTCCACTCAATATCCCCCAAAACCTTTTCTCGCATAAAGCTCCTGGCATCATACTTTCCTAGTATATGAAGCCAGTTCCATTAAAGATGGGTACCCTAGAGGGTGGGCTTATAACCTGCAACTTTGCGACCTCTATAGATCCTCAGAATGGACAACTTCCGAAAGACTCTAGGATAACCCTAACCCCTTTTTGTTTCAGCAAGAATAAATGCCACCATGGCTGACAAAAACTTTGACCACCTTCACCCTTGTGAAGGGATGTATCCCTTGAGTGGATAGCAAAAATAATCTTTGAATTTGCTCCCCTGAGCAGTAAGTTATGGAGGGTCGAAGTTGACCTTTTGTACATAAAATCTCTGGGAGAGAGGGTCCTATCTACCAAATTTTTCTAAGTCCTATCTCTCTCTGAAATCTATCTACTGATGTACGACACAAATCATATTACACTGTCATACACAAAAGTATAGCTGTCGATGTACTTTCTGTACGAATATTTTACGACATGGCCTAAATGTCGACACATGTCGTATGCGGATTCGGTCCTTTAATCCCCAAAGATGCCGCGATCAAATGTATTTGTGCCACGTGTCATCCGATGTGGCGATGACCACAAACCGCCGAGATTCTCTTCTACAATCTCTACATTCTTCTTGGCCGTCCGATTGAATGCAAATTTCAATCGTAGCCGTCATAAATATTTGCGTTGTATTTGTTTCGTTTAAAGAAACATTTGCGCCGTGCTCGTTTCTTATCCATACCGTAATTTGTACTTTTACATAACAGAATCTATGTCTCCCATAAACAGTTGCCTTTAAATGAATTATCCTACGTGGTAACATTTAAATAACTAACAAGCCCTATAGAATGTAACTCTAGTCATAGACCTAATGGATAAGTCTACCGGCTACCGTTGGCTTATCGGACGGCAGGTACCAGGATCAAATCCTGGATTGGACATCTCCCCTTTTAGTAAATAAACTACCTATTAGTAAATCAACTAGTCTATTTCGCGTAAACCTCTGGATAGCCTAGGTAGCCATGGCTCTAACTTCCTCTCCAACTTCTCAATGACTGCGACAAGTGTGGGAGTTGGAGAGAGAAGTTAGAGACAGACTGTCTTGGCTTGTTTCTGCATTTCATTTTAGACCTAGAAAATACTAAAAGAACCATCAATTTTTACACTTCTAAGTTCTTCCAAACAAAGACACTCCACCATATAGTGACCCGGTTTTCCTACAAGTGGAGAAAACCCCTTTTTTCAAAGCTCCCTTTTCTTTTCCTCTCCCTCTCTTTCTACTTATTTTCTGATAAGGTTTACCTTTGTCTTTCTTACTCTCATCACGCTTCCGCTCGTCACCGCTATTCTTCTCATCAAGCTTCCGCTCGTCACCGCCTTTCTTCTCATCACGCTTTCGCCAGTCACCACCAAATGTTAGTGAATTCACCCTATTACTTCCCCTACAATGCTCCAAAGTGCTTTCCCTCACAAGAGTTATCCCCATTGTAATGCTCCAAGTCCATGAGGAGCCATCCATTCACTGCATACGGTAAATGATGTCTTTGTACTCATATAGGAGTTTCATGATTAGTGTATTAATCTTTCTCTCCTCAGATTCAACATATCCCGCACTAGGAACCTCAACATATAAGGCAGCAATATCATTGCAAAACTCTATTATGCTACCGCCTTTATAAACATAGGCCTCTATTTCCTGTTTTACTAACTGATGCCTTTGTGTAGTCTCACTTTTATAAATATAAATTAGTGTTTCCCAGATTTTTAAAGACTTGGTTAGATTTAGAAGAGTGATAGTTATGGACTTAGACACATATCTAAGTATGAGATGTTTGCTATACTGTTTATATATTCCCAAATTTTTCTATCATTTTTTTCAGTTTTTGGTTCAGTTATAACCTCCTCAAGTGGAACTGTAGCCGAGAGCCTAGCTCCCCTCACCAACGGTGTCCCTTTATCCTTCTCCCCTTTTCCCCCTTCCACGGTTTTGATTTTCCCTTCACCTTCCATTGCATCCTTACTCCGTTTGGTTTTCTGGAAAGCCTCAATTATTCGCCATAGTGAGTTCCTCGAAAGCGCGGTGGCGGACACCTCACATTTCCCAAACAATTCCCTATAAGTTCTTTTCGAAAAGCAATCCGTCCATCGTAAACTCCCAATAAGTAAAGTGTGTTCCATCAAACATAGGCACCCTAGATAGTGGGCCTATAACCTTTAATTCCAAGGGCTCCATTGCCACACAAAATTCATAGGTCCAAAAAAGATAATCTAGAAAGTGCCGACTCCAAGTTTATATAAACCGAAATGATTGACCGCTTGACAATCATAACCCCATTATAGCTTCACCCATGTGAAATAAAACTTTTTGTGTGCTCAGGTCCACCACAGAATGCAAAGTTAGAATATGAGTTTCGGATAACATTCCCCACTTTGACTTTCCTTTATAAATACATCCAACCTGGGAGGCAAACACTCTGACTGATTACACCCCTGTGTAGCATGGACTCCCCTGAGTCCGCAGCAAAAAGAAACATTGAAAATGGTCAACTAAATGAGTTGATATTAAATGGCAAAGTCTACCAATTTATACAGATGCTCTCTGGGAGGGAGGTGGCTACCTATCAAAATATTATAAGTTCTAAAACTCCTCTCTAAGCCCCCTAGTATTGAGGTCAAAACAATTATATGACTGTACCGTACAAGAAAGTAGAGGTGCCGGAGTACTTTCTGTACGTTCCTTGTACGGCATCGCCATAATGTGACATTTGTCACATCCGGACTTATCATCTCGCGTCTCGCAGATCTCGCAATCCTCTAGCGCATTTCTATGTGTCATCTGGAGTGGCGGCGCCAAAAAACACCAAGGTCGCCATTCCGGAATCTCGGCTCGCACCACGGCCGTCGATTCAAATCGACTTTTTTATTTGGACCGTCAAAACAAATGTCCGTACTATTTGTTTCTTCTGGTACTTAAGGTAGAACTCATTCTATGTTATAAATTCCATTAACCTAGTTAAATGGAAATCTTTATTTTAATCCGTTCAAATATACATCAAACCCTATACATGTTAGCATAAGTTTTAGACTTAACGGACAAAGCTATCGGCTACGAGTGATTTGAAGGATGGTACGTACCAGGATCAATTCCTAGGTCTGTCAAGTACCATTTCGGTAAATATACCTAATTTACTCCCTATCTTCTCTAGAGGACCTGGCAAGCCATGGCTCTATCTCCCTATCCAACCTTCAGTGACTACAACAAGTGTGGGGGCTTGGAGAAGGGAGTTAGAGGCAGACTGCCTCTGCCTTTTTCCTATTCTAATACAAACCTAGTAAATACACAAATTTCAACAAATTGTACCCTTCTTAACATAGCAGCAACTGTAGGAGTCTTAAGTAGAAGCTTGAATGACCCTAAGAAGAAAGACTGTGAATCAGCCAAGAGGCAGTACTTGGTAAGAACAAGAGATTTATGGTTGCATTTGGGAGGGGATAATAATGACATCACCACTTGGAGTGATGCCTGTTATGGGGATGCTCCGATGAGGAGGTGTACTTCTGGGTATGTGTTGTATGTTGGAAATGGGGCTTGTTGTAGGAGCAGCAAGCAACAAAAGGTTATTGCTTAGTCCACCATGGAAGCTGAGTATATGGTCTCTTGTTCCACTATGGAGGCTGAGTATATGGCCTCTTGTTCAATTGTGAAAGAATTAATGTCTGTCAAATCTTTGCTTCAAGAACTTGGCTATATAAAGGATGGAGTGCAAAAGATTTTTTGTGAAAATCAAGCTGCAATTGTAATTGTAGCAAATCAAAAACATAACTTTAAAGCAAAGCACATGGATATCAGACTGAGCTTTGTTAGGGAAAAGGTTGAAAACAAAATCATAAGTTTGGAATATAGACTAGATGGGGAGGTGGTAGTAGATATGATGACAAAACCAGTGCCTTCCCGTAAGTTAATATTTTGCAGAGAGGAGTGTGGATTAAAACAAAAGATAGATTAGAAAATAAGGGGAATATTGAAATAATGTATTTTAAAAGGTCTATCTTAAATAATAATAAAAGGAAAAGAAAAGGAACACAGCTAGTGCAGCTTGCCTCTTGCCCCACTCTCCAAGTCCCCACACTTGCCGCAGTCATTAAATAATGGATAAGGAGAAAGAGCCATGGTTGCCTTTGCTTTCTAGGAGACAGACATCATAAACAGTTCTCCTTTCCAAAAGGTGGCCGCCGCAACTAGGATTGATCCGGGTAACTACCGTCCATCAGCGCAGTCGGTAGCCAATATTTTTGTCCTGTAGTCTAGAACCAGAGCTGTGATTTATGGGGTGTGTTACGTATTTAAACATGTACACAAAGGTGATTTCATTTAACTAGGGAAATAGACGTAGGAACATAGATTCAGTTGTACGAAATGTACCCAACGAAACAAATGATACGGATATTTGTTTCAACGGCTTGTATCAAAAACCGATATCCAATCGGACGTCCATGGAGCAAGCCGACATCGCGGAATGGTCGCTTTCGCGGTTTGCGGTCACTATCACACTGGATGACACGTGGCAGTATCTCATTGACTTCCGGTATCTCCGAGACGCATCTCAACGAATGTGGATGTGACATGCGTCACCTTTATGGCCATGTTGTACAATGGCTATACAGAAAGTACTCCGGCACCTGTACTTTTGTGTACTGCACAGTCCCTGTGATTGGTGCCGTACTTTAGTAGAAGGGGGTTTAGAGAGGGGTTTAGGACTTAGGAATTTTAGAGGTAGTCGCCCTTCATTGTGAAGGCTTTTGTATTTATAGGCCATCTTTGGCCAAACATAACTTACTGCTCAAGGGAGCAAATAGAGATATTCTTTTTACGTCTGACTCAGGGGAGTCTAGCTTTCACAGGGGTGAAGCTGGTCAAAACTCTTGCTTGACCGTGTGCTTTATATTTGGTGTTAAAGTCAGTGGCGCAAATATTATCCTAAAGGCTTCATATAGGCTGGAAATTTTGTGGGCAATGGGTCACAGAATTACAATAGAGTCAATAGTTGTCTCCTTGAAATACCCAAATAGTTATAGTTAAGCGGTGTTGTAAGAGCAGAAAGTACAAAATGGACAAAAAACCCTATAAGGTGATTACACGAGGGCTGTAACTTGCATTACTAGCCATTATTGGGCAAAAAACCATAAAAATCGTAAATTTCAAATAATTTTCTGTATTATTAATACTATCCTGTATCTAATAGAGTCATTCTTTTCTTGATATACATTACGTAGTTTTTATGTGTTGGCCATACCACCCTTTTTGTACCCCCGGACTTAGATGGTTTACCATCGTGCTTTTTAATTTATCCTGCCTCTCAGTTACAACTTAACATTTTTACAAGCTCAAAAAGTGAAAAAGCCTTATAAGGTGATTATAAGAGGGCTATTACTGTTCTTTCCAGCCTAATTGGTCATTAATTGCAATAATTGTACAGAAAATATTTTAAGATTCTTATATTTTCTCACATTTTTCTTACATTTTTCCTACATTTTCTCTACATTTCTTTACATTTTTTTTACGTGTTCTTTACATTTTTCGGTATGGTTATTACTATGACTGACTTGTAAGGGTTTGTAAATATGATTATCCGTATATAATTATTATGTATCATTATAATTATCCTAAATAGTGTGGAAAGCCCTCAAAAGTAAACAAAAGAGAAACGAAAACAATTGTTCTTCCTCGAATGGATTAGAATGTGAACTACGAAACAATGCGTAAAATATAAAAATGCCGGAGAAGACAAAAACAAAAAAAGTACGAATCATAACGGAAACGAAGAACATGGAACGGAAAACAACGATTGTAATCTACCAACTAAGGTTCTCAACTTGTCTCACATGAGACAATGACATGCAAAAAAAAAAAAAAACCTAAAAAATCCTAAAAAACCCTAAAAGACTGCATGTAAAGAGCTTTGGAAGTCAGTTTACAACTTTTCCTCTTTTTTTTTTTATTTTATTTCTTCCTACCGATTCCTTTTTGTTACAATTTAAAGAACCTTTGTACAATACTCCCATTTCACGTTATAATCTAATTAGTTCCCAACCCATTGTTACTGTTAAGTACACGAGAGAATTCCAATTTCCTCCCCCTCCTCACTCTCCTCCCTCCCCTCCACTTTTTTTCACTCACTCTCTCTCCCCTCCTTATCCTCCTCCAACCCCCAAGTGGTCACACCAGTCCTGCCCTAAGTCCTCACTCTCCTACCCCTCCCTCCCCTTCCTCTCCCTCTCTCCTCCTCACCAATTTTCGCCACTTTCTACATCACCTCCCTCTTCCTCTCCCTACCCACAACCTCCCCCGCTCCCTCTCTCCTCCCTTCTTTCCCTCTCTCTCCCTTTCCATACATCCTTTGTTTGCTCCAAAAAAATAACAATTTTTGACGTCGAATCAATACCGTGGAAGTTGATACTTTTCACACGCTTTCCCTTCTTATGTTAAGGGGGAAAAACTTGAACAATAAACGTTTTTCACATGGAAACACGTTTTACAAGAGGAAAAAACGCTTCTCGAGGAAAAACAAGTCCGTTTCTATACTCACTTTTTTGAGTTTTATTGCTTTATACGGACTGTAAATGAACCTGCAATAAAAAAAAGGAAGAAAAGGGAAAAAAAAAGGAATACAAGATAAAGAAATAAGATAATAACATCTTTGGGAGGAGGAGGAGGAAGAGGAGGACGAGGAGCATATTATTATATATTTTAATCACACTTTTCGTCTTTTATTGCTTTATAATCACTGTACATGAACCTGTCATAAAAAAAAAGGCATATGTGAAATATCAACCTGTGTGTAAAAAAAACACGATTGGCTGCGAGTATTATAAAGAAAAAGAAGCACACAAGGTTTTTTACAGGTCTCAGGGTTCTTAAAGGGATTCTAGTTAGGGATTTTAGGGTTTTTAGGGTTTTCTCCTTGGAATGATATCTCCTGTTAAACGAGAAATAATAAAAACGTTTAAACGTGAAATGAAGATAGCGATGGGGAGGGGGAGGGGGAGGGGGAGGGGGAGGGGAGGGGGAGGGGGAGGGGGAGGGGGAGGGGGAGGGGGAGGGGGAGGGGGAGGGGGAGGGGGAGGGGAGGGGGAGGGGGAGGGGGAGGGGGAGGGGGAGGGGGAGGGGGAGGGGGAGGGGGAGGGGGAGGGGGAGGGGGAGGGGGGAGGGGGAGGGGGAGGGAGAGGGAGAGGGAGAGGGAGAGGGAGAGGGAGAGGGAGAGGGAGAGGGAGAGGGAGAGGGAGAGGGAGAGGAGAGGAGAGGGAGAGGGAGAGGGAGAGGGAGAGGGAGAGGGAGAGGGAGAGGGAGAGGGAGAGGGAGAGGGAGAGGGAGAGGGAGAGGGAGAGGGAGAGGGAGAGGGAGAGGGAGAGGGAGAGGGAGAGAGGGAGAGGGAGAGGGAGAGGGAGAGGAGAGGGAGAGGGAGAGGGAGAGGGAGAGGGAGAGGGAGAGGGAGAGGGAGAGGGAGAGGGAGAGGGAGAGGGAGAGGGAGAGGGAGAGGGAGAGGGAGAGGGAGAGGGAGAGGGAGAGGGAGAGGGAGAGGGAGAGGGAGAGGGAGAGGGAGAGGGAGAGGGAGAGGAGAGGGAGAGGGAGAGGGAGAGGGAGAGGGAGAGGGAGAGGGAGAGGGAGAGGGAGAGGGAGAGGGAGAGGGAGAGGGAGAGGAGAGGAGAGGGAGAGGAGAGGAGAGAGAGAGAGAGAGAGAGAGAGAGAGAGAGAGAGAGAGAGAGAGAGAGAGAGAGAGAGAGAGAGAGAGAGGAGAGAGAGAGAGAGAGAGAGAGAGAGAGAGAGAGAGAGAGAGAGAGAGAGAGAGAGAGAGAGGAGAGAGAGAGAGAGAGAGAGAGAGAGAGAGAGAGAGAGAGAGAGAGAGAGAGAGAGAGAGGAGAGAGAGAGAGAGAGAGAGAGAGAGAGAGAGAGAGAGAGAGAGAGAGAGAGAGAGAGAGAGAGAGAGAGAGAGAGAGAGAGAGAGAGAGAGAGAGAGAGAGAGAGAGAGAGAGAGAGAGAGAGAGAGAGAGAGAGAGAGAGAGAGAGAGACATCCCAGGACTTACATGATGGTAAAGTAGCGACCTCAGCTAGAACAGAGCAAGAAACACCGAGATTGGTTAAAGCTCCTCGGATAATGCCACATGGAAAGTATAAATACTGGCTAGCTGCCACAACTGCCTTAACCGCTCCTGTTTCACCATTGGTAGTCAAGTTCTTAGATACCGTTCCCATGGCATCCATTTCCTCTTGACTGGCCATGACATCAGCAGATATCCTGGTGAGCCAACGGAACTTGGTATCTTGAAGCACAAAGACTCCCTGCAAAACAAAAATCAAACAAATAAACAAATAAGTAAATAAGTAATCGAATAAATAAAGAACCATCGCATCATACAAAGGCAAAAAGCTGGAACTTGGTATCTTGAAGTACAAAGACTCCCTGCAAAACAAAGAAATAATCAAATAAACAAATAAGTAAACAAGTAAATAAATAATTAAATGAACAAAAAAGGCAGAAAGCTGGAACTTGGTATACAGCACAAAGACTGCCTGCAAAACAAATAAAATAACAAATAAGTAAATAAGTAATCAAATATATAAAAAACCATCGCGTCATACAAAGGCAAAGAGCTGGAACTTGGTATCTTGAAGTACAAACACTCAATTCAATAACGAAATAAGCAAACAAATAAATAAATACATAAACAAACAAATATATAAGTAAATTATCCAAAAACCATCGCATCATACAAAGGCAAAAAGGCATGGCAACACATTGTTGTTGATTCACAAAATGGGCCTACCTTATTGGTTTCGACATATTGTTTATTTTTATATGTAGTGCAAATGAGACACAAATTGTTTGAATGCAAATCAAAATCAAGAGACAACAGGAACAAGTTTGTATTTTTGCAAAAAAAACTCGAAAGTCAACAATATGCAAATCAACAAGATCTCCATATGTTATGTCCCACACAGGGATAATTACTTGAACATTTTGCAACCAAAAAAAAAGAAGAAAAAACTAATGAAAAAAGGGATATCAAGTGTAATATAGCCAATTCACCCGATGATTTGTCTTCAGAAAATCGACCTGCTTTCGAAAAACTTCTGACCAAAAGTCTTTGCAGATAAACTTAATCACGTCGAGATGGTCTGTAAATCGTGGTCTATCTTTTGTGTACCTGCAGGTAATGCAATTGCCATATACTAAATTTGTCAAGAAAACAGCAATAACAATTATAACGGCAGAACCATATGAAACTTCTTTCAATCATTGACTTGAAAGTGGGTTACATGGTTGATCTCCACTGCTGATTGTGCGTAAAACTTGCTCATCTTGTCATTTTTTGATGCATTAACTGTTCAAAAAGACAAAGGATGAACTTTAATTGAGAGTGCCATTCCCCCCGTATCCAGAGTAATTATTTACAATGGTTTCTAGCAACGCTGAGTCCTTTAAACCTTATTTGCCAATAGTTATTTTTTATCAAAAACAATAATTCGTTCAGACTGGTTTTTAACAAGGACTGGTTTTCTACTGATGTGCCTTCTTCGCACTAACTCAAAATTACACCCATATATATATATATATGGTACTTCTAAAGGAGACTATCCCAAACATTCGCTACAAGCGTCTATTTGCAACTAGCTATTCCATAGGCATACCTCCAACCATTACTAGAGTTTAGTAAATTATTATCGTGTACACTTTATATTAAAATCACACTAAATTATGTTTTGCAACGTGGCTTATCGCAAGCCACTAAGTGATGGCCGGTGAGGTTCAGAAAATGCACATAAAATTTACAGTAGAGGATATTAACTTGCCAAATTAGAGTAAACCGCATAAATTAGAGTAAATTCCTTTTTGAAACAGCTCTATCACATAAACTAGAGTAAATTACTCTAATTATTTTTTTCTCTTTTTTTACTCTAATTTTTTCAATACTCTAATTACGATGCGCGGTGTACATGTAGTTTAGTTACCCCTCCCGTAATGCAAATAGACTATGTGCAGCATAGAAATCACCGTGTGAAATAGTGTGATCACGGACCGTTTCCACCGTTGGATGCCATTCTAGTCGTCGCCATCGACGATCAGCTTGCATTCTGTCTGAATTAAAATTTCACATTTTGGCCTGCGAAAACACCGGCGGCGTATAAAACTGTGGCCATTACCACTGTATTGCCACAGTTTCATCATTTCTTTCAATTTGTTTTCTTTCTCTTTAAAAGGAAAATAATATCTCTGAATTGCTATAAAAGTGCTCAGCTTCACCTGCAGTTTCATTGTATAGCTGTAGTGTTATCGATTAGATTTTCCTTTCCGACTTTTGGCTCTCTGTTTCTGTCCAAAACCAAAATCACGAAAATGGCAGATGTTGAAATTCGTTTAGCATCTTCTGGCGCCAAACGTGTAGCTCATGAACTTGAAGGAAAGGATTCTCCGACTAAGAAGAAATTGAAAAGCGAGGCTATCCAAGATTGTGATCCTCCTCACCTAAAGTCTCAAACGGAGACGAATGAAGTAGAAGTGGAGACTGCAGCAGCTCCCTGTCCAGCAATCCATTCTGTTTTTGGTGTGCCGCTGGAAGAACACCTCAAAGAAGCGATTCAGAAAGATGTTTTGGAAGGCAATGATGATGTCGGTAGGCGCCTCGTTTGAATTATTACTGTTGTTCCGTTAGGTACTCACAATTAGAAGCTTGTCAAACCATGTATTTTTACGAATTTGCAGGCGCTGGAGTTCTCCAAGGGCACTTTCTTCCGTAACAATTATTTAGCTTGAATAGTAAAAACATCGTTTTTACGAGTCAGGAAAGCAGGCCAAATAAAATTGTTCATTAAATTTTACAATTTACATTGTTATACGTCTGGTAGATCGTATTTTGTAACTTTATCCATAGCAAACACATTTGCAAATCCTCTGTACTTAAAAAAAAATATAATATGATTTTAATGCAAACTGCTGAATCGATCTGTGTTCCTCACTGACTCTCCTATGATTTGTCAGATGTTGCTGAGGGTGACTGGGTCGACGAGGACCCTGACGTGTTCGGACATTCCAATGTTTCTGAACCATCGACCTTTATGCCTATTGATAACCAGGAAGAACCGATTTCAAAGAGCAATTTTACAAAGGTGACCTTCAGCTATACTTTTTCTCCGCTGAAGTATGACTGGCTATTTTCACGCCAATGGCTATTCAGTAAATAGTCGACCTTGTATTTGTTCTTGTTCTACTTAAGCTACTATACGCTGGTAACGTGCATCCAAAACAAAGTATTAACTGACTTTCAAAGTTTGCTTTTATGCTTTTTTGGTGTATATTTACTGTTAAGTTGTAATAGCAGCAGAGAATGTGCTACTAATATAATTGCTAAGTCTCTAACAATTTATTTTTTTATGAACTGCCAATTCTCTCCAGGCATTACTTTTAGTCAAAGATAAGAATTCCAGTGGAGCCAACGGAAGCATGGCGTCAGAGCAATAAAAAAGTGGAAACGTCATCAACACAGTGTATCAGGGACTTGTCTTTAGGCCAGACACAATTACGTATCCTTCAGATTTTTTGGCATTATTATCTAAAGTGGACTGCGTCCTGATTCACAGCCAACCGACAGAAGGTGAATGGCCAACATGTGGAGCTTGGATAACTTCATTTTTGGCTTATGGCATCTCAGATTTTATATGCAGTAATGACGCACTGTTCCTTTCGAATAACCACATCATATCTACGTGATCCTCGGGGATATCATTTGACCTAAGTATTTCTTGCGTTGACTCTGATTGGCTTGGCAGGTATGGTTATAGTATGGTATAATATAAAAAATAAGTCATGGTGATAGGTGGTATAATATGAAGTCGGACAGTGCAGTGAAGCTGCCAGTATTCATCCAGCATCTCTAGCGGTTTTCTCTTTCTGTACCTTAAAAATTAAACATTTACTTTCTAGCAGGTCTGCAAGTTTTTGAAGAACATTCTTAATGTAACACTGGATCTCTCTATCTTTCTGAATATCCTTGGTAGCCATTTTTTTTGTCTATTTTTTGTGAATATGATTGTGCGAACAAGTGAAGGCAATGTACTGATTACGTACTATTTGTGATTTTCTCCTGAGTTTTGGAGATTGTTCCCTCCTAAGTTTTGGTGATTTGATGACTTTAACAACTCGACACTTTTTTGTATCATATTGTCAAATTGCAATTTTAGAAGACAGTCCACAAAAAAACAACATGTGCGCTGAAGAGTATGCCTGCCTCATTCCTATATCACACAAAGGTTGGTCCTAACCAAGCAAAGCTGTCTGAACTATGAAAAAGATGAATTGCATGATATTTTCTATAAATGTCACATTTCTCCCTTTCTTGGATGTTTAGAACCAAAGACCTGGAAAATGTCAACCAAATAATCGTAGTAACGAACTAAGCATATGAGCTTATAATTAGCAGCCAACTAATGTCTTAAATGTGGCAGTGCCTTTTTACAAACCAGCAAACCTAAACACCAGTCTAAAAGAAAATGACCTGAAATGCCTAATGCAAAGAATCTATTGTTGACAAGTTCGTGTTGGGACCATTACCAAGGTTTTACAACAACATTTAAAAAGAAACTATTCTTCTCCTTCCAACCATATAGTCCACAGTTCCTCCAGATTTTCGTCATGAGATCCGTGCAACCAAACGACGATTCCACCTTATTTTCCTCCCTTCCGGTCTCTATGACCTTCGTCATTTTACTTCTTAATACTAAAGAAATCACTGAAAAAACATTGAAATTTTACCTATAGAGAAAGCGTGTCAATAAATGAAGTATTGAGCAGGCACATCACTAGAGAGATAACAAAGACAAGAAAATTAGCAATTATAATCATTTTGCATATCACTAGAGAGATAACAAAGACAAGAAAATTAGCAATTATAATCATTTTGCTACTGGAAATCTATAAATACTTTTATCAATAAATAGGACAACCACTTGCATCATGATCTTGGGTGGGCTAAGAAACGTTTTTCTTTGGTGTGTTGCAATCAAATGTTTGAGATAAATTGTTAGCCGTCAATAAGTGAATAAAGTGTCAATAGCAAAAGGGAAGCCATTCGCCAGGTCAATAATGTGAGTGGGATTCAATCAACCTTACTAATTTATTTAGACTAAGTCATACCATCCTATAAATTTTTCAATGATCACTTGGCCCAACTCAACATTTTTTTTCAGCCATCAAAGTGTGTTGTTTGGACCCCTCGTGCTATTCCGCCTTCTTTTATTGTCCACTTAATTATCAGACGACTCTTCCATCCAAGGGCATTATTGTGTTGGATTGCCCGCTTGGTTTGGATCTTTTCATGACTCAATTTCTTAATTCTGCTCTTGACAAATTTTTCCCACGTGGACGAACTTCCCAACCTTTCTGATGTGGTATTTGCTCTTTTGACAAAGTGTTCCTCCATCGCCCTTCCTACCTTACTCACACTTCAACTCCCACCCCGTCGTTGTCTCCTCTTTTTCTGCCTTTGGTGATCGCCTCATGGACGTCCTTCAAACTTTTTTAGGTCGTGGGGCCCTAAATCGCGAGTCTAGGCCTGTAGCCCACCTTCCTCTCTTCCTGTCTGGCGGTTTGGGTTTACAATCAACGCTACGTGGTTTGGGTTTACAATCAACGCTACGTGCTGCTCCTGTTGCCTATTTGTTAAGTCGGTGACTTATTGCCTTCGCTCTTCTCGATCGTTTTTTGGTTGGGGACACTTCTGTTATTGCTACTGTTGTCCCTTGTGTTTCTTTCCGTATGCTTACGTTCCAACAGTTCATTTTGCATGCGTCATGTTCTCTTCCTCTTGGTGTTGTGGTAACATTGCCTGTTCATTTCACTGTTATGACATCAGTTACGCGTGTCGAGGAATCCAATTTTGATGAGGTTGTTACCGCCCTTACAACCAAGCCTCTCGAGGCGCTTCTTTCTAATTCCTCGCGTGCACGCTTTCTCTTTTATGGTGGGCCTAGTTCCAAAGCTTAGTTATTGGCTACACCTATTTTATCCACCCCTTGTTTCACGCCGGTTTAATTCACTACGACCCTCACGTTTCGGCTTCGCCTCCCTCATCCACCTTTGTTTGGCTCTCTTGTTTGCTTGTGTGACAGTATTTGGATCTTGACGACATCTATTTGATTTGTTGCTCACACGGGGGCGTGTTGATTCCAACGCACGACACTGTTTGTGACACCATGATACCCATCGCTTCTTAGGGGAGATTTTTCGTTTGTCATGAGGTTTCCCACATTATTCCTTCGCCACGGATTGATATTGAACTAATTGAATATGCACGTCGCACATTTGGTGACATTATTTTGAGGAACGCTACCTTGGTTAATAGTCGTTATTCAAGCGGCTTGGCATGTTGGAGTGGCCACTTGTTACGCGGCTAGGAAAACGGAGCGTGGTTATGCCCACGTCATACTATCCATGGCTTTATTCCGATGACAATCCAGATATTTGGTTGTATGGGTAGGGCTTTGGACAAGTTTCTCCGTGCTTCTGGTTGGCGCTAGTTCGAGCGTCGAGGTCTTAGGAGCCCTCTTGCTTCGATTCATACTTTTTTTTATTTCTTTTTGTTGTCAACATTTATCTGTGACATAACAACAAGCGCAAGCTTCTATCCTCCTTCATTTGTCTATTGCAATTATGGATCGTCGACGTGTTCCTGAACTTCCTCCTCTTGCTTCTTAGAGATTTGGGGACTTACAAGGTTGACTTTCGTAGGATTTTAGTTATATTGGGGTTTGGTTGAGTCGTTGTTGTTTTCGCACTTTGTCGGGTCTTTCCTTAGGTGTTGGTTGCCTTTTTGGGTGTTCGTGGTTTTCTTGCTATATATCCTTTTTGTTTGCTTCCCTCCAAATGTAGTTTGTGTGTGTTCGATGTTTTGCCCTCTTTATCTTTTTTATTGACTTCCCTCCAAATAATGTTTGTCAATTTCAGCATTGTTTTTTTTTTTCCCCTAGACTTAGATGGTTTACAATCGCGCTTTTTAATAAAATTGTCACCATTGTTTGACTAGTGTTTTCCACCTGGACAATGTCTTCCGTGGTATGCTATTTCGTCATTTGAACTTGTTTTTATCGTCTCACAAGTCATGCACTCAAAAGGTTGCCACATGCAATTCTGTGTCCTCCAATAGACTACAGAATTCAGGAAGCCTCTAGATAGTTTTTAACTAGCCCACTTCAAGCCACAACCACTGCTGCGCAAGAGAGCAAATTGACCGTCTGATTGCACCCATGTGCAGCTTGGACTCCCCTAAGTCCGTAGCAAAATGAATCACTGAAAACGGCCAACCAACCGATTAGTTATGAAGTGGCAAAAATGCCAAGTTTATAGAAAACCCCCTAAGGGAGAGAGGTCACTACCTACAAAATTCTCTAAGTTCTAAACCCCTCTCACAACCCCTTTTTATTAACGTACAAACCAATCAAACGACTGTAGGGTACAAAAAGGTACTACGGCTGATGTACTTTCTGTGCAGCCTGTGTACGGCAAGGCCATTGAGTGGACACGTGTCCACTTTTAACTCGTCCTTCTGTTCCCAGACATTCCCGCGGTCGAATGTTATCTCTCCACGTGTTGCAAGGTCACGCCACGTCCACAAACCACCAAGGTGACCATTCCGCGATTTCGGCAACAATATGTATCGTCGGATTACAAACCGACATTCAATATTAGTCGTCGAAACAAATGTCCGATTCATTTGTTTCGTGCGAGATAATGTTTTGCAATATATATTACTTGGTTCTATGTTGTTTCATTCGTCATTTCTATAATCAGATTCAGGGTCAAAAACATAGTTTAAATAAATATAACACCCTATAAATTTTAACGAACATCTACGACAAACCGTTTAGAGCTAACGGTAACGCCTCGCTCTGTCGGTCAGAGGTTTAAGTCTTACCGAACTCAACCTTTTGTAGAGAGTGATATATGTCACTCTTTATTCTTGCTTGCTAAACTAGAAGAGCCATGGCTCAACCACCCTGTCTATCCTTTAGTGACTACAACAAGTATGGTGGGTAGAGAGAGGAGGTGGAGGCAGGCTGTCCGCCCTTTTCTTTTTCTATTGTACTGATCTATTTAGACCTAGAAAATACCATATAAATCTAATATTTTCAACACTCCCCTTATTTTCTAGTCTAACTTTAACTTTAGTTTTAGTCCACATTTTTCTCTGCAATATTTTAACTTGGGAAAAGGCACTGGTTTTGCATCATATTAGCCACCATTTCCTCATCTAATCTATATAGAAGATTCACAATCTTATTCTCAACTTTTTCTCTTACAAAACCGAACCTTATGTCCATATGCTTAGCCTTGAAATGAGTTTTCGATTAGCTGCAATTGCAATGGCAGCTTGATTATCACAAAACACTTCATGCACTCCCTTTTTCATATACCCCAGTTCTTGCAACAAGAACTTGACCCACATCAACTCTTTCATAGCAAAACAAGAGGCCATATACTCAGCCTCCATAGTAGACTGAGCAACCACCTTTTGTTGCTTATTGCTCCAACAGCAAGCACCTTCCCCCACATAAAACACATACCCAGAAGTGCATCTTCTCATACGTGCATCCCCATAACTAGCATCACTCCAAGTAGTGATTTCATTGTGCTCCCCTCAGAAATGCAACCATAACTCTTTGGTTCCTACTAGATATCTCATGACTCTCTTGGCTGTTGTCTTTTTGGAAAGCTTTGAGTCTCAGAGCAGCGCAGCAGCGCAGCAACTATACATACAGCAGCGCAGCTGCTATACGGAAGAGCAACGCAGCTGCTATACAGCAGAGCTGCGCAGCAGCGCAGCACCAGAGCAGCGCAGCAGCGAAGCTGCGACACAGACAGGACAAACGCAGCTGCGGTTACTTTGGATAAGATCCGTACGGACAACGCAGCTGCTACTATCTTGGATATGATTCGGTGCAGGACACCGCAGCCGCGGGTGATGTAAATGTGATCTGGTACGGGACAACGCAGCTGCGATTGATATGAATCTAGTCAACGGACGAGATTCATAAGAGTATCACAAGTGACTTAGCCGACAAGTATTTGTACAAACACTTAATCTAGATTCTGAGTAATATTGACTGTACAATGATAGATTGGGTTGGCACGATCAAGGACACGTAGATCTCAGTAGGTGGGTTGATTTTGGACGTACCTCTCACGTATATTGTTATCGGCGGTAGAACACCGAAAGAATAAGACTTAGGACTTAGAGCATTTTTATGTATCCAGACTTCCAAGTAGTAAAACTGCAGACAGTTTTTGGGAAACTTCTGAGTATTATATCTTGAGTGTTGTTGGGTCAATTGTGCTGAAACTTTGGGAGTTGTCAGTGTTTATGCTACTAGATATTCAGAGAGAGTTTTGTAAGGTTTGGATGCTTGTATAAGAATTGGTGAGCACTTAAGAACAGCTGGTTGGTAGGATTCTTGATAGCTTCTAAGAGTGTATCATGTCTACTTCTACTACTACTGCTGCTCCTCCACCTGCACCGGTGGTTGTAGAACAAGAGGTTATGGGCCTGTCATCAAGAATTCCTATCTTTTCCGGGGATAAGTATGTTTACTGGGCGGATATGGTGGAGACACATTTTGAAAATGTCAATCTTTTGGATATATTCGATGGTTCTTTGGATGAATCTGATGCGTCATGGTCTAAGAAAAATACGCAGGCTCGTTCTATTTTGAAATTTTGTATATCTGAGGACTTAGCTATGTCTCGGATAAAAATGAAAAAAGCTATTGATATCTGGAAATCCATTAAAAGTGATTATGAAAAGGCTAATGTTCAGGAAGAACTTCTATTGGCTGGAAAAATTTGGGACTATAAGTACACTGGCGGTACAATGGCTGAATATTCTAACAAATTTCGTATTCTTGTAGATGCACATTCTTGTGCCGGTGGGGTGTTTCGTGAGTTTCAACAGGCAGCATTGCTCATGCGAGGTCTCCCTCGTAGTATGAAAGGAGCATCTGACATGCTCAAACAGAAAAAGATAAAGCTAGCTGGACTTTACAGTTAGCGATCAATAGTTTATTAGAGGAGGAAGCTACATCTAACATCCTCAATGTTGAGCAAGTAGAGGCTTTTAATTCAGAATTTGGAAAGAAAGGTCAATTTAATCAGCAAAGTAATCAGTTTACCCAATTCTGACAGTTTAATCTGGGGGGAAATAGAAAATCAAACAATGCATGTTTTTATTGTAGTGAGAGAGGTCATGGATACAAATTCTGTCCTCAACTTAAACAAGCTAACGATTCTGGTTTATACAGGCCGGGATGGCAACAAAGTCAGTTTTACAAAAGCTTCACGAGGCCTACACCTCGTGGAAATGCACTGTTTTCAGCTTCTTCATCACTCCAAGACGAAACTCTGACATTTTCTGAGGAGGACGACACGGATCTATTCGCTATGGTGGCAGCAATGGAAGGCGCAAAGGACCCTGGATGGATTATGGATACAAGAGCGTCAACGCATATGTGTTGGAACAAGGCCATCTTCAAAAATCTGAAAGCAACGCCGGAGAAAAATATTTATTATGCTTGTGGAATGAGTGTCCAAACTCGTGCAATGGGTGATGTGTCCTTGCTAGTTGATGTGGATGGAAAAGCAATTGAAAAGACTCTTCACAATGTCTTATTTGTGCCTGACTTTAAGAAAAATCTGTTTTCTACGTCGTTGGTTGAGAGTAAAGGCTTTGAAGTTAGTTTGAATAACGGTCGGCAGGTTGTTAGCAAAAACGACAAGGTTGCAGTTACACCTACTAGAGATAGTAGCAAGATGTATCGCATGGATATGGCTAATACAAAAGAAAATGATGTTTTGTACTCCGGTGTTTTGCACTTCGATGAGTTGTGGCATAAAAGATTAGGCCATGTCAACTATGATAGTTTGAAGAAAATGGTTGTTGCTGGAAAGATAGAGGGTGTATCAATCACAGATGGGCCGGTCAAAACTTGTGATGGTTGCGCTTTAGGCAAAATCCACAGATTGCCATTTCCTATGGAGTCTGAGCATCGGTCGACGAAACTTTTACAACAAATTCATTCGGATGTCTTTGGTCCGGCGAAGGTTCCTTCTGCCGGAGGGATGAAATATATGGTCACCTTCACAGATGATTTCTCAAGGTTTACAAAAGTTTACTTCATGAAGGAGAAGAGTGAAGTGTTTGGTCACTTCAAACACTATAAAGCATGGGCTGAAAAACTTCATAATTCATCTATTTTGCAGCTCACATCGGACAATGGTGGTGAATATACATCAAAAGAGTTTGAAACCTTTTTACTCGAAGAAGGCATTAGTCATCTATTGACTGTTCCATATTCACCGGAACAAAATGGAGTGTCGGAAAGACTGAATAGAACCCTCACGGAAAGCTCTAGATCTATGCTCGCAGATAAAAATGTGGATCCAAAATTCTGGGCTGAGGCTCAAAATTGTGCAGTTTATATTAAAAATAGGATAGGATCAAGATCGGTAGAAACAACTCCATACGAAATCAGGACAGGTAGCAAACCAAATGTTAGCCATTTCAAGGTCTTTGGTAGTCAATGCTTTATATTGGATACGTCTACAAATAGATGGAAAATGGAACCGAAGGGATTACCGGGTATTCTGTTAGGATATGATGATCACTCGAAAGGTTATAGAGTCTTTGTGTTTGAAAGACAGAAAATAGTCGTAGCTAGAAACATCATTGTTAAGGATGAACTAGACTCCATAGATTTATTTCACATGACAGAGCAGCAAAAGCAAAAAAAAGTACAGGAGTATGTCATCTTAGATTGCATGCAGGAAATTGTCCCGCAGATTCCACAAACTCTGGTAATGACTCCGGAAACAGACTCTCTCCAACTTCCTCACCAACTTAGGGTCCAGACGGACCAAGATCAGTCAATACACACCGATCACAACCAGCGCAATCACGAACACACGGATCGCAACCAGCGTAATCAGCAAGACACGTATCGCAACCAGCGCAATCAGCGCAATGCGCAGCATCCGACGATCTCAGCCTCAGAATTTCCGGGGGGAAGAAGATCAAGCAGTCGCCTGCAAGCAAGCTCTCACTTTGCCTACTCGGCAGTCTTAGGGGAGCCCTTGACCATCCAAGAGGCCTTCTCAACACCAGAGCGGAATCACTGGATCGAGGCGGAAAACGACGAAATGAAGTCGATCATGGAGGCTCAAACATGGGAGCTCGTGGACCTTCCTCCAGACCGAAAAGCGATCGGCAGCAAATGGGTATTCAAGGTGAAGTTAAATCTCGATAACACCATTGAACGCTATAAGGCCAGACTTGTGGCAAAGGGGTACAATCAAAAAGAAGGAATCGATTTTGAAGAAACATTTTCTCCGGTTGTAAGATTTCCAACAGTCAGGATTTTGCTGTCCCTAGCTGCTATAGAAGATATGGAAATCCATCAGATGGATGTAAAAACGGCCTTTTTGCATGGAGAACTAGAAGAGACCATTTACATGCAGCAACCTGAAAAGTATGTGGAACCAGGAAAAGAGCACTTAGTATGCAAGTTGCTAAAATCTTTGTACGGCCTAAAACAGGCCCCGAAACAGTGGAATATAAAGCTTGATGAATTCTTGACTAGTCTAGGATTTCAAAGGATAAGTTCTGATCACTCTGTCTACGTTCTAAAGGGTGAAAATGGGATAGTGTATATAGCGGTATATGTAGATGATTTGCTATTAATTAGCAAATCAATGGCTGAAATTAACAAAATCAAAACTGTTCTAAACTCACGGTTCGAGATGAAAGACCTGGGTGAGGCAAAATATATTTTGGGTATCCAGGTAGAGAGGGACAGAAATAAGAAAATAATAAAATTGACTCAAAAAGAGGCAATTGGAAACATGTTAGATGAGTACGGAATGCGGGGGGCAAAAGGATGTTTAACTCCAATGGAGTTTCGGCAGAAGTTAGAGGGAGAAGAGACAGAACCAGGTGTCATTGTTAGCGAGTATTTAGAATCAAGGGAGAATGATCTTATGGCAATAATACCTTATAGATAGATAGTGGGAAGCTTAATATACTTCATGAACTGTACCCGTCCTGACATTGCTGTAGCAGTCGGGGTACTGAGTAGGAGTCTAGAAAATCCGAGAAAATCTGATCTGGATGCAGCAAAGAGAGTCTTAAGATATTTGGCAGGAACTAAAGATCTCAAACTCACTCTAGGCGGAGGAGAAGTCAAGCTGCAAACATGGAGTGATGCAAGCTATGGCGACATGCTAAGCCGGAAATCTACCACGGGATTCGTTCTACAAGTTGGGAACGGTACTTTCTATTGGAGCAGCAAACTTCAAAAGGTGACAGCACAGTCGACAATGGAGTCGGAATATATGGCAGCAAGCTCGGCCCTCAAAGAACTCTTATGGGTAAAATCCATGTTACAAGAACTAGGATACATGCAAGTTGTTCCGCAGGTGATCTGGTGTGATAACCAGGCTGCCATTGCCATTGCTTCTAACCCGGGTCATCACTTCAAAAGCAAGCACATGGATGTACGATTACACTTTGTAAGAGAAAAAGTGTTCTCTAGAGTGATTAAATTATGTTACTTACCAGATGCAAAATTGATTGTTGATATGCTCACTAAAGCTCTTCCTGCTCCTAAGCTGAAGTATTCTAGGGAAGCAATGGGATTAAGTGAATAGCTAATTGCTATACTGCTATGCTGCGATACTGCGCTAGTTTATCACCGCAGCTGCGCTGGTATACTGATTCTAAAGCTTTAGGGGAGTGTTATCTTTTTGGAAAGCTTTCAGTCTCAGAGCAGCGCAGCAGCGCAGCAACTATACAGACAGCAGCGCAGCTGCTATACGGAAGAGCAGCGTAGCTGCTATACAGCAGAGCTGCGCAACAGCAGAGCAGCGCAGCATCGAAGCTGCAACACAAACAGGACAAACGCAGCTGCGGTTACTTTGGATAAGATCCGTACGGGCAACGCAGCTGCTACTATCTTGGATATGATTCGGTGCAGGACATCGCAGCCGCGGGTGATGTAAATGTGATCCGGTACGGGACAACGCAGCTGCGATTGATATGAATCTAGTCAACGGACGAGATTCATAAGAGTATCACAAGTGACTTAGCCGACAAGTATTTGTACAAACACTTAATCTAGATTGTGAGTAATATTGACTGTACAATGATAGATTGGGTTGGCACGATCAAGGACACGTAGATCTCAGTAGGTGGGTTGATTTTGGACGTACCTCTGAGGTACACTGTTATCGGCGGTAGAACACCGAAAGTATAAGACTTAGGACTTAGAGCATTTTTATGTATCCAGACTTCCAAGTAGTAAAACTGCAGACAGTTTTTGGGAAACTTCTGAGTATTATATCTTGAGTGTTGTTGGGTCAATTGTGCTGAAACTTTGGGAGTTGTTAGTGTTTATACTACTCTATATTCTGATAGAGTTTTGTGAGGTTTGGATGCTTGTAATAGAATTGGTGAGCACTTAAGAACAGCTGGTTGGTAGGATTCTTGATAGCTTCTAAGAGTGTATCATGTCTACTTCTACTACAACTGCTGCTCCTCCACCTGCACCGGTGGTTGTAGAACAACATTGGCTACCTCCGAATCTCTCTTCCTAGGATCGTTAAGACTCCTACTGAGGACTTTTATCAGCGACCGTCCGATCGTCTGAATCCGACAGTATAAATAAAAAATACCTCAAAGCTCACATAAAAATATTTTTTTGTCCGAATGTTTTTCAAAATTTAGACACGACGTTTAATTCTCTATCGATTGATGTGCAACTCAACCCTGTTACTATTTTTTTTTCATTTTGCGGCCAATACAAAATGGGTCTTAAGCTCATATTGTATGTTTTGCGTACAATAGGCATATTGTATGGGCGTACTTTCACCTACTTTTGAACTATGCTTACAAGAAAGCCAAAGCGGTCCTTTCTTTCAGTTTGTTTTGGCCTAGCGGTTGGCAGGAAGTGTTTCCGTATGTTGAATGTCGCACACAAGTGGTCGGTTGGCAGTTCTTAGCACTTGAATCGTAGAGAAATCAAAATATGCTTTGTCCTCATCGAAAAAATACCTAAATTAAAAGTCACCAAGTCACTCTCACAGCAGCAAAGGACGCAAGTACAAGATTTCTCGTATTGTTGTACCTCACTGCACCAAAAACGACAAAAAAATCCTCCATAACTATCGGGCATTAAACAAAAAAGTACAGCTATAATGAGCGATCATCATTCCAAATCATAGTTCAAAAGTAGGCGTTTTTATGGTAGGCCTTTGGTCGGCGCCTTTATCGTAAGTTGTGTTATGGGTTTTTCATGTGATCATCTTATATCGCTAGTTTGATCAGCGACTGTCCGATCGTCCGAATCTGACGGTGTAAATAAAATTTTTTGGGTTGAATGTTTTAATTGGTCCAATTTTTGGTTAGAATGTTTTAATTGGTCCGAATCATAGTTGTTCACGGCGATTAGTGCGAAAGTACCAATCGCAACGAATTATACGTAACGAACGCATTGAACCTTTTGAACAAATCGTTAAAAATCGTAAATGAATTTCCTTCCGTACTATTTCGTACATGAAAAAAAAAACTTATACATATAGCGCAAGTTTGCAAGTTTTTCCCGTTAAATGACGGTCAAAGTGACCATTCCACGATAGTGGCAGTGATGTGTGCCGTCGGATTAAATCCGACATTAAATGTCGGCCGTCGAAACAAAATCCGATTCATTTGTTTCGTGCGAAATGACGTCCGCACTAAACTTTAACTAGTTCTATGTTCCTTCGTTCATATTTTAGTTAATTGGTTTTAGTACCATACAATATTTTAAATTCATATCAAAACATATATATCCTAACGGAAAGACTGGTTAGAGCTAACGGCTACGCCGCGCTTTGCCGGTCGGAGGTTCGAGTCCTACCGGATTCAACCTTTTGTTGAGAGTGACTTAAGTCACTCTTTAGTCCTGCCTATGGAGCTGAGGCAGCCATGGCTCCATCACTCTCTCTCTCCTTTAGTGACTACAACAAGTATGGGGGCAAGAGAGAAGAGATGGAGGCAGGCTTCCTGCATTTTTTCTTATCTGTTTCCGCTAATATATTAAGGCCTAGAAAATACCCAAAAACTATTTATTTCAACACTCCTATTGTTTTCTAGTCTAATTTTAACTTTTCTTTTAATCCACATTTTTCCCTACAATATTTTAACTTGGGAGAGGGCACAGGTTTGGTCATCATGTCAGCCACCATTTCTTCATCGGATTTATACACAAGATTTACAATTTTATTTTCAACCCTTACCCTCACGAAGCTCAATCTTAAATCCATATGCTTAGCCTTGAAATGATGTTTTGGATTGGCTGCAATAGCAATGGCAGGCTGATTATCACAAAAAACTTCATGCACTCCCTCTTTCATATACCCCAATTCTTGCAACAAGGATTTGACCCACATCAACTCTTTGACAGCCGAACAAGAAGCCATATACTCAGCCTCCATAGTAGACTGAGCAACCACCTTTTGTTGCTTACTCCTCCAACAGCAAGCACCTTTCCCAACATACAACACATACCCAGAAGTGCATCTTCTCATAGGTGCATCCCTATAACTGGCATCACTTCAAGTAGTGATATCAGTGTGCTCCCCTCTCAAATGCAACCATAACTCTTTGGTTCATACCAAATATCTCATGACTCTCTTGGCTGCCTCCCAATCTCTCTTCTTAGGATCGTCAAGACTCCTACTGAGGACTTCTACTGCTGCCGCTATGTCCGGCCTTGTACAATTCATAAAATAAATCAAACTTCCTACGACCTGTCTATAAGGGATAGACATCATAAACTCTCTCTCCTCTGGACTTATCTGATCATCTAAGATTATCACTCTTCCTTCTACACTCCCATCACTCACTTTTTTCAAGTCCATGGGAGTGGTGCAACTGTTAGCCTTTTCCATCTAGAATTTCTCAAGCATATTACCTATTGCTTCTTTTTGAGTAAGTCTGAAAATCCTTTTCCCCTTATCTCTCTCCATTTGGATCCCCAAAATGTATCTTGCCTCACCTAAATCTTTCATATCAAATCTGCTTCTAAGAACTTTCTTTAGCCTATTGATCTTTTCCTAAGACTTATTGAGCACAAGCATATCATCCACATAGATTGCAATAAAAATGACACCATTCTTATCTTCAAACATATAAATAGAATGGTCAGAGCTGATCTGGATATATCCCAGACCGGTGAGAAACCCATATAGTTTCTTATTCCACTGTCGTGGAGTTTGCTTTAATCGATATAAGGACTTTATGAGCCTGCAGACTTTGCTCTCTTCTCCTTCCTCCACGAACCCCTCGGGTTGCCTCATGAAGATTTCTTCCTCTAACTCACCATTAAGAAAGTAATCTTAGAGCTGGTCTGTCATCACCTTTTTGTAACCTACCAACCACCTCCTTGTCTTCTTTAGAGAGCTTAGGCAGCCATGGCTCTATCTCCCTCTCCAGCCTTCAGTGACTACAATAAGTGTGGGGGCTTAGAGAGGGGAGTTAGAGACAGACTGCCTCTGCCTTTTTCTATCCTATTGTACACATAGAAAATACACAAATATGAACACTCCCCTTATTTTCTAGTCTATTACACAAAAACAAAAACACCCCCTCCCCCTTTTTCTTTTTTTTTTCCTTTTCCTTTCATAAACCTTTAAGACAATACCCTCATATTTTAAAAGGTCCATTAGATGTGCTGAAATAAACATTCCATTTTGCTGATCACACATTTTATCAAGCATCCCAATTTCCATAACTTCGAGCAAAGATTTTATCCACCTCATCACTTTTCCATCCACACACAATCGAATTTCTCTCTTGCAATCTAAACAGCCAGCCCCATCTCCAATCTGCAACATACACCCAGATGTTAACCCTTTTACAGACACATCTTTATAAATGCCATCACTCTCTTTAGTGATGTCAAACCCATTACCCCCAAAAAATGAACTTTCCTCACTCTCTCCCATGGATTTATTTCCACTCTCACTTTTTAAATTTATTCCAAATAAATATTTCTCCTCCCCTAATTCTTTCATTAAATATTCCTCTTCTCCCCTATCCTTTAAAACCCCTTCTAGTTTCACTTTTACCCTTTCCTTGAAATCTGTTGAAGTCTCCCTTTCCGATCAGTTTTCTGTTTCCAAATTATCTAAAAAATTATCCTCATTAATTTTATCTTTTCTGTTTTCACTTATAAATCCTAGATCTGACTTTCTCATTTCTAAGTCAAACACTCCACACTCCTCCACATCCTCAAGTACACCCTCTCTCTTACTTCCCTTATACCTCTAAAAGCACACTGTTGCCTTCGTGGAATTTCTGTGTACTTTTCTCTCTTCTCCATTGTACCGATGTGAAGAAGCTCCAAGATTTCTTCATCCTCTTTCTCCTCTTCCCTTTCTGCCTCTTCATTCACATACCGACTTCTAAGTTCTTCCAAACAAAGACACTCCTCCATATAGTGACCCGGTTTCCTATAAGCGAAGCAAACCCGTTTTTTCAAAGCTCCCTTTTTTTTTTTCTCCCTCTCTTTCCACAGAAGTTTTGATAAGGTTTACCTTTGTCTTTCTTCCTCTCATCACGCTTCCGCTAGTCACCACTAGCTCTAATTGCAGTCACCTTGTCACTTCCTTGACAAAGCTCCAAAATGCTTTATCTCACAAGAATTATCCCCATGATAATGCTCCAAGTCCGAATGTTATCTCTCCACGTGTCGCTAGGTCATGCCATGTCTGAAAACGCCAAGGCGGCCATTCAAGAATCCCGGCTTGCACCAAAGCTGTCGATGAAGACTGCCATTTAATTTTGACCGTCGAAAATATGTGCGCGGTATTTGTTTCGCTGTCGAAACAAATGCGCGGTATTTGTTTCGCGAAGTACCGTAAACCGTACTATTCTAAACTGTATCTATGTACTAAGAATCTATTCGCGCCGTTAAATGAATTCGTCTATGCGTACATGTTTAAATAATTATCTAACCATATATAGTTCAGCATTGGTCTAGACTAAACGGACAAAGCTAACGGCTACAGGTAATTTGACAGACAGTAGGTACTAGAATCAATTCCTGGGTCCGTCAATTACCTTTTTGGTAAATCTACCAAATTTACCCCCCCCCCCCCACCTTGTCTTCTCTAGAGAGCTTAGGCAACCATGGCTCTATCTCCTTCTCCAGCCTTCAGTGACTACAACAAGTGTGGGGGCTTGGAGAGGGAAGTTAGAGATAGACTGCCTCTGCCTTTTTCTATGCTATTATAGACCTAGAAAATACACAAATATCAAGAAAGGTAAGGCTCATAAACTTTCCTTTCCGAAAGCCGCCACATATAGAGGTGAGAAAGTACTAGATCTGGTCCACATAGATATCATGCAAAAGTACTTTCAGTTAGAGGAAAAAGGTTTATGTTGACAATAACTGATGACTTGTCTAGATACTCTAGAGTCTTCTTCCTAAAAACAAAGTATGAAACACCAAATTACTTCAAAGAATATAAACCCTGGAGTGAGAAGTTGCATGGAACACCCATTAAGAGAATAATGAGTGATAATGGGGGAGAATATACCTCTAACCAGTTTGAGGAATACCTGAGAGATGAGGCAGTTGAGCACCAAAGGGGAAAAAGGGGGTGGGAACAGGGGTGAGGAGGCGGGAGGAAAGGTGGGGTTGGCGGGGTGGGAGGAGGCAGGCATGCCCTTATGCAAGGTTGAAATACCCAGTATAGGCCATCACCACTTCTCACTTTAAAAAAACCACAAAATACAATAAAGTCTAAAAGATACATTTTGCTGCACTCCGTCACTGGAAGGCTCAAGAAGATAAGAATCAGATTTGAGTCCGAAAGTGAGGAGGACTCAATCTTTCCCAAAACCGACATGAGTGAAACATGGATTGCAGATTCAGGGAAGATCCCAGATACATGAAATCCACCGGAAACCTCTCATATTCCTATGGACTTCGAGGAGACAGAAGAGGGGGAACGGGAGCCGGCTTCGAAAGATAGGGGAGCAGATGAGACAGTAAGGAGAAATCTAAGACTTCCCTCCATCCCAACTTCGGAGTTTGAGCGAGGGAGAAGGAGCAGCAAAAGGATACAAGAAAAATAGGCTTCTCACAAGGTAACTTAGCTATCTCACCTAGATAAGTGTCAGTCATACTTGGAGGCAGTGAACAGTCCAGAGAAAGACAGATGAATTAGAGCCATAAATGATGAAATGACCTCTATCATGGAAGCAAATACTTGGGAACTAGCAGATTGTCCATAAGATAGAAAACCGATTAGATGTAAATGGGTGTTTAAACTAAAACTGAACCCAGATAATACCATTGAGAGATATAAGGCTCGATTGGTAGCGAAGGGGTTCACCCAAAAGGAGGGGATTGAATTGATCTTGGTACCTACCGTCCGTCAGATTACATGTAGCCGTTAGCTTTGTCCGTTTAGTCTAGACCAATGCTAAACTATATATGGTTAGATAATTATTTAAACCTGTACGCATATACGAATTCATTTAACGGCGCGAATAGATTCTTAGTACATAGATACAGTTTAGAATAGTACGGTTTACGATACTTCGCGAAACAAGACCGTGTATTTGTGTCGACGGCAAAACAAATACCGCGCACATATTTTCGACGGTCATAATTAAATGTCGGTCTTCATCGACGCCCGTGGTGCAAGCTAGAATTCCGGAATGGCCGCCTTGGCATATTCAGGCGTGGCATGACCTGGCGACACGTGGAGAGATAACATTTAGTCGCGAATACGCACACGCGTCCACTCAAGGGCCTTGACATACACAAACCATACAAAAAGTACATCGGCCGTAGTACCTTTTATACAGTACACAAATGTGATTGGTTCGTACCTCAAAACTAGGGGGTTTAGAGAGGGGTTTTAGGACTTAGAATATTTAGGGTAGATAGCCGCCTCTCCAAGAAAGCATCTTGTATAAATGGCAAACTTTGGCCAGCCATAACTATCAATACAGTTCGCCATTTTCACTGATTCTTGTTGCTGCGGACTGAGGGGAGACCACGCTACACAATGGTGTAGTCAGTCAAGGTGTTTGCCTTCCAAGGTGGCTGCATTTGGAAGGGAAAGTCAAAGTGGGGAATGTTGTCCAAAACTCATATTCTAACTTTGCATTCTGTGGTGGAACTGAGCACACAAAAAGTGTTATTTCACAGGGGTGAAGCAGTAATGGGTTCTGACTATCAAAGGGTCAATCATTTGGGTTTATATAAACTTGGAGTCGGCACTATCTAGATTTACTTCTTTGGATCTGCGAATTCTGTGTGGCAATGAGCCCATAGAATTTCTACCTTGAGCAGAGCCACTACAATCATCCATCATGAAACTCTGAGACCTCCATTGGCCCTCAGAGTATGCAGATCCAAAAGAAGCTAATCTAGATAGTGCCTACTCCAAGTTAATATAAACCCAAATGACTGACCCCTTAACAGTTACAATCCCAATATAGATTCACCCCTGTGAAATAACACTTTTTGTGTGCTCAGTTCCACCACACAATGCAAAGTTAGAATATGAGATTTGGACACATTCACCCACTTTGACTTTCCCTTATAAATGCAGTCACCCTGGCAGACAAAAACTCTGACCGACTACACCACTTTGTAGGCTAGACTCCCCTGAGTCCGCAGCAAAAAGAATCACTGAAAATGGTCAAGTAAATTGATATTTATGGTTGGCCAAAGTTTGCCATTTATACAGAGTGCTCTTTGGGTAGGCAGCTAGCTGGCTCTCCCAAGGAGCACTCTGTATAAATGGCAAACTTTGGCCAGCCATAACTATCAATTTACTTGACCATTTTCAGTGATTCTTTTTGCTGCGGACTCAGGGAAGTCGAAGCTACACACGGGTGTAGTCGGTCAGAGTTTTAGTCTTCCAGGGTGGCTGCATTCATAAGGGAAAGTCAAAGTGGGTGAATGTGTCCAAATCTCATATTCTAACTTTGCATTCTGTGGTGGAACTGAGCACACAGAAAGTGTTATTTCACAGGGGTGAATCTATATGGGGATTGTGACTGTCAAGGGGTCAGTCATTTGGGTTTATATTAACTTGGAGTCGGCACTATCTAGATTAGCTTCTTTTGGATCTGCATACTCTGAGGGCCAATGGAGGTCTCAGAGTTTTAGGTTATGGGCCCACCATCTAGGGTGCCTATGTTCGATGGAACAGACTTCACCTATTGGGAGTTTACAATGGCGGGATTGCTTTTTGAGAAACACTTATGGGGGATTGTTTCGGGACAAGTGAGATGTCCGCCACCTGGCTTTCGAGGAACTTACTATGGAGATTCATCTGAGGCTGCCCAGAATGTCAACCGGAGCTCAGATGCAACGGAAGTTGAAGGGAAAAATCTTTCCATGGATAGAGAAATAGGGGAGAAGGAAAATTGGACACCTATGGTGAGGGGAGCTAGGCTCTCAGCTATTGTACCACATGTAGGGATTAAAACTGAAGAAAATGACACAAAAATATAGGAATACAAAAACACTATAACAAAACATCTCATACTTAGATATGTGTCTAAGTCGATAGCTATCACTCTTTTAAGTCTAACCAAAGCTTCAAAGATATGGGAAGCACTAATTCAGATTTATAAGAGTGAGACTCTTCAGAGGCAGCAATTAGTAAAACAGGAAATAGATGCCTACGTTTATAAAGGCGGTAGCATGATAGAGTTTTGCAATGATATTGCTGCGTTATACGTTGAGCTTACTAGTGCGAGATATGTAGAATCTGAGGAGAGTAAGATTAATACACTACTTATGAAACTCCCAGATGAGTACGAATACATCATTTGTCGTATGCAGGCAATGGATGGCTCCTCATGGACTTGGAGCTTTACCATGGGGATAATTCTTGTGATGGAAAGCACTTTGGAGCTTCGTAGGGGAAATGACAGGGTCAATGCATTTTCAGCTGGTGGTGATTGGCGGAAGCGTGATGAGAGGAACGACGGTGACGAGCGGAAGCGTGATGAGAGGAACGGTGGTGACCAACGGAAGCGTGATGAGAGAAAGAAAGACAAAGGTAAACCTTATCGGAACTTTGGTGGAAAGAGAGGGAGAGGAAAAGAAATGGGAGCTTTGAAAAAGGGGGCTTGCATCTTTTGCAGGGAACCGGGTCATTATATGGAGGAATGTCCTTTTTTGAAAAAACTTAGAAGTTGGAATGTGGATTAGGAGGAAGAAGGGGAAGAGGAGAAAGAGGATGAAGATATTTTAGAGCTTCTCCGGATTAGTAGTATGGGGAAGAAAGAAAAGCACACAATAATTGCACGAAGGCAACAGTGTGCTTTTGGAGGTATAAGGGAAGTAAAGAGAGAGGAGGTACTTGAGGATGTCGAGGAGTGTAGAGTGTATGACTTAGAAATAAGAAAGTCAGTTCTAGGATCCATAAGTGAAAACGGGAAAGATAAAATTAATCAGGATAATTTTATAGATAATAGGGAACCAGAAAACTGGTCGGAAAGGGAGACTTCAACGGATTCCGAGGAAAGGGGAGAAGTGAAACTCGAAGAGGTTTCAAAGGATAGGGGAGAAGAGAAATATTTGATTAAAGGTTTAGGGGAGAAGAAATATTTATTGGGAATTAAATTAGAAAGTAATAGTGGAAAGAATTTTATGGGAGAGAGTGAGGGAAGTTCAGAAAATGGGGTAATTATCATCGATAAAAATATGAGTACGAAAGATGTAGATCTTATGAGGAACTTAGTGGGGACTAGTGTTTTTTGGGAATATTTGGGGGTGGATGGATTTGACATCACTACTTGGTGTGACGTCACTTGTGAAGATGTGCCTGTAAAAGGGTTAGCATCTGGGTGTATGTTGCAGATTGGAAATGGGGCTGGTTGTTTGGATCGCAAGAGGGAAATTGGTTTGTGTGTGGATGAAAGAGTGATAAAGTGGATAAAATTTTTGCTCGGATTTATGAAAAATGGGATGTTAAATAAAATGTGTGATGCAATTATCATTTCAGTTCATTTAATGCACTGTGTTAAATACTTAAGTTTTATGAAAGGAAAAGGAAAAAGGAAAAAGAAAAGAAAAAAAAAAAAAGGGGAGGGGGTGTTTGTTTACTTGTTTCTGGAAGTTGAAAGAAAATAGACTAGAAAATAAGGGGAGTGTTGATATTTCGGTATTTTCTACGTCTGTATTAGGATAGAAAAAGAGCTGAGGCGGTCTGCCTCTAACTCCCCTATCCAAGCCCCCACACTTGTTGTAGTCACTGAAGGCTGATAGGGAGCTACAGCCATGGCTGCCTAGGCTCCCTAGAGAAGACAAGGGGTGAATTAAGTAGACTTACCAAAAGTTAGTTGACGGTCCTAGGAATTGATCCTGGTACCTGCCGTCCGTCAATCCGCATTAGCCGTTAGCTCTAGCCGTTAAGTCTGGGACAGATATTACGATATATAGGGTTTGATAAATAAATAAATCGTTATATGTAGATTAATCCGTTTAACGGCTAATAGATACTTAGTACATAGATACAGTTTGATTTAGTACGAAGTACGGTATGTGGACAGAACGGATACCGTGCATTTGTTTCGATAGCGAAACAAATACCGCTCATTTGTTTCGCTATCGAAACAAATGCGCGGTATCCGTTCTGTCCACATACCGTACTTCGTACTAATCAAACTGTATCAATGTACTAAGTATCTATTAGCCATTAAACGGATTAATCTACATATAACGATTTATTTATTTATCAAACCCTACATATCGTAATATCTGTCCCAGACTTAACGGCTAGAGCTAACGGCTAATGCGGATTGACGGACGGCATGTACCAGGATCAATTCCTGGGTCCGTCAACTAACTTTTGGTAAGTCTACTTAATTCACCCCTTGTCTTCTCTAGAAAGCCTAGGTAGCCATTAAACTCTGAGACCTCCATTGGCCCTCAGAGTATGCAGATCCAAAAAAAGCTAATCTAGATAGTGCCGACTCCAAGTTAATACAAAGCCAAGTGACTGACCCCTTGACAGGCAGAACCCCAATATAGATTCACCCCTGTGAAATAACACTTTCTGTGTGCTCAGTTCCACCATAGAATGCAAAGTTAGAATATGAGATTTGGACACATTCACCCACTTTGACTTTCCCTTAAAAATGCAGCCACCCTGGCAGACAAAAACTCTGACCGACTACACCGCTGTGTAGCTTCGACTCCCCTGAGTCCGCAGCAAAAAAAATCACTGAAAATGGTCAAGTAAATTGATAGTTATGGCTGGCCAAAGTTTGCCATTTATACAAGGTGCTCTCTGGGAGAGGCAGCTACTTACCCAAAATCTTCTAAGTCCTATTTTTCCTCTAAAACTCTATCTACTCAAGTACGGCACCAATCAAATTACTGTGTCGTACAGAAAAGTACAGGTGCGGTTGTACTTTTTGTACGGCCATTGTAAAACATGGCCAAATTGTCGACACGTGTCATAGACGGATTCGTTCCCGAAATCTCCGGAGTCGCCGCAATCCAACATTGTCGCGCCACATGTCATATGAAGTGGCGATGGATCAAAAACGGCAAAAGTACATGTTCCGTGATCGAGACACCTATCGCGGCCGTCCGATCAAAAACCGGCTATAATCTTAGCCGCTGAAATTCGACGCGCGGTATTTGTTTCGCTATCGAAACAAATGCGCGGTATCTGTTTCGTATCCGTACTGTACTCCGTACTATATTAAAACGGTATCTATCTACTAAGAATCTATTTCCCGTTAAACGATTTAGTCTACGCGTAACAATTTAAAGTGTAATCAAACCTAATGTAATGTAACACTAGTTTTAGGTTTAACCGTTAAAGGCGACGGCTACGCCGACTTGTCGGACGGCAGGTTCCAGGTTCAATACCTGGGTCCATCAAGTACATTTTGTTAAATCTACCTAATTCACTTCCTGTCTTCTCTAGAGAGTTTAGGTAGCCATGGCTCTAGCTCCCTTTCCAGCCTTCAGTGACTACAGCAAGTGTGGGGGCTTGGAGAAGGGGAGTTAGAGGCAGACCGCCTCAACTCTTTTTCTATTCTAATACAGACCTAGAAAATACTCAAATATCAACACTCCCCTTATTTTCTAGTCTATTTTACTTTCAACTTCCACAAACAAGTAAACAAACACCCCCTCCCCTTTTTCCTTTTCTTTTTCCTTTTTCCTTTTCTTTTTATAAAACTTAAGTATTTAACATAGTGCATTTAATGAACTGAAATAATAATTACATCACACATTTTATTTAACATCCCACTTTTCATAAATCCGAGCAAAGATTTTATCCACTTCATCATTCTTTCATCCACACACAAACCAATTTCCCTCTTGCGATCCAAACAGCCAGCCCCATCTCCAATCTGCAACATACACCCAGATGCTAACCCTTTTACAGGCACACCTTCATAAATACCATCACTCCCTTTAGCGATGTCAAACCCATTACCCGCAAAAATTCAACTTTCTTCACTCTCTCCCATGGATTTCTTTCCACTCTCTCTTTCTAAATTTATTCCAAATAAGTATTTCTCCTCCCCTAAACCTTTCATTAAATATTCCTCTTCTCCCTTATCCTTTGAAACCTCTTCGAGTTTCACTTCTCCCCTTTCCTCGGAATCCGTTGAAGTCTCCCTTTCCGACCAGTTTTCAGGTTCCCTATTATCTATAAAATTATCCTGATTAATTTTATCTTTCCCGTTTTCACTTATGGATCCTAGACCTGACTTTCTCATTTCTAAGTCATACACTCTACACTCCTCGACATCCTCAAGTACCTCCTCTCTCTTTACTTCCCTTATACCTCCAAAAGCACACTGTTGCCTTCGTGCAATTATTGTGTGCTTTTCTTTCTTCCCCATACTACTAATCCGGAGAAGCTCTAAAATATCTTCATCCTCTTTCTCCTCTTCCCCTTCTTCCTCCTCATCCACATTCCAACTTCTAAGTTTTCCCAAACAAGGGCATTCCTCCATATAATGACCCGGTTCCCTACAAAAGAAGCAAACCCCCTTTTTCAAAGCTCCCCTTTCTTTTCCTCTCCCTCTCTTTCCACCAAAGTTCCGATAAGGTTTACCTTTGGCTTTCTTTCTCTCATCACGCTTCCGCTCGTCACCACCGTTCCTCTCATCACGCTTCCGCTCATCACCACCGTTCCTCTCATCACGCTTCCGCTCGTCACCACCGTTCCTCTCATCACGCTTCCGCCAATCACCACCAGCTGAAAACGCATTGACCCTGTCCCTTCCCCTACGAAGCTCCAAAGTGCTTTCCCTCACAAGAATTATCCCCATGGTAAAGCTCCAAGTCCATGAGGAGCCATCCATTGCCTGCATACGACAAATTATGTTTTCGTACTCATCTGGGAGTTTCATAATTAGTGTATTAATCTTACTCTCCTCAGATTCTACATATCCCGCACTAGTAAGCTCAACATATAACGCAGCAATATCATTGCAAAACTCTATCATGCTATCGCCTTTATAAACGTAGGCATCTATTTCCTGTTTTACTAATTGCTACCTCTGAATAGTCTCACTCTTATAAATATGAGTTAGTGCTTCCCATATCTCTGAAGACTTGGTTAGACTTAAAAGAGTGATAGCTATCGACTTAGACACATATCTAAGTATTAGATGTTTTGCTATACTGTTTTTGTATTCCCATATTTCCTGTCATTTTCTTCAGTTTTAATCCCTACATGTGGTACCATAGCTGAGAGCTTAGCTCCCCTCACCATAGGTGTCCTTTTTTCCTTCTCCCCTATTTCCCCATCCACGAAAAGGTTTTTCCCTTCACCTTCCGTTGCATCTGAACTCCGGATGATATTCTGGGCAGTCTCAGATGATTCTTCGTAGTAAACTCCTCCAAAGCCAGGTGGCGGACATCTCACTTGTCCCGAAACAATCCCCCATAAGTGTTTCTCAAAAAGCAATCACGCCATTGTAAACTCCCAATAGGTGAAGTCTGTTCCATCGAACGTAGGCACCCTAGATGGTGGGCCCATAACCTAAAACTCTGGGACCTCCATTGGCCCTCAGAGTATGCAGATCAAAAAGAAGCTAATCTAGATAGTGCTGACTCCAAGTTAATATAAACCCAAATGACTGACCCCTTGACAGTCACAATCCCAATATAGATTCACCCCTGTGAAATAACACTTTCTGTGTGCTCACTTCCACCACAGAATGCAATGTTAGAATATGAGATTTGGACACATTGACCCACTTTGACTTTCCCTTATAAATGCAGCCACCCTGGCAGACAAAAACTCTGACCGACTACACCCCTGTGTAGCCTGGACTCCCCTGAGTCCGCAGCAAAAAGAATCACTGAAAATGGTCAAGTAAATTGATAGTTATGGCTGGCCAAAGTTTGCCATTTATACAAGGTGCTCTCTGGGAGAGGCAGCTACTTACCCAAAATTTTCTAAGTCCTATTTCCCCTCTAAACGATTTAGTCTACGCGTAACAATTTAAAGTGTAATCAAACCTAATGTAATGTAACACTAGTTTTAGGTTTAACGGTTAAAGGCGACGGCTACGCCGACTTGTCGGACGGCAGGTTCCAGGTTCAATACCTGGGTCCGTCAAGTACATTTTGTTAAATCTACCTAATTCACTTCCTGTCTTCTCTAGAGAGTTTAGGTAGCCATGGCTCTAGCTCCCTTTCCAGCCTTCAGTGACTACAGCAAGTGTGGGGGCTTGGAGAAGGGGAGTTAGAGGCAGACCGCCTCAACTCTTTTTCTATTCTAATACAGACCTAGAAAATACTCAAATATCAACAGCCATGGCTCTAGCTCCCTATCCAGCCTTCAGTGACTAGAACAAGTGTGGGGGCTTAGATAGGGGAGTTAGAGGCAGACTGCCTCAGCTCTTTTTCTATCCTAATACAGACCTAGAAAATACTCAAATATCAACACATCATTTCATTATCCCCAAACTGAATGCCTTCTACTACACCAAGCTTATTCATTTCCCTTAACCTATCAAAATGCACATGCCCGAATCGCTTATGCCAAATCATCAACTTTGGAACACCAATATACCAAACATTCTTATTTTCATTACTCAAGTTAAGCCTAAACATTCCTAGGCTACTGTTATCTAACGTGAAGTAGACTTCATCCCCATACTTGGCTGTAAAGACTCCCTTTCTAGTGAAGGTATCAAACTCTTTGTCATCTAACACAGACGTAGAGACAAGATTTTTACACAGCTGAGGAATGTAGAGTATATCTGAGAAGGTGAGTATAGAAGTCTTTCCCTCCACTAAGACTTCTAGATCTACCGACCTTACTAAATCTATTGTAACCACTCCCCCATCCCCATACTCTATCTCTACAGTATGGATTTTCCTAAACTTAGTAAAGAGGTGCTTATCACGACACATATGCATTAATGCACCTGAGGCGATAATTCATCCTTCTTGTGGAGCTTCTCGAATTGCTGCGAGAGCACACTTGTGTTTTCCAAGGGATCTCTTTCTCCTCCAAACTCTCGTCAAGAAGAAGCTCCCCATCCTCCTCCTCAGAGGTCTTGTCCTCGATCTCTTCTCTCACTTTTGTGACCACAAGTGCCTTTTTCTTCCCTGAAGAAGAACCCCCTCCACGGTTCTCTTGGAGCCTCAGCTCCGACAACTAGACACAATCCGCTATGAAGTGTCCCGACTTTTTGCAAAAGTGACAAAGACCATTTAGGGGGCTCAGTCTTCTTGACTGATCTCTCTCTCCTTTGAATGGTTTCTTCAGATCCTTCCCCCATCGTTTTCCTCTTGCAGCTAGAGCTTGGATGCTCTTTCCCCCCCTCTTAATCTCACTTGTGTTTTTCTGCACAAGTATCATCATGACCACTGTGTTCCACTTCCATGAACGGTCAATCATTTCCTGTACTTAGTACACTATGTTTTCATACTCGTCGGGTAACTTCATGATGAGAGTGTTAACTTTCATCTTCATTGTACCTGTCTACCCAGCAGTCTCCATCTTCATATACAAACAAGAGAGATCATTACAATAGTCTAACATCTTTCCCCCTTTGTAAGTGTAATTCCATAACTTTTGTTTAGCCAACTAGAGCTATTGAATAGTACCAGCTCTATAGATTTCCACCAAACTCACCCACAACTCCTCGACCATTTAAATGTGAAGCTGAGGGGTAGCCAAAGCCTTAGTGAGGTGCCTTAGAATGAAGTTCTTGGCAGCCATGTTTACATCTTCTCACATTTGAGTGTTGTTCTCCGTGGTCTTCACGACCGCCGCTCCAAGTGCCGTGGCAATATGAGTGAGGGGTGTCTCCTTCCCTTTCCCCTTTTCGAACACACTGCTTTCGCCATCATCTACCTCCTCCGCTAAAGCAGTTTTTGCTGCAGAAAACCTTGCTACTTCAAATCATGGTGGAGTTCCCGAGGGTGGACGTTTCACTTGTCCAATGATGATACCCCAATATCGTTTTTAACACAAAGCCCCCGTCAGCATGGCTTCCCAATAGATGAACCCAGATTCATTAAAGGTGGGCACCTTAGAGGGTGGGCCCATAACTTGCAATTCTGAGTCCTCCATTGGGCTACACAATTTAGGAAGCCTCTATATAGTTTTTAACGAACCCACTTCAAGCCACAACCAGTGCTGCACAAGGGAGAAAACTGACTGTGTGAGTGCACCCCTGTGCAGCGTGGACTCCCCTGAGTCTGTAGCAAAAAGAATCACTGAAAACGGCCAACCAGCCGTTTAGCTATGTAGTGGCAAAAATGCCAAGTTTATAAAAAACCCCCTAAGGGAGAGAGGTCACTACCTACCAAATTCTCTAAGTTCTGAACCCCTCTCACAACCCCTTTCAACTGACGTACAAACCAATCAAACGATAGTATGGTACTGAAAGGTACTACTGCTCATGTACTTTTTGTCAGCGTGTGTACGGCAAGGCCATTGAGTGGACGCGTGTCCACTTTTAACTCGTCCTTCTGTTCCCTGCAATTCCCGCGATCGAATGTAATCTCTCCACGTGTTGCCAGGTCACGCCACGTCCACAAACCGCCAAGGTGACCATTCAGCGATTTCGGCAGCGAAATGTGTCGTCGAATTACAAACCAACATTCAATATTAGCCATCGAAACAAATGTCCGATTCATTTGTTTCGTGTGACATAATGTTTCACACTATATATTACTTGGTTCTATGTTGTTTCATTCGTCATTCCGTTAATCGGATTTAGTGTCGAAAACACATTTTAAATAAATATAACACCCTATATATTTCAACGAACTTCTACGACAGACCAGTTAGAGCTGACGGCTACGCCTCCCTTTGCCGGTTCTCCTCCTCTAGTTCTCCATGCAAGAAGGCTGTCTTCATGTCCATCTGGTGTACTTCTATGTCTTATGCAGCTGCCAGACTGAGAAGTATGTGGACGGAGGGAAATCTGACGACCAGAGCAAAGGTTTCTTCGTAGTCTATTCCCTCTTTCTAAGTAAAACCTTTTGCCACTAACCGGGCCATATACTGCTCAATGGTATTGTCCGGATTTAGTTTTAATTTGAAAACCCACTTATATCCAACTGGTTTTTGATCTGGTGGACAATCCAACAACTCCCATGTATCAGCCGCCATGATTGAAGTCATCTCTTCATTGATAGTCGTCTTCCACTGGTTTCTTTCCAGGCAGTTCATTGCCTCTCCATATGTTTGAGGTTTATCCGGGTGAAACAGTTTAGTTACCTTGTTGTTAACTTGTTTTTCTTGAAGCCTTTTGTTGATTCTTCTCCCTCTCTCAAAATCTGTGGCCGGAATAGATGGTTCTCGTGGATTCTTTCGAATCACCACGGCTTCTCCCTGTCCCTCGGATCCATATGCGTTTCCACCACGTCTTCCGCTAGAAGTATAGGTGTCATTGGTGTTTTCAAGTCCAAGTCTTTCTCGGTCTGTTTTGAATCTGCAAGAATATCATGTTCTTCGAGACCTGGATAGTTAGGAAGATGAAAGTCATCAGAATTGTCTAACTCAAATCTGATTCTGACTGACTTTGAGGATTTGAATGGATCTACCGACTTCCTTTCATCCATAGCTACCAGGTGTTTTACTAGAATTATATCTTCTCTCTTTAGATCATACACTCTATAACCTTTTACATCTGAAATTCTATGGGCTCCATTGCCACACAGAATTCGCAAATCAAAATAAGGTAATCTAGATAGTGCCGACTCTAAGCACATATAACCCCAAATGATTGACCCCTTGGCAATCAGAACCCCATTACAGCTTCACCCTTGTGAAATAAGACTTTCTGTGTGCTCAATTCCACCACAGAATGCAAAGTTAGAATATGTGATTTGGATACGTTCACCCACTTTGACTTTCCCTTAGATATGGAGCCACCCTAGCAAGCAAAAACTCTAAACGACTACACCCTTGTGTAGTATTGACTCCCGTGAGTCTAGAGAAAAAAGAATCAGTGAATTTAGTCAACTGAGTTTATAGATATGGCTAGCCAAAGTTTGCCTTTAATACAAGATGCTCTCTAGGAGAGGCGGCTTCCTACCCAAAATATTCTAAGTCCTTAACCCCTCGTTAAACCCTCTAGTACTGAGGTATTGACCAATCACAGGACTGTACCGTACAATGAATTACAGATGCCGGTGTACTTTTTGTACGGACAGTGTACGACGTCGCCATTATGTTATATTTGTCACATCCGGATTGGTTGTCTTCCGTTCTGGAGATTGCGTAAACCCGAATGACGTTGCCACGTGTCATCCGGAGTGGAGGAGTCCGCAAACCCCCAAATTGTCCTTTCTGCGAAGCCGACGCTAACCACGGCCGTCTGATTGATATCGGTATTTTATACGGACCGTCGAAACAAATGTCCGTACTATTTGTTTCGTCCGGTACTAATAGTACAACTGTTTCTATGTCCAATATACCGTAATCCATTTAAATGGAAAATCGTACGTGTCCATGTTTATGTACATATCAAACCTAATATACCTTAACACTAGTCGTAGACTAAACGAACAAAGCTACCGGCTACGGGTGACTTGACGTACTGCAGGTATCAGGATCAATTCCTGGGTCCGTCAAGTACCTTTTGGTACATCTACCTAAATCAACCCGTGTCTTCTCTAGTGAGCTTAGGCAGCCATGGCTCTAGCTCCCAATCCAGCCTTGAGTGATTACGACAAGTGTGGGGGCTTGGAGAGGGGAGTTAAAGGCAGGCTGTCTTTGCTCATATTTCTATCCTAATAGACCTAGAAAATACTCAAATATCAACAACATCCTCATCATATCCCAGGAAGTATCCGAGTTTTCGTTTCGGATCTATTTTCGTGTTATATTTATCTGTATCTAAACTGAAGACTTTACTACCGAAAACCTTTAAGTGAGATAGATTTGGTTTTCGGCCGGTCCATCTCTCATATGGAGTTTGGCCTTTTACCGCCAAAGTAAGTACTTTATTTTTCAAATAATTAGGACAATTCATAGCTTCAACCCAAAATCTTTTTCCTATCCTTTTATCTGACAACATACTCCGGGCACTATCATTCAGTGTCCTATTCAATCTCTCGGCAGCACCATTCTGTTCCGGGTTTTTTCGGAACTGTCTTTTGATGTTGCAAACCATCCTCTCTTAAGAACTCCTCAAACCGATTGGAGGTATATTCCCCTACATTGTCACTTCCTAATCTCTTTATTGAGGTCTCGTGAAGCTTCTCGGCCCACGCCTTATATTGTTTGAAATACTCCGGAGTTTGTGATTTGTTTTTCAAAAAATATACCCGGGAGTACCGAGACCAATCATCGATAATGGTTAACATAAATCTTTTCCCTCCGGGTGATGGCACTCTTGCCTGTCCCTAAATGTCCGTGTGTACCAAATCAAGAACTTTTTCTCCTTTATAGGTTGGTTCCTTTGGAAATGGTAATCTATGTGCTTTACCTTGAGCACACCCACTGCAATCACTTAAATTCTCATTTTCCCCAATTCGTATCCCTTCAACCACTCCCGTCTTTTTCATTTCTTTTAGCTTTTCTAGATTCATATGCCCAAGTCTCTTATTCCCCAACATAATATCATTGACACAAGCATAGTAAAGTTTGAGTTTTTTATTGCTTAAAGCAAGGGTGAACATTCCTTGGCTACCTTTCTCAGCAGTAAAGTACACATCTTCCTCAAAGCTAGCTGTAAAAACTCCTTTTCTGGTACAAGTTTCAAAACCTTTATCATCTAGTACACATGTAGAGATAAGGTTTTTTTTTAACTCTGGAATAAACAATACATCGGAAAATGTAAATATTGAGGTTTTCCCTTCCACTATTACTTTCAGATCTACCGATCTTACATAAGTAATGGTAACTACCCTCCCATCCCCATATTGAATCTCTAATGTAGGAATCTTTCTCAGCTTAGTGAACAAATGCTTATCCTTGCACATGTGCATGGAGGCTCGTGACCTGTTGTTCTGAGACAACTGTTGGCACTGAAGATGAAGAAGATGCAGCAGTAGTCATCGTATAACAAATCAAAAGAGGAAGCTTCCACAAATACCGATGGCTGAATAGCAACTTTGACAGACTATAACTTTCATCAAAATAATCCAATGTCCTGAAAATTTACCACATTGTAGATAACATTCAAAGGAACACACACACAAAATTTCAATGAATTCCGCTTACAGACCTGTGAGATATGCAGAAATGAACTTACATAAAACTGAGTGTACAGTTTTCATATCATTTGTTCCTAATGAATCAAATTCACTAAGTCCTACTTCTATACACCGAGACTACACTAAGCTGTACGGAGGCATTCCAGCAGTACATCTAACATTCTAAAACAACAAATACTGTGAGTATACCTGTGTACTGAAGGTATGTCATAAACCACATTCTCAACACTAAACAACTAATTCACTACATACAAAATTATGTTCTACCAAATATTTACACCGAAGTTCAGACAACATAAAGTGATAGTGATCTAGTCTCGCCGATAGTGATCTAGTCATGCCTCGTCAGTATTTGTTGGCGGCGGCTGTCAACCGTCCGATTAGAGGATTTGGGACCGTAGAATTGACTTCACGAATTCCCGTGGTCCTGCCGAATTTCCGTACGTCCACGGAGGACATACTCACGCATTTCTCTCAAGTGACGACGCGTGTCCCAAGTGTGAATGAACCGTGAACTCCCAACATCACTGTCACACTAATTTTGGTAAGTACTTAACCAAACTCAACCAAAAATAACTTAAGTCCTGAACAGCTCTCTCTCCCTCACAGTTGAGGCATAGAGAGGACTAAAGCTTTATTAAAAACAACACATGAATCCTCAATCTAGCCCCCTTCACCTTTCAATCCACCGAAAGCACATTTCTACTTCCGCGGAATTTCGACTTCTGTCTTTGCCTCCAACTCCTCATCCAAAAAAGTTCGTCATCCTCCTCATCACATTCCTCCTCAAATACTTATGTGACAAGTGCCTTTTTTTTACCTCGTGGCTGACCCCCAGTCTAACCCTTCTTTATCCAAAGCGCGGTCACTTTAGTAGATTCCGCCATGTAATTCCCTGGTTTCTTGCATAAATGACAAAGCCCCTTAGGTCTCCTTGTTCCAGACTCATCGGATTGATTTTTTTGGTCTTCCCTTCCATGACTTCCAAGGGGTTTCCGTGAATCTTTCTTTCTCCAACTTGCTCCGGCCGCCAAGGCTTGTCCACTCTTAACTCCTCTCAAGATTTCGATTGTATTCTCTCGGACGAGGATCATACCAACTACCGAATTCCATATCCACTTGGAGTCTAGTAGATCCTGTACCCGGTTCACAATGTTCTCATGCTCATCGGGTAGTTTCATGAGTAAGCAGTGAACCTTTGCCTTCTCGGTTTCTGCATTTCTAGCACACTCTAACTCAATGAAGAGTATAGCCAGCTCATTGCAGAAATCGAGCATCTTCTATCCTTTGTGAAAGTATCCATTGATCTTTTGCTCTGCCAGCTTCTGTTATTGAATCGTACCGCTCCGGTACATTTCTATACGCGCATCCCACAGATCAGATGCCCTTTCCACCTGCAAATGAGGACCTGCGAGTCTTTGTGTGAGATGACGGAGGATAAAGTGCTTGGCCGGCATGTTGTTATAGTCCCAGGTATCGATTTTATTCTCCTCATTCCTCGGAACATGAGATATGAAAACAGAACCAGTTGCTATAGGTGTGGTTTTCTCTTTTTCTTTCCCCTTTTTCATCACAATGCTTTCTCCGTCTTCTGAGTCCTCTGATCGCGGTGGATCTGGTTTCCTAGGAAATTTGCTTCCTCCAAACCCTGGAGGGATAGCACGACCGGAAGGACGCTTTACTCGCCCACTCACTATTCCCCAAAATATTTTCTCACATAGGGCTCCTATCATTAAACTCTCCTAGTAGATGAACCGAATCCCATTAAATGTGGGCACCCTAGAGGGTCGGCACATAACTTGCAACTCTGAGACCTTCATTGGTACTCACAGTAGGCTGCTTACCAGAAGCCCCTAGGATAGCCTGAATCCCTTAGTCTTTGTATGGGTATTATTGACACCGTGACAAAATACAGACTGACTAGACTGCAGCACTTCATAGCGGAGACTCCCTTGAGTCTACTACAAAAATAATCCTTGAATTTGCACCCCTGAGCAGTAAATTATCAATGGTCAAAGATGACCTTTTATACAAGAGCACTCTGGGAGAGAGGCGGCAACTTCTAATTTTCCTAAGTCCTAAACCCCTCTCTGATCTCTCTACTACTGAAGTCCGAAGCCTATCTAATCACATTGCAATTCAGTGTCCTCCATTGGACTACAGAATACAGGAAGCCTCTAGATAATATTTAACTAACCCACTTCAAGCCACAACCATTGCTGCTCAAGGAGGCAAACTGACAATTTGACTGCACCCCTTTGCAGCTTGGACTCCCTTGAGTCTGTAGGAAAAAGAATATCTGAAAACGCCCAACCAGGCGATACGTTATGAGGCAGTAAAAATGCCAATTTGTACAAACTCTCAAAGGGAGAGGTGACTACCTACCAAAATTTTCTAAGTCCTGATTCTCTCTAATAACTTCTATCTATTGAAGTACGGACCAATCACATAACTATACCGTACAAAAAGTACTACTGCCGGTGTACCTTTTGTACGGCTTATGTACGACAAGGCTATTAAGCGGACGCGTGTCTGTTTTTCACTGGTCCGTACGTTCGTCGAAATTCCTATGACCGAATGTCATCTCTCCACGTCGCTCCAGGTCATGCCACATCACAAAACGCCAAAGTGACCACTCCGGGATTTCGGCGATGATGTGCGCCGTTGGATTTTATGCGAAACGCAATCTTAGCCGTAATAAATACTTGCGCGGCATTTGTTTCGTTGTCGAAACAAAATGTGTGGTATCCGTTTTGAATTACTATCGTACGACGTACTTTCTAAAACTGAATCTATGTACGTCGTATACAGTTGTAGTTAAATGGATTTAATTCACCCAAACTATATATATATCTATCACATACCATAGCACTTAGCGTTGGTCATAGTCTATTAGGATAGAGCTGACCGCTACCGGCCAACTTGACGAACCGAAGGTACCAGGATCAAATCTCAGGTCTGACAAGTATATTTTTAGTAACCTACTAAAAATAGCTGCCCGATGAACTAAGGCAGCCATGGATCAACCACCTTTTCTAACCTTCAGTGACTACAACAAGTGTGGGGGCTAGAGAGCAGAGGTGGAGGCAGGGTGTCTGCCTTTACTTTTCCATTTATACAAACATATTTAAACCTAGAAAATACTCTATAAATCCATAAATTTCAACACTCCCCTTATTTTCTAGTCTAATTTTAATTTTTCTTTCAACCCGCATTTTTCCCGACAATATTTTAGTTTAGGAGAGGGCACAGGTTTGGTCATCATGTCAGCCACCATTTTTTCATCAGGTCTATACACAAGATTTATAATTTTATTTTCAACTTTTTCTCTTACGAAACTTAATCTTATGTCCATATGTTTTGCTTTGAAATGGTGTTTTGGATTGGCTGCAATTGCAATTGCAGCTTGATTATCGCAAAAGATTTCATGCACTCCCTCCTTCATAAATCCCATTTCTTGTAACAATGACTTCGCCCACATTAGTTCTTTTACAGCAGAACAAGACGCCATATACTCAGCCTCCAAAGTAGACTGAGCAACCACCTTTTGTTGCTTACTGCTCTAGCAGCAAGCACCTTCCCCCTTATACAAAATATATCCAGAAGTGCATCTTCTCATAGGTACATCCCCATAACTGGCATCACTCTAAGTGGTGATATCAGTGTGCTCCCCTCCCAAATGGAACCATAATTCTCTGGTTCTAACCACATATCTCATGACTCTCTTGGCTGCCTCCTAGTCTCTCTTCCTAAGATCATTAAGACTCCTACTGAGTACTCCAACTGCTGCCGCTATGTCTGGCCTGGTATATTCATAAAATAGATTAAGCTTCCTAAGACCTGTCTATAAGGGATAGACTTCATAAACTCTCTCTTCTCTGGCCTCATCTAATCGTCTAAGATCATCACTCCTCCTTCTACACTCCTATCACTTACTTTTTTCAAGTCCATGGGAGTGGTACAACTATTAGCATTTTCCATCTGGAATTTCTCAAGCATATTACCTATTGCTTCTTTTTGAGTAAGTCTGATAATCTTCTTCCCTCTATCTCTCTCCATTTGGATCCCCAAAATATATTTTGCCTCCCCTAAATCCTTCATATCAAATCTGCCCCTAAGATCTTTCTTTAGTCTATTGATCTTCTCCAAAGACTTACTCAACACAAGCAGATCATCCACATAAATTGCAATAAAAATGACACCATTCTCATCTTCAAGCATATAGATAGAATGGTCAGAGCTGATCCGGATATATCCCAAATTTGTGAGAAACTCATCTAGTTGCTTATTCCACTGTCGGGGAGCCTGCTTCAATCCGTATAAAGACTTTATGAGCCTGCAGACTTTGCTCTCTTCTCCTTTTTCCACGAACCCCTCGGGTTGCCTCATGAAAATTTCTTCCTCTAACTCACCATTAAGAAAAGCAATCTTAATGTCCATCAGATGTATTTCTATGTCTTCCGCTGCTGCTACACTGAGGGGAATCCTTATTGAGGGGAACCGAAAAACAGGAGCAAAGGTCTCCTCATAGTCAATCCCGACCTTTTGGGTGAACCCCTTCGCTACCAATTGAGCCTTATATCTCTCAATGGTATTATCTGGGTTCAGTTTTAGTTTAAATACCCATTTACACCTAATAGGTTTTCTTTCTGGAGGACAATCCGTTTGTTCCCAAGTATTTGCTTTCATGATAGAAGTCATCTCATCGTTTATGGCTCTAATCCACCTTTCTTTCTCTGGACTATTCACTGCCTCCGAGTAAGACTGAGGCTCATCTGGGTGAGACAGCTTAGTTACCTTATGAGCGGCCTGTTTTTCTTGTATCCTTTTGCTGCTCCTCCTTCCTCCCTCAAACTTTGAAGCTGGAATGGATGGAAGTCTTGGGTTTCTTCTCACTGTCTCATCCGCTCCCCTGTCCATGGAAGCCGGTTCTGTTCCTGCTTCTTCTATGTCCTCGAATTCCATAGGAGTGGTTTCCGGTGAGTCTCCCGTATCTCGTATCTCCCCTGAATCTGCAATCACGGTTTCACTCATGTCACTTTCAGGAACAACCGAGTTCTCCTCACTTTCGGACTCAAATGTGATTCTTATCTTCTTTGTATACTTAAAGGGATCAAACGACTTTCCTTCATCCATGACAACTATGTGTTTCACCAGAATGATATCTTTCTTTGCTAAGTCATAGACTTCATATCCCTTAACATCCTCATCATATCCCATGAAGTATCCAGGTTTTCCCTTAGCATCTAGTTTCCAGTTTTTCCTATCCGTGTCAAGAGTGTCAACTTGGCTACCGAATACTTTAAGGTGTGAGATATCTGGTTTCCTTCCAACCCAACTCTCATAAGGTGTCACTCCCTTTACAGCTGAGGTAAGGACTCTATTTTTAATGTAGTTGGCACAGTTTATTGCTTTTTCCCAAAATCTCTTTCATATTTTCTTGTCTGCCAACATACTGCATGCACTATCTCCTAGTGTTCGATTCAACCTCTCAGCTACCCCATTTTGTTCCCGGTTATATGGTACAGTTTTCTGGTGTTGCACTCCGTCATCTCTCAGATATTCCTCAAACTGGTTAGAGGTATATTCCCCCCCATTATCACTCCTTATCCTCTTAATGGGGATTTCATGCAACTTCTCACTCTAAGCCTTATATTCTTTGAGGTTAGTTGATGCTTCAGACTTTGTTTTTAGAAAGTAGACTCTAGAGTATCTAGACCAATCATCGGTTATTGTCATCATAAACCTCTTTCCTCCAACCGAAGGTAATTTTGCAGGTCCCCAAATATATGTGTGGACCAAATCTAATACTTTTTCATCTCTATATGTGGCGGCTTTTGGAAAGGGAAGTCTATGAGCCTTACCCTGAGCACAGCCACTACAGTCATCCATCATTTCATTATCCCCAAACTGAATGCCCTCTACTACCCCAAGCTTTTTCATTTCCCTCAACTTATCAAAATGCACATGTCCCAACCGCTTATGCCAAATCATCAACTTAGGAACACCAACATAGTAAACATTTTTCTCTTCATTACTCAGGTTAAGCCTAAACATTCCTTAGCTACCCTTATCTGCCGTGAAGTAAACTTCATCCCCATACTTAGCTCTAAAGACACCCTTTCTAGTGAAGGTATCAAACTCTTTTTCATCTAACACAAACGTACAGACAAGATTTTTACTCAGCTGAGGAATGTAGAGTACATCTGAGAATGTAAGTAAAGAAGTCTTACCCTCCACTAAGACTTTCAGATCTACTGATCCCACTAGATCTGTAGTAACCACTCTCCCATCCTCATACTCTATCTCTACAGTAGGGATCTTTCTTAGCTTAGTGAAAAGTTCTTTATCACGACACATATGCATGGATGCATCTGAGTCGATAATCCATCCTTGCTGTGGAGCTTCTTGAATTGCTCCAAGGGCACCCTTTTGTCTCCGAGGGATTTTCTTCTCCTCCAGCCTCTCGTCAAAAAGAAGCTCCGCGTCCTCCTCAGATGACTCATCCTCGGTTTCTCTTGTCACTTTAGTAACAACAAGTACCTTTTTCTTCCCTCCGGAAGAGCCCCCTCCACGGTTCTGTTGGAGCCTCTGCTCCGACAACTTGACACAATCTGCAATGAAGTGTCCCGACTTTTTGCAAAAGTGACAAAGACCCTTTGGAGGCCTCGGTCCCCTAGAATGATCTCTTTCCCCTTTGTAAGGTTTCTTCGGGTCCTTGCCCCATCGGTCCCCTCCTACTGCTAGAGCTTGTATGCTCTTTCCTCCTCTGTGTTTTCCTGCACAAGTATCATCCTAACCAGTGTGTTCTATTTCCATGAACTATCAAGCATTTCTTGTACTCGATACACTATGTTTTTGAACTCATCTGGTAATTTCATGATAACGGTGTTAACTTTCATTTTCATTGTAATTGTCCACCCGGCCCTTTCCATTACCATATACAAACAAGAAAGATCATTACAATAATCAAACATCTTTCCTCCTTTGTAAGTGTAACTCACTAGCTTTTGCTCAGCCAACTGGAGCTCGTGAATAGTTCCAACTCTATAAATCTCCACCAAACTCACCCACAGCTCATCAGTCTTGTAAATGTGAAAATGAGGAATGGCTAAAGCTTGAGTGAGGTGCCTCAGAATGAAGTTCTTGGCAGCCATGTTTACATCCTCCCACATTTAAGTATCGTTCTTCACGGTCTTCACGGTCGCCGCTCCCGATACTGTGGCAATAGGAGTGAGGGGTGTCTCGTTCCCTTTCCCCTTTTTGTACACACTGTTGTCCCCATCATCTGCCTCCTCCGCTGAGGAAGCTGTTGTTGCAGGAAACCTTACTCCTCCAAATCCTGGTGGGGTTCCCGAAGGTGGACGTTTCACTTGTCCACTGACGATACCCTAGTATCGTTTTTCACACAAAGCTCCCATCATCATGGCTTCCTAATAGATGAACCCAGATCCTTTGAAGGTGGGCACCCTAGAGGGTGGGCCCATAACGTGCAATTCTGTATCCTCCTTTGGACTACAGAATATAGGAAGCCTCTGGATAGTATTTAACTAACCCACTTCAAGCCACAACCACTGCTGCTCAAGGAGGCAAACTGACAATTTGACTGCACCCATGTGCAGCGTGGACTCCCTTGATTCTGTAGGAAAAAGAATCTCTGAAAACGCCCAACTAGGCGATAAGTTATGAGGCAGTAAAAATGCCAATATGTACAAACTCTCAAAGGGAGAGGTGACTACCTACCAAAATTTTCTAAGTCCTGATTCTCTCTAATAACTTCTATCTATTGAAGTACAGACCAATCAGATTACTGTACCGTACAAAAAGTACTACTGCCGGTGTACCTTTTGTACGGCATATGTACGACAAGGCTATTAAGCGGACGCGTGTCTGCTTTTCACTCGTCCGTACGTTCGTCGAAATTCCTATGACCGAATGTCATCTCTCCACGTGGCTCTAGGTCATGCCACGTCACAAAACGCCAAAGTGACCACTCCGAGATTTCGGCGATGATGTGCGCCGTTGGATTTTATGCGAAACGCAATCTTAGCCGTAATAAATACTTGCGCGGCAATTGTTTCGATGTCGAAACAAAATGCGTGGTATCTGTTTTGAATTACTATCGTACGACGTACTTTCTAAAACTGAATCTATGTACGTCGTATACAGTTGTAGTTAAACAGATTTAATTCACCCGAACTATATATATATATCTATCACATACCATAGCACTTAGCATTGGTCCTAGTCTGTTAGGATAGAGCTAACCGCTACCGGCCAACTTGACGAACCGGAGGTACCAGGATCAAATCTCAGGTCTGACAAGTATATTTTTAGTAACCTACTAAAAATAGTTGCCCGATGAACTAAGGCAGCCATGGATCAACCACCCTCTCTAACCTTCAGTGACTATAATAAGTATGGGGGCTAGAGAGCGGAGGTGGAGGTAGGCTGTCCGTCCTTTACTTTTCCTTTTATACAAACATATTTAAACCTAGAAAATACTCTTGAAATCCATAAATTTCAACACACAGTACAGTACAGCAAAGGTATCGAACAATCCCCCATACAAGTGTGGGACCTTCGGCACCTCGCGTTACCTCGCGCCGACATTCGACACCTCTTGGGATCGGGTACGAGAAATAGGGTTTTGGGGTTTGGGTTGTTTTTTTAATAAAAAAAAAACAAAAACAGAAAAACTAAACCCTAAACGAGCGGTCGCGGACGTCTTCGGCACCCCGGAGGTCCAAAAAGTTGCAAGATTCAGAAAGGTACTTGGCCCAGAGTACTTTTTGTACGGCTATTGTACGACATGGCAAAAAAGACAACGCCTGTCATATTTGGGTTCGCCATGGTATTTCCCGAAGATGCCGCTATTCAATGTCATTTTGTCACGTGTCACCTGGTGTGGTTGTGACTGCAAACCGCCAAATCGTCCATTTCGGGATGTCAGCTTCTTCCTCTGCCGTCCGATTGATATCGGCTTTAATTCAGGGCAGTTAAAAATACAAGTGGTATTTTTGACGTAACTCTATCTAACTATCTCTATGTGATTGTGGTCCGTTTGTCAGTTAAATGAACTTTTTTATTTCCATATTGTTAACAAGCCAATGTATCCTATATATTTCAACACAGGTGCTAGGCTACATGGTAACGATACTAGGCTACTTAGACGTACGGTAGGTACCAGGATCAAATCTTGGGTCCGTCAACCTTTTTGGTAAGTTTACCAAAAGGGCTGCCTTCTGACACTAGGAGAAGCATAGGCAGCCATGGCTCTAGCTTCCTCTCCAGCCTTCAGTGACTACGGCAAGTATGGGGTCAGAGAGAGAAGTTAGAAGCAGGTTGCCTCTGCTTTTTCCTCCTCATTTTAGATCATTTAGGAAACATAGAAAATACATAAGAAATCTTTTAATTTCAACAAAAAAAATTTGGGTACGGCTATGTACGTCACTGTACGAAAACATACGGCGTCCAATAACAAACCCCACATTTCGTCTAATAGAATGTTACCCTAAAAGTTGCGTTCCATCAAGAAATTTTGTAACCGTACGGCGAACATTACAAGATGCTACATTTTGAACGATGTTCTATCATGCAGAGTCTGTAATCCACGTGCTCAAAAATGAATGGTACCACGTAAGATAACATTGTAAATATTTTTCTCACCGACCAGCTTCAACTTGAAATCTTCATTTGCGTACCATGTACGTGTGGACCAAGTCATCGAATGACATAATTTTTGTACTCTTTCCAGACGCCTTCTCATAGCCTATGCCCACCGGAGCATATGTAACTTTTTGCCCATTCCGATGATTTTCCGAAAACTCATCGGAAAACAGGTCTTGTTCACACCAAAATTTTGGCACGTAATTCCGATTGAAGGTGTCATGCGACACTTCGCATGCTTTGACGTCATGAAACAAAGGCGCAAAAACAAACGTGCAAATTTTCAAACTTACTCGTTTCAGCAGTTGCCTCTTCTACTAGATTATTGGCCGATGAAGTAACCGTTCGGATGTTTTTTTCCTACGTCAGCTTTTCGGGTTACCGCTGGCCTGTTTCTCAAAAAGACGCAACTTTTACCCTACTTCTATATCCGGCAATATTTTGAGGAAGTTCGTTTGTACGGTTTTCCAAGAACTTCCGAAATCTACATAGTCGGACCTTGGAAAGCCGTACATTATTCGAACGTCCGTCTGTTGCGGAAGTGATTTTTTTTCCGGTGGGAATAGGCTATCAGATACCAACAAATTTTTTTTAAGGGTTTTTGACTTTTATGTTTTTCACGTGACGAATGAGCGCTTCCACAACTAGTGTGACGAATGGTCGGTAACAAATATAGCGTGACGAAAGCTCGTTACGAGATTGCTTTTGTGATTTCGGTTAAGATTTTTGAATGGATGAATCATGTGCGAAAGTTTTCGATTTCCGTTGGTTGTCGTCTTAACACGTATGTTCATTATCCAGCGTGTCGCGGCTCAATTTTTTCACTGTAAATGGTGATGTACCTCGTCGGAGTAAATCACCATTTACAAAAACTTTCGAAGCAAATGCTTTGCAAAAACAAATCCATCGGTCATTGTTACCTCCCAGACCTTTGGAGAATTTGGGCAAGATTTTTTGTAATGTTGTTCGTGAATAAAAACAAAATAAGAAGTACAAACTGGTACGGATAAGCGCCGATTTTTGTAAACTACACCATTTTTTGTCTGATGGAACGCCACCCTAAATCAACGCTCATTACATGCGCATGGACCGTGTTCTGATTATCAAAACATCTTAGTACTATTGTACTATTCAAGTCGTCTGTACAAATTTTTGTAGAAGCGACCCAAATCAACACAACGATTGACAAAAAATCGAGCAAAGAATTTACGACACGAAATCGTACTTGTTGAAAAGGACGGCTAGCTTAAGAACTGTCAGCATCCTATAATCGGACGGTCACGAACGAAGGGTTCACGGCTGAAGACTCTTTACTGCACGTGGCGGCTTTCATCTTTATTCATTGACAGGATCGAGCAGCCAAGATGTGACGGTCAAGAACGATTTCCGAGGGATTACTTTGAAAGCTACCCGTTTTGTTGACATTAGCAGAAAGACAACGCTACGCGTTTGCCGACGTCCTCCTAAATAATAGACGCCGACACTTTCATTCCCGCTTTCTTGAATCTTAAAAAATCTTTTATCAACTCCTCATGAACAATCGTGACCCATGGCAATCGTCTCCTTCCCCTTCCCGGTAAGGCCTTCAAGACGGCCACACTTCGCCTACCGAACCTTGAACTGGACAAGGTACGTTTTGTCTCCCTGATTCCTCGTAATATCGCATGCCGTCTCGACTAGCACCTGCTTGCGTTTTGATATTCTGCAATAAAAAACAGACAAATAAAAGTTGTAATTTTTTTTGTGAGTTTTAGCGATGAGACATACTATGTAGAAATTGATGGTTCTTTTAGTACTTCCTAGGTGTAAAATAAAATGCATAAAAGAAGCCAAGGCTGTCTGCCTCTAACTTCTCTCTTCAACTCCCACACTTGTTGCAGTCACCGAAAGTCAGAGAGGAAGCTAGAGCCATGGCTGCCTATGTTATCCTGAGATTTACGGGGGATAGATTAGTTGACTTACGGTAGTAAATTAGTTGATTTACTAAAAGTTTAGCTGTCAGACCCAAGATTTGATCCTGGTATCTACCGGCCGTTTGGGCCGCTACTAGCATGTAACTCTATCCATTTAGTCTATGACTAGTGTTAGATTATATAGTGTTTGATAATTACATAAACATTTTTACGCTGACAAATTCATTTAACAGAAACTATTTACAGGATACATAGGTTCGGTTATGTAAAAGCATGGATTAAGGTACGCAAAAGAAACAAGTAACGCACATTTGTTTCGGTAGCGAAACGAATACCGCGCAAGTATTTATTACGGCTACGATGAAATCTACATTTAATCGGACGGTCGGAATGAATGTCGAGATCGCAGAAGAGGATTTCGGCGGTTTTTGGTCATCGCCACATCAAATGACACGTGGCAGAATGACATTGGATCGCGCCATCTCTAGGGATTAACGAAGCCAATTCGGATATAACACGTGTCGACATTTAGGCCATGTCGTACAATATCCGTACATAAAGTACACTGATAGCTGTACGTTTGTGTACGGAAGTGCAATATGATTGGTGTCGTACATCATTAGATAGAGTTTTTAGAGAGAGATAGGACTTGGAAAAATTTATATGATAAGACCCTCTCTCCCAAAGAGCTTTTGTATAAAAAGGTTTACTTTGACTCTCTATAACTAACTGCGCAGGGGAGTAAATTCAGAGATTCTTTTTGCTATCGACTCAGGGGAGTCTTACCTTCAAAGAGGTGGAGGTGGTAAGCCTTTTTGTTTGCCAAGGTGGTAGTTATTCTTGCTGAAACACAAAGGGGTCAGGGTTATCCTGGAGGCTATTTGCAATCTGTCCATTCTGAGGACCTATGGAGGTCTGACAGTTGCAGGTTATGGGCCCACCCTCTAGGGTACCCATCTTTAATGGAACTGGCTTTATATACAAGGAAAGTAAGATGACAAGAGCTCTATGCGAGAAAAGGTTTTGGGGGATAGTAAGTGGACGAGTGGGGCGTCCATCAAGCTTTGGAGTCCCTCCAGGGTTTGGAGGAAGCACATTCACAAGGAAAGTAGATCCATCTTCAACAGAGCAGAAAATAAAGGGGAGGTGATGGACAAAGGAACGGAGAAGGAGACGACCACACCAATAGCAACTAGTTCGGCATTCATGTCACCTATTCCGAGGAACAAGGAGAATGATATTGATACCTGGGACTTCAACAACATGGCGGCAAAGCACTTCATTCTCCGCCATCTTACTCAAGGGCTTGCATGTCCTCTGAAACTCTGTGTGCTCCATTGCCCACAGAAATCGCAGATCCAAAAGAAGCTTATCTATATAGTGTAAACTCCAAGTTGATATAAACCCAAATGACTGACCCAATTACAATCACAAACCCATTATAGCTTCACCCCTGTGGAATAAGACTTTCTGTGTGCTCAGTTCCACCACAGAATGGAAAGTTAGAATATTAGTTTTGGACACATTGACCCACTTTGACTTTCCCTTAGAAATGTAGCCACCCTGGCAGGAAAAAACTCTAACCGACTACACCCGTGTGTAGCGTGGACTCCTTTGAGTGCGCAGCATAAAGAATCACTGAAATTGGTCAAGTAAATTGATCGTTATAGCTGGCCAAAGTTTGCCATTTATACAAGGTGCTCTCTAGGTGCTCTCTGACCTACCCAAAATTTTCTAAGTCCTATTCCCCCTATAAAACTCTATCTTCTGAAGTACGGCACCAATCAAATTACTGTGTTGTACAGAAAATTTCAGGTGCCGATGTACTTTCTGTACGGCCATTGTACAACATGGCCAAAATATCGACACGTGTCAAATCAAGATTTGTTCCCGTAATCTCCGGAGTCCCCGTAATCTCCGGAGTCCCTATAATCTCCGCAGTTCCCGTAATTCAATGTTATCACACCACGTGTCATTTGACGTGGCAAAGACCGTAAAACGCCAAAAGTACCTCTTCCGTGATCACAGCGCCTATCGCGGCCGTCCGATCAAAATCGGCTATAATCCTAGCCGCTGAAATTCGACGCGCGGTATTTATTTCGCTATCGATACAAATGCGCGGTATCTGTTCTGTCCCCATACCGTACTCCGTATTAAATCCAACTGTATCTATGCACTCGGTAGCTATTTTCCGTGAAAAAAATTAATCTACGTGTAACAATTTATATATTTATCAAACCCTATATATCGTAATATTAGTCCTAGACTTCACGGTTTAGAGCTAAAGCCTACGTTAACTTGACGGACGGCATGTACCAGGATCAATTCCTGGGTCCGTCGAGTACCTTTTAGTAAATCTACCTAATCCACCCCCTCTGTTCTCTAGTGAGCTTAGGCAGCCATGGCTCTAGCTCCCTATCAAGCCTTCAGTGACTACAACAAGTATTGGGGCTTGGAGCAGGGAGTCAGGGACAGATTGCCTTTGCTCATTTTCTATAAAGACCTAGAAAATACTCAAATATCAACATCATCATTTGCAAGTAGAAAGGGCATCCGATCTTTGAATGGCTCTCATAGAGATGTACAGAAGTGGTACGATTCAGCAACAACAGTTGGTTGATCAAAAAGTTAAGGAGTATGTATACAAAGGGGGGAAGGTGTTGGATTTTTGCAATGAGCTTGCTACACTTTTCATGGAGCTAGAGAGTGTTGGAAAAGAATTTAGTGAAAAAGAAAAGGTTAACTGTTTACTAATGAAGTTACCCGATGAGTTCGAGAACATAGTCAACCGTGTGTAGGACTTGCCGGACTCAAGGTGTATATGGAACTCAGTGGTAGGAATGATTCTCGTTCGGAAGAATACGATTGAGATCCGAAGGGGAGGAAAGAGTGGGCAAGCCTTCGCAGCTCAGACAGATTGGAGAAACAAGGATTCTCGGAGAACGGTCAAAAAAATACGGAAAGGGGGAGCAGAAAAATCAGACCGACGAGTTCGGACCAAGGGCTCCGAAGGTTTTATGTCATTTTTGTAAGAAACCACGACACTATATAGCAGAGTGCACTAAGCTAACCGAGCTTCGGTTAAAGGAGGGGCAGACCGGTGGAACCATGAGTTGAAAGAAAAAGGCCCTTGTAACACATGTACATGAGGTGGAATCCGAAGACGAGGAGGATGAGCTCTTATAGGATGAGGATTTGGAAGCGACAAACGAGGTAGAAATTCCACGAAAGCAGAAATGTGCTTTCGGTGGATTCTAAGGTGAAGCAGGTTGGATTGTAGATTCAGGTGCCTCCATGCACACGTGTAAGGATAAACACCTGTTCACTAAGATAAGAAAGATTCCCATCGTAGAGATAGAGTACGGGGATGGGAGGATGATCACTACTCTTGTAGGATCGGTAGATCTGAAAGTGTTAGTAGAAGGAAAGACATCCATAGTTACATTCTCTGATGTATTGTTTATCCCGGAACTGAACAAAAACCTCATCTCTACGTCTGTATTAGATGATAAGGGTTTTGATACTTGCACTAGGAAAGGAGTATTTACTGCTAGTTTTTAATAAGAAGTTTATTTTACTGCTGAAAAATGTAGCCAAGGGATGTTTAGGCTGATTTTAAGCTCTGAAAAGAAGAAATTTTATTATTCTGGTGTTCATGATATAATGTTGTGGCATAAGAGGCTTTGTCATGTGAATCTAGATAAGTTAAGAGAGATGAAAAAGATGGGTGTAGTGGAAGGAATTCAATTCGGTGAGAGTGAAAATCTAAGTGATTATAGTGGATGTGCTCAAGGTAAAGCACACAGGTTACCCTTCCCAAAAACTGCCACCAATAAGGGAGGAAAGATTCTAGATTTAGTACACAGAGATATTTGGGGGCCAGCCAGCGTGCCATCACCCGTGGGGAAGAGATTTATGATGATTATCACCGATGATTGGTCTCGGTATTCCAGGGTGTATTTTTTGAAAAATAAGTCAGAAGCTCAAGAATGTTTTAAACAATATAAAGCATGGAGTGAAAAACTCCATTAAACCTCAATCAAGAGAGTAAGGAGTGACAATGGTGGAGAGTATACCTCTTACCAGTTAGAGGATTTTTTTAGGGAAGATGGAGTCCAACACCAAAAGACATTTCTAGAAAACCCGGAACAGAATGGTGTTTATATTTGAGTATTTTATAGGTCTGTATTAGGATAGAAAAAGAGCTGAGGCGGTCTGCCTCTAACTCCCCTTTCCAAGCCCCCATACTTGTCGTAGTCACTGAAGGCTGGATAGGGAGCTAGAGCCATGGCTGCCTAGGCTCTCTAGAGAAGACAGGGGGTAAATTATGTAGTCTTACCAAAAGTTGGTTGACGGACCCAGGAATTGATCCGGGTACCTACCGTCCATCAATCCGCGTTAGCCGTTAGCTCTAGCCGTTATGTCTAGAACAGATATTACGATATATAGGGTTTGACAAATATATAAATCGTTATATGTAGATTAATCCGTTTAACGGCTAATAGATACTTAGTACATAGATACAGTTTAGTTTAGTACGAAGTACGGAATGGGGGCAGAACGGATACCACGCATTTGTTTCGATAGCGAAACAAATACCGCGCATTTGTTTCGACAGCGAAACAAATACCGCGCATTTGTTTCGATAGCGAAACAAATACCGCGCGTCGAATTTCAGCGGCTACGATTATAGCCGGTCTTGATCGGACGGCCACGATAGGCGCCGCGATCACGGAAAAGGCATTTTTGGCGTTTTACGGTCTTTGTCACGTCATGTGACACGTGGCGTGATAACATTGGACTACGGGAATTCCGGAGATTACAGGAACTAATCCTGATTTGACACGTGTCGACATTTTGGCCATGTCGTACAATGGCCGTACAGAAAGTACACCGGCACCTGTACTTTTCTGTACGACACAGTAATTTGATTGGTGCCGTACTTCAGTAGATAGAGTTTTAGAGAGGGAATAGGACTTAGAAAATTTTGGGTAGGCAGCTGCCTCTCCCAGAGAGCACCCTGTATAAATGGCAAACTTTGGCCAGCCATAACTATCAATTTACTTGACCATTTTCAGTGATTCTTTTTGCTGCGGACTCAGGGGAGTCTAGGCTACACAGGGGTGTAGTCGGTCAGAGTTTTTGTCTGCCAGGGTGGCTGTATTTCTAAGGGAAAGTCAAAGTGTGTGAATGTGTCCAAATCTCATATTCTAACTTTGCATTCTGTGGTGGAACTGAGCACACAGAAAGTGTTATTTCACAGGGGTGAATCTATATTGGGGTTCTGACTGTCAAGGGGTCAGTCACTTGGGTTTATATTAACTTGGAGTCGGCACTATCTAGATTAGCTTCTTTTGGATCTGCATACTCTGAGGGCCAATGGAGGTCTCAAAGTTTCAGGTTATGGGCCCACCATCTAGGGTGCCTATGTTTGATGGAACAGGCTTCACGTATTGGGCGTTTACAATGGAGGGATTGCTTTTCGAGAAGCACTTATGGGGAATTGTTGCGGGACAAGTGAGATGTCCGCCACCTAGCTTTGGAGGAGCTTACTATGGAGAATCATCTGAGACTGTCCAGAATATCACCCAGAGTTCAGATGCAACGGAAGGTGAAGGGAAAAACCTTTCCGTGGATGGGGAAATAGGGGAGAAGGAAAAAGGGACACCTATGGTGAGGGGAGCTAGGCTCTCAGCTATGGTACCACATGTAGGGATTAAAACTGAAGAAAATGACAGGAAAATATGGGAATACAAAAACACTATAGCAAAACATCTCATACTTAGATATGTGTCTAAGTCGATAGCTATCACTCTTTTAAGTCTAACCAAGTCTTCGGAGATATGGGAAGCACTAACTCAGATTTATAAGAGTGAGACTATTCAGAGGCAGCAATTAGTAAAACAAGAAATAGATGCCTACGTTTATAAAGGCGGTAGCATGATAGAGTTTTGTAATGATATTGCTGCGTTATATGTTGAGCTTACTAGTGCGGGATATGTAGAATCTGAGGAGAGTAAGATTAATACACTAATTATGAAACTCCCAGATGAGTACGAAAACATAATTTGTCGTATGCAGGCAATGGATGGCTCCTCATGGACTTGGAGCTTTACCATGGGGATAATTCTTGTGAGGGAAAGCACTTTGGAGCTTCGTAGGGGAAAGGACAGGGTCAATGCATTATCAGCTGGTGGTGATTGGCGGAATCGTGATGAGAGGAACGGCGGTGACGAGCGGAAGCGTGATGAGAAGAACGGTGGTGACGAGCGGAAGCGTGATGAGAGAAAGAAAGACAAAGGTAAACCTTATCGGAACTTTGGTGGAAAGAGAGGGAGAGGAAAAGGCACGGGAGCTTTGAAAAAAGGGGTTTGCTTCTTTTGTAGGGAACCGGGTCATTATATGGAGGAATGCCCTTGTTTGGAAAAACTTAGAAGTTGGAATGTGGATGAGGAGGACGAAGAGGAAGAGGAGAAAGAGGATGAAGAAAAATTGGAGCTTCTTCACATCGGTAGAATGGGGAAGAGAGAAAATTACACAGAAATAGGACGAAGGCAACAGTGTGCTTTTGGAGGTATAAGGGAAGTAAAGAGAGAGGAGATACTTGAAGAAGTTCAAAATATTGAGGATAGTTTCATAAATATTTTGGAAACAGAAAACTGGTCGGAAAGGGAGACTTCAACGGATTCCGAGGAAAGGGGAGAATTAATTCTAGAGGGGGTTTTAAAAGATAGGGGAGAAGAGAAATATTTATTGGGAATTAAAATAGAAAGTGATAGTGGAAAGAATTCCATGGGAGACAGTGAGGGAAGTTCAGAAAATGGGGTAATTATCATGGATAAAAATATGATTACGGAAGATGTAGATCTTATGAGGAACTTAGTGGGGACTAGTGGTTTTTGGGAATATTTGGAGGTGGATGGATTTGACATCACTACTTGGTGTGATGTCTCTTGTGAAGATGTGCCTGTAAAAGGGTTATCATCCGGGTATGTGTTGAAGGTTGGGGATGGGGCTGGTTGTTTGAATTTCAAGAGGGAAAGTGGATTTAGTGTGGATGGAAAAGGGAAGAGGTGGATAAAATCTTTGCTCGGGTTTAAGAAAAATGGGATGTTAAATAAAATATGTGATACAATTATCATTTCAGTTCATTTTATCCACTGTGTTAAATACTTAAGTTTTATGAAAGGAAAAGGAAAAAGGAAAAAGAAAAGAAAAAGGGGAGGGGGTGTTTGTTTACTTGTTTGTGGAAGTTAAAAGAAAAATAGACTAGAAAATAAGGGGAGTGTTGATATTTGAGTATTTTATAGGTCTGTATTAGGATAGAAAAAGAGCTGAGGCGGTCTGCCTCTAACTCCCCTTTCCAAGCCCCCATACTTGTCGTAGTCACTGAAGGCTGGATAGGGAGCTAGAGCCATGGCTGCCTAGGCTCTCTAGAGAAGACATGGGGTAAATTATGTAGTCTTACCAAAAGTTGGTTGACGGACCCAGGAATTGATCCTGGTACCTACCGTCCATCAATCCGCGTTAGCCGTTAGCTCTAGCCGTTATGTCTAGAACAGATATTACGATATATAGGGTTTGACAAATATATAAATCGTTATATGTAGATTAATCCGTTTAACGGCTAATAGATACTTAGTACATAGATACAGTTTAGTTTAGTACGAAGTACGGAATGGGGGCAGAACGGATACCACGCATTTGTTTCGATAGCGAAACAAATACCGCGCATTTGTTTCGACAGCGAAACAAATACCGCGCATTTGTTTCGATAGCGAAACAAATACCGCACGTCGAATTTCAGCGGCTACGATTATAGCCGGTCTTGATCGGACGGCCACGATAGGCGCCGCGATCACGAAAAAGGCATTTTTGGCGTTTTAGGGTCTTTGTCACGTCATGTGACACGTGGCGTGATAACATTGGACTACGGGAATTCCGGAGATTACAGGAACTAATCCTGATTTGACACGTGTCGACACAATGGCCGTACAGAAAGTACACCGGCACCTGTACTTTTCTGTACGACACAGTAATTTGATTGGTGCCGTACTTCAGTAGATAGAGTTTTAGAGAGGGAATAGGACTTAGAAAATTTTGGGTAGGCAGCTGCCTCTCCCAGAGAGCACCCTGTATAAATGGCAAACTTTGGCCAGCCATAACTATCAATTTACTTGACCATTTTCAGTGATTCTTTTTGCTGCGGACTCAGGGGAGTCTAGGCTACACAAGGGTGTAGTCGGTCAGAGTTTTTGTCTGCCAGGGTGGCTGTATTTCTAAGGGAAAGTCAAAGTGGGTGAATGTGTCCAAATCTCATATTCTAACTTTGCATTCTGTGGTGGAACTGAGCACACAGAAAGTGTTATTTCACAGGGGTGAATCTATATTGGGGTTCTGACTGTCAAGGGGTCAGTCACTTGGGTTTATATTAACTTGGAGTCGGCACTATCTAGATTAGCTTCTTTTGGATCTGCATACTCTGAGGGCCAATGGAGGTCTCAGAGTTTCAAATGGGTTACCTGAAAGATTAAATAAAACACTAATTGATAGTGCTAGAAGTATGTTGTTGTATAAGAAGATAGGAAAAAGTTTTTGGGCAGAAGCAATGAACTGTGTTAATTACCTCAAAAATAGAGTTCTTACTTCACCTATAAAAGGTCAAACACCTTATGAGAGATGGACCGGCCGAAAACCAGAGATATGTTATTTAAAGGTTTTCGGGAGTCAAGTATTCAGTCTAGATACAGATCGGTCTAATTGGAAGCTAGATCCTAAACGAAAACCAAGATACTTATTAGGATATGATGAGGATGTTAAAGGATACAGAGTTTATGATCTTAAAAGGGAAGATATAATCTTAGTAAAGCATCTATTAGTTATGGATGAAGGAAAGTCTGTGGATCCCTTCAAGTATACAAAGTCAGTAAAAATCAGATTTGCGTCAGAAAATTCCGATGACTTTGAGCTCCCTAACTATCCAAGTTTTAGAGAAGGTGACAGTCTTGCAGATACAAATTAGACCGAAAAGGACTCGGCTGCAGAAACTTCAGTGACAACTCTACCCGAAGCGGAAGATGTGGTGGAAATTTATTCGGAATCAACGGATAGGGGAGAAGCCGAGAGTGTTCCAAAAAACCCACGAAAACCATCTATTCCGGCCATAGATTTTGAGGAGGGAAGGAGAAGTAGCAAAAGATTGCAGGGAAAACAGGTTAATAACAAGGTAACAAAACTATCTCATCAAGAGGAACCTCATACTTATGGAGAGGCGATGACTTGTCAAGAAAAAAAGCGGTGGAAGACAGCCATCAAAAAGGAGATGGCTTCAGTTATGGCAGCCGATACTTGGGAGCTGGTGGATTGTCCACCTAACCGAAAACCAATCGGTTGTAAGTGGATTTTCAAATTAAAACTAAACCCGGATAACACCATTGAGCCTTACAAAGCCCGATTAGTGGCAAGAGGATTTACACAGAAAGAAGGAATCGACTACGAGGAAACCTTTGCCCCGGTCGTTAGATTTCCCTCCGTCCGCATACTTCTCAGTCTCGCAACAACAGAAGACATGGAGGTGCACCAGATAGACATCAAGACAACCTTTTTGCACGGAGAATTGGAAGAGTAGATCTTCATGCGACAACCCGAAGGATTTGTGGAGGAAGGAGAGGAGCGTAAGGTATGCCGGTTGATCAAATCCCTTTATAGTTTGAAACAGGCGCCTTGACAGTGGAATAAGAAGCTTGATGAGTTTTTTAAGAGTATGAGATATATCTGGATCAGCTCATATCACTCAATCTATGTTTTTGAAGATGAGGAAGATGTTATATTTATTGAAATTTATATTGATGATTTGCTTGTTTTAAGTAAATCAAAGGAAATTTTTAATAAACTAAAATCCGATCTTAAGAGGAGATTTGAAGTGAAGGATATGGGGGAGGAAATTTATATTTTGGGAATTCAAGTAGAAAGAGACCGAGAAAGAAAGATTATAAGATCGACTCAAAAGGAAGCAATAAGGAACATGTTGGAAAAATTTCAGATGGATAAAGCTAATAGTTGTACTACTCCAATGGAGTTAAACAAGGGAAGTGAGGGGAGTGAGGAAAAAGGAGTCATAGTCTTACACGAGGAATTAAGTCCTGAAGAACAGAAGTTCATGCAGAATATTCCTTACAGGCAAGTAGTGGGAAGCCTAATCTATTTTATGAATTGTACCCGGCCAGATTTAGCTGCGGATGTAGGAGTGCTGAGTAGAAGTCTAAATGCTCCCACTAATAGGGATTGGGAGGCAGCTAAGAGAGTTCTTAGATATTTGATAGGAACTAGAGATCTATGGTTGCATTTGGGTGGGGAGAATACTGACATCACTACTTGGAGTGATGCCAGTTATGGTGATGCTCCGATAAGGAGATGTACTTCTGGATAAGTATTATATGTGGGTGATGGGGCTTGTTGTTCGAGTAGCAAGCAGCAAAAGGATATTGCTCAATCCAGTATGGAGGCTGAGTATATGGCCTCTTGCTCAGCTGTAAAAGAATTGATGTGGGTCAAGTCTTTGCTTGGTGAGCTTGGTTACCTTAAAAGGTGTGTGCAGAAACTTTTTTGTGATAATCAGGCAGCAATCGCTATTTCTGCCAATCCTAAACATCATTTTAAAGCCAAACACATAGACATTAGACTCAGCTTTGTTAGAGAGAAAGTAAAAAACAAAATAATCAGTTTAGAGTACCGACCAGATAGCGAGATGGTAGGAGATACGATGACCAAACCTGTGCCTTCCCCTAAGCTAATTTTCTGCATGAAGAAATGTGGTCTAAAATTGAAGATTGAATAGAAAATAAGGGGAGTGTAGAACTTGATGGTTCTTTTAGTATTTTCTAGGTATAAAATAAAATGCATAAAAGAAGCTAAGGCAGTCTGCCTCTAACTTCTCTCTTCAACTACCACACTTGTTGCAGTCACTGAAAGTTGGAGAGGAAGCTACAGCCTTGGCTACCTATGCTATCCTGAGATTTACGGGTAGTAGATTAGTTGATTTACAGTAATAAATTAGTTGATATACTAATAGTAAAGCTGTCGGACCCAGGATTAGATCCTCGTATCTACCGGCCGTTGAGGCCGTTGTTAGCCGGTAGCTCTATCCATTTAGTCTATGACTAGTGTTAGATTATATAGTGTTTGATAATTACATAAACATTTTTACGCTGACAAATTCATTTAACGGAAACTATTTACAGGATACATAGGTTCGGTTATTTAAAAGTACGAATTTAGGTACGGACAAGAAACAAGTACCGCGCATTTGTTTTGATAGCGAAACGAATACCGCGCAGGTATTTATTCAGCTATGATGAAATCTGCATTTAATCGGACGGTCGGAATGAATGCCGAGATCGCGGAAAAGGATTTCGGCGGTTTTTGGTTATCGCCACATCGGATGACACGTGGCAGAATGACATTGGATCGCGCCATCTACGAGGATTAACGAAGCGAATTGGGATATAACACGTGTCGACATTTAGGCCATGTCGTACAATATCCGTACATAAAGTACACCGACAACTGTACGTTTGTGTACAGAAGTGCAATATGATTGGTGTCGTAAATCAGTAGATAGAATTTTTAGAGAGAGATAGGACTTAGAAAAATTTGTTAGATAGGACCCTCTCTCCCAAAGAGCTTTTGTATAAAAAGGTCAACTTTGACTCTCCATAACTAACTGCTCAGGGGAGCAAATTCAGAGATTCTTTTTGCTATCGACTCAGGGGAGTCTTGCTTTCAAAGAGGTGGAGGTGGTCAGCGTTTTTGTCTGCCTGGGTGGTAGTTATTCTTGCTGAAACATAAATGGGTCAGGGTTATCCTAGAGGCTTCTTGCAATCTGTCCATTCTAAGGACCTATGGAGGTCTTAGAGTTGTATACTGCGAGAAGACACCATCGTCAGTGAACTGCATAAGCGATGAGCAATAACAGTTGCTTGCACACAGATAGGGAGGAACCTCCCTAAATCATAAAAAGTGCATGTTGTTAGCCAATGATTAGGGAATCAAAAGAGGTAGAGGGGAGGAGGGTGTATAGTGTGTGGTTTTTAAAATCCATACCATTTATCGTTTTTTTTTCTTAAATGATCGTGTGAGTTTGGATATGGTCTCTTGGAGAATCATTTTTTGCTTGTTCCTTTCCGCCAATTGCCTCGTGAGTTCAACAAACATATTAGGTAACGCCTCTTCTCCCATCACTGGAGGAGGCAACGTAGAAGGACGCATTTTTGGAATCTCCCATAGAAACGCACGTCACAATGGAATATTGCGGAAACGTTGTAAAACATTCGTCCGCGCTTGACGAAACACTTTCAACGCGGGAGTTGATCGTGCATTACGGAGAATGGTATATAACCGGGGGTCCCATGGATGATAGTGACTCAATAATTGGGGCACAACAATGACATACCTGTTGTTTCAATGCCTAATCCACGCAAATTGTGGGTCGGAGGGGTTGAATTGACGTATATGGGCAAATGTTGAGCCGCGACTCTCATAGGCAGTGAAGAGCCATGTGGGGTGGGCGGTTACACCGGGTGGGATGTCAAGTACTTCCGGTTCGAGTTTCCTCCTAAGAGGGAGGGGGCGGGGTTCTCCGTACCTCCAGTGCCCGGGCCACTCCGCGACCAGAACGAAGTGCTCCGCTCTTGGCCAAAAACTGTCCATGGCCTCCTCACCCTTTGGAGGTGGGAAAAACCAATCGGCTTCCTCAACCCGATAACGAGGTTGAGGATATTGAGGAGCAATTACAAGTGCTCGCACGGAATACGGTGAAAGGGGAGCAAAAAGGACCTCTTCGTCGCTTTCATACTCATTCTCTTTTTTTCTTTCCTCACTCTCTTCACTTTGTTCATCTTCGGTTGGCGGGTCACCCTCGAATTTAGTGACCGGAATGTCGGAGGGTTGAACCTCCTCCATGTCATGCTCCTCCTCGCTCGGTTCGTCACCATCCACAATGCTTTCGTCGGTGGGAGATGAGGAGGGCTCGTAATCCACGTTGCCAGTCTCCTTAACTTTAGCCTTCCCTTCCGCTATTATTTTTCTCCTCTCTACCCTACCCGGTGATTCCCTCTCCTCGCCTTCCTCATCCACTTTCAGGCCCTCCTCTCCAACCTCTCTCAATACCGCCTCATCTCCCCCTCTTCCCTCCTCTCCATTTATCTCCTCCTCGGGTAACGGTTGTTCTATGGGTTCCTAAACCGATTCCCGTTCTTGAAACTATGTGTGCTCCATTGCCCACATAAATCGCATATCTAAAAGAAGCAAATCTAGATGATGCCGACTCCAAATTGATTAAAACCCAAATGACTGGCCCTTTAACAATCAGAACCCCAATACAACTTCACCCTTGTGAAATAACACATTTTGTGTGCTCAGTTCCACCACAAAATGCAAAGTTAGAATATGAGATTTGGACACATTCACCCACTTTGACTTTCCCTAAGAAATGCAGCCACCCTGGCAGACAAAAACTCTGACCGACTACACCCATGTGTAGCATGGACTCCCCTGAGTCCGTAGCAAAAAGAAATGGTAAAGCAAATTGATAGTTTTGAATGGTCAAATATGACCTTTTGTACAAGACCTCTCTCGAAGAGAGGCTGCTACCTACTAAATTTTCTAAGTTATATTTCCTCTGTAAAACTCTAACTTTGACGTACGGCACCAATCAAATTACGGTGTCAAACAAAAAGTACAGGTGCAGATTTACTTTCTGTATGGCCATCATACAACATGGCCAAAATGTCGACACGTGTCAAATCGGGATTTGTTCCCGTGATCTCCGGAGTTGCCGCAATCCAATGTCATCATGCCACGTGTCACCTAACGTGGCGATGACCGTAAAACGCCAAAAGTACCTCTTCCGTGATCATCGCGCCTATCGTGGCCGTCCGATCAAAACCGACTATATCTCTAGCCTTTGAAATTAGACGCGTCGTATTTGTTTCGCTGTCGAAACAAATGCGCGATATCCGTTTCATAATATACATTGAAACCGTACTCTATACTATCTAAAACTATATCCATGCACTTCGTAATTATTCCTCGTTAAACGAATTAGTCTACGTGTAACTTTATACATATTTATCAAACCATATATATCCTAGCACTGGTCCTAGACCTAACGCACAAAGCTAACGGCTACTCTGACGGACCATAGGTACCAAGATCAAATTCTGGGTTCGTCAGCATTTTTAGAAAACATATATGTCTCTCTAAAAAGCTTTAGGCAGCCATGGCGCCATGGCTCTATCTCCCTACCCTGCCTTCAGTGACTACACCAAGTGTGGGGGCTTGGAGAAGGGAGTTAGAGGCAGATTGTTCTCTACCTTTTTCCTATCATAATATAGACCTAGAAAATACTCAAATGTCAACACTTCTTTCATCCATGCCTCATCTACTGCCTTCCGTTTTCTTTCAACCTCTACCGAAGACTCCATTTCTCTCCCTACCTCGTCCTCATTCGTCCTCTCCATTTGGGCCTCTACAGAAGGCTCCCTTTCCCTCTCTACCTCCACAAACGCCCCTCTTTGTTGTCTTGCATTCGACAGTGGCTCCCATTGAATCGGTAATACCTCCGCTGCCTCCCTTTCCCTTGCCAACTCCTCTGCCGTCTTCCCTAACCTAACTCTCACTTTCGCCGCCTCTCTATCCCTCTCTACCTCTTCCGGCAATACCTCTACCCTAGGTAAATTAGCCCTCTCACCCTCCTGTCTTGGTATTTCTCATGTTTGTGTTGTATCCTCTTGAGATTGGTTAGGGTTCGTTAGTATGGGAGAAAAACGGAAGCGCACAAACCGCGCACTGCGTAGACGCTTGGTTGGCTTCTTAGTTGACCGCGTGGTTGGCCGTTTACCACCCCTCATGATGACGTGTCAAACTTAGGTGGGAAAACGATTTAGATAAAAAACATTAACGCAAGACACAGCGAGGTTTGTGAGAATGACCTAAAAAGAAGGAACGCATGCATTCTGTAGGTTTTACAAAAATTAAAACACATGTTTACGTTAGATATGTACGTATAACTCATGACTATATATATATCACGTGTGAGCGACGTGACAAAATAACAGCGATGCGTATATTCCAAGAATGTACACATCGCTGGACAAAACGAACAGTTCACGGCACACTTCGTCTCGTTTTAACAATACTCCAACATAGACGCTACGCCAAACGAAGCGTTATTTCGACGTCTACTATTTTATACGGACGCCAACATTCAAGCGACGACATCTTTGTCGGCCGATGAAAGGCGTACAACCAAACTTAAACCTAGTGAAATAAGCACCAAACGACGACGCAATGTCATCGCTCATACATTCTGACATCACTAAAGCTACGAGGCACTCTCGTCGCTTTTATCATAAAACCCATAGCATTCAGGTACAATATCATGGAGAGGGGTTAACTAATTCGACAACCCTAAGCATTACAACTTTGAAGTGGAAGAGAGTATAAGGATATGAGAGGAGAAAAGGGGGTGAGAGAGGGGCAAGGGGAGGAGGGGGGGATAGTGCGACGAATGGGAGAGATAGAAAGAGAGGAATAGGGATAAGGCAGGGGGACGGGAAAAGAGAGAAGAGGGAATAGGGAAGAGGTGCAGGGAGTGGTAGAGTGAGAGAGGGAATAACAAAGAGAGAGGGATAGGGATGGATTTAGACTTGGAGAGGGAGAGGGGATTAGTGAGGGAGAGTGGCGGGTAGAGGGGAGTGGACAAAAAAAAGGGGAAGGAGAGGATGACGGAGGGGGGATAGGGAGGGGGAAGAAAAAAAGTGAGAGAAAGAGCCCAGGTGAGATAGAAAAAGTAGGGGGGAGAGACGTATAAAGATAGGAAGAATACGAGAAAGGAAGAGAGGGAGATAAGGGGGGTTTGTGGAGAGAAAGAGGGAGGATGGAGGGAAAGAGAGAAAAGGGGATGAGGATGGAGAAAGAGAGAAAGAGGGGACGAGGGGCGAGGTTTATGGAGGGGAGAGGTATAGAGGGGGGGGAGGGAAAGGGAGGAGAGAATGAGATAAAGGGAGGGAGACAAGAGAGAGGGGTAATAAAGGGAGGGAAGAGGGGATAGAGGGATTGACATAGTGACGTGACATCGGGAGGGAGTGCCAAGCATGTAAACAATCACGATGTTGAAATCACTAGATTTAGGGGAGGTATTTTCTAGGTCTTAATTAGTTAAAATAGCTAAAATAAAAGCACAGGCAGCCTGCCTCCACCTTCTCTCTCTAGCCCCCATACTTGTTCTAGTCATTGAAGGAGAGAGAGGGCGGTGGAGCCATGGCTGCCTCAGCTCCATAGGCAGGACTAAAGAGTGACCTAAGTCATGTCGTAGTAGTATGTTAGGATATATAGGGTTTGATAGCCATTTAAACATTAGCTACATCATTAATCTGATTAACAGAATAACAAATTAAGGGCATAATGAACTAGTTCGGAATTAGTGCGCACGAAACAAATATATCGGACATTTGTTATTTTGGACGGCGAACATTAAAAGCCGGTTTGGATCCGACGGCCCGTATCATCGCTGGGATCCTAGAATGGCCGCCTTAGCGCTTTTCGGATGTGACATGACCTGTCAACACGTGGCAAGATATCATTGGGAAGCGAGAATCCCGCGGAGCATGAGGACAAGTCCAAAAGAGACAAACGTCCCCTCCATGGCCTTATCGTACACCAGCCGTACAGAAAGTACATCGGTCGTAGTACATTTCTGTACTATACAGTCTTCTGATTAGTTCGTGCATCAGTAGATAGGGACTGTGAGAGGGGTTTAAGACTTAGAGGATTGAGGAGGTAGCCGCCTCTCTCCGAACAAGCTTGTATAAATATTGGCATCTTTGCCACTTGATAATTAATTGCCTGGTTGGGCATTTTCATTGATTCTTTCTGCTGTGGACTCAAGAGAGTCCATACTGCACAGGGGTGCAGTCAGATTATCTATTTGCCTGCTTGGGTAGCAGTGATCCAAATTGAAAGAGGGCTAGCCAAAAGCTATCTAGAGGCTTCCTGAATTCAGTGATCCAATGGGGGACACAGAATTACACACGATTTATGCAAGAAGGACAAACTTTAATGGTTATAACACGTACTACAACCATAGTCTCCCTTGAAGTGTTCGGGGAACCTCCTCACGGTCCTTGGATCGATTTCGTCTTCCCCGTTGAATTGTACGTCGGCGATCATCCAGTTGATTACTCGAATGCGAATAATCTTCGTTGAAACATGTTGAGTTTTGCGAGGTTTTCGTGGGAGCCTAATGAAACATGCACCCTCCTCTTCACGACCTCCGATCGGACCCTCTTCCTCGAAAGACTCCCAATACGGTAATTCTTCCCCGTCGCTTGGCATTTGCGTTTCCTCCGTATCGCGGATGTCCCCCCTCCCGAATTCGGTGTTAGTTGGGAATGGAGGGACCGAAACATTTCCGGAGTTTCTCGCAGCATAACTCCCAAAAAATTTAGTGATTGGGGAAGAGATTGGCCAGATTTTGGTAAAAAATAACAGGTGACAGTTCAGGTAAGGAATGGATGCGGAGCAAACAAAGGTAAGGATAATACGAAAGACGATGTCTTAAGGTGAATAAGTTGTGGAATGGTTGTCAAAAAATAGAAATATATATAGCAAATATGATACCTCAAAAAAAAAATAGCGGGAAAGGTTTTTCAGTCAAAAATACAGTTTTTAAATTTTAGGTTGAATTTTAGACGCCGCAAGTTTGGAGATTATCACAAAAAGGTATCATTTGAAATTTGATTGTGAAATATTTTAAATACGTCAAAATCAAGCGGGAATGTACGAAAATGAGCGCGAGTTACAGTGGGAAAATGGGCACGTGATAGGCGACGATGATGTTGGTGAAAACGCCATGAAAAATGCAGCAGGTTGATGGATGTACGGAAATTTGTTTGAATAGGCGATGAGACGTTTATCTGGTTGTTGTTACATTGTGGTCGACAATTTCAAGCCATGATATTTAAGTGGGTTAAAAGCATGCCACGCGTAATGTTGGTCGTCCAATCATATGACGACTTGCAGATGACAAGTTGGATTTTTTTGTTTTATACCTCCATTTAGAATGAATATTAATGCTAATACATGTTATTTTCGTTGACGTCAACGCTATTAACTATTATTTTTAGAAATACTTCAACCGGAAAGCAATCAATTTAGCATTAAGACACTTATTAACGTTAAAACAACGACAAAATTAGAGTTAAAGCGCGGTATTAGTGTGTATTTTACTACAACATACGTAGAAGCGACGTCATTTTTGAACGCAACAGCGTGCCGTGGTCAGTTCGAAATTTGTGCTTACGTGAAACATAACTGATCACACATTACACAATTCTCGGAGTCGCGTTAACATGTAATTGCGTAAATATTTTTGGGTAGACGCGGATGTCGCAAAAACGCTACGGCGTACGATTTGTACAATTCCTTACACACACATATTTTAGTGTTTAGATTTTATGGTCCGACAATTAATACAAAAAAATATACAAATTAGAGTGAATGATAAATTAGTATCATTGTGTACCCTAAAAAACCCAATTTACCGTAAAGTACGCTAATTGTTTCATTACGCTATCTATTCCATTATGCTAATAGCGATTCACGGTGTAGTAACACTATTCATTTCGCAATCTTAGGGAACACGACAAAGCGTCGCAAAATCTGACACGGTACACCGCGAATTGTTATTAGACTATATAAATTATTAGAGTAAAGAAAAAGATAGCGTCATTCATTCAAATTTAGTGCCAAGAGACGTAGCAGATTATGGTCCATCTCCTTAAATAGTGTAATATGTTTTCTTTAAGGTATCAATGTCAAAATTTTGGGGTGCCGATATAGAGTACATAAGGCTAATAACGATTCACGGTGTAGTACACTATTCATTTCGCAAATCTTAGGGAACGCGACAAAGCGTCGCAAATCTGACACATTAGTAAACACTATTCATTTCGCAAATCTAAGGGAACGCGACTAATCCTAATTATTGGCTTATTCATACGTCGTACATTAGATAATTTTGTACTTTTTTGGTTACGGGCGGGCACGGTTAGTCACGAGAAATCGAGTTTCGGTTAACTTTTATTTTCGTAAACGCCGGTCGGTTAACGGTTAACAATTTTGGAGCGTGACATAACCCAGTCAGACGTCAGTTACTCAGATTTTGAAAAAATAAAACGGACGATTTCGGTTATGTAAAATTTTGACTTTTGCGACCTTTGGTCGATACTGTGGTACTAAATGGATTGTGATTTTTTTTCCAAAAGCTCCCCCCTTCGCGATATTTCAAATTTGTACTATTTTTTCGTACCAGTTTCGTACTATTAGTACGGAACACCACGCCTAACCGATGATTTACGGCGATGCTGGTTCCTGAGCGATATATCACCCCTCACCGTTAGACAGAGGTCGAAAAAGTCAAAAAATTTCATACCCGAAACTGACCGTTTTTTTTTTTCAAAATCTGAGTAACCGACGCCCGACCGAGTTTTGTCACGCTCCAAAATTGTTAACCGTTAACCGACCGTCGTTTATGATAAAAAAAAATTAACCGAATCTTGATTTTTCGCGACTAACCGTGCCCGCCCATAACCGAAAAAGTACAAAATTAATCAATGTACGACGGAATAAGCCAATAATTACGATTTGTCGTGTTCCCTAAGATTTGCGAAATGAATAGTGTTACTCCCGTGTCAGATTTGCGACGCTTTGTCGCGTTCCCTAAGATTTTCGAAATAAATAGTGTACTACCGTGTCAGATTTGCGACGCTTTGTCGCGTTCCCTTTGATTTGCGAAATGAATAGCTTACTTCAGTACCGTGTCAGATTTGCGACGCTAATCATGAAGTCACGTACTTCCACGATGCCAAAGAGTACAAAGTACAAGAATGTTGGATTATAGGTAGTGTTGGGTATCGGGTAAATTCATATCGCGATAATCTCGATATTCGATATATCGAATATCGATCGAGCAGGATCCTCAATATATCGTACGGAGACCAACATAAATTATCGCGATATATATCGCGATATATAGTATATATATATTTTTTTATTTATATAATATGTTATTTTAGCGAAAAAGTCAAATTGTCTAATACGCCACGTACGCCGTGATTTTCGTTCCGCGACTTAAAGGTAGACGCCGCAAAATGTAACCGACAAAAAAGTACTAATTCTGAAATTGTAATGATTAATTATTTGGGGTATGGTTACACGAGGAGGTCTATGTAATAGTACGGATAGCAAAATTTATGTATTACAGAGGCCTCTGGTACATCGCGTATCTTTTGTCAAAAAGTTTTACATACGTGTTCTGATATGAGTGGTTCCACGTAAGCTGCAACCTAATCTCAAATATCATCGAATATTTGGAAACCGACCTTTTTCGTTTGGAAAATCGTACCTGCGTATAACGTACGTGTACTTCACAAGTGTACCTCGTCAATGTACCTTAGAGATCTCCTTCACTCTGCTGACTTTCAGGAATCCAGGATTTCTTTCCGGCAAAGATTTTACAGTCACTTCGTCCGAAGTCACGAGACTTTGAAAACCTGTGGGATTTTTTTTTTTTTTATTTATTTTTTTTAGCTTCGATATATTGACGATACGATATATCGGCGATATATTGGCGATATATCGCGATGATTTGAAATTCGATATATCGAAGCGATATATCGATTATCGGGTACGTGAAATTTGATATATATCGAATATCGGCAAACGGTCCTCGATACCCAACACTAATTATAGGGACAGTACAAAATTTTCATTTTTTTTGATTTTTTGGTTGACCGACCGTAACCGACCGTTTTTTTTTTCCTGGTGAATCAACCGACCGTAACCGCCCGACCCCCAAAATTTGGCAACCGAATCCGTTCCGGATCCGGCGCGGGCCGTCGGTTAACGGTCGGTCACGGTTTCGGTTGACCGTTTGCGGCATCTGCCGTTAGATAACCGATAATATTAGTTATCGGGTTTATCGCGATAAAAAATTACCCTTTACACAACACTACAAATTAGCGTTAGATGTATAAATTACTTTATTAGGGATAATGTTTTGTTGGCGTTAACCACACTATTTGTTTCTTTACTCCAATAATTTCATTACACTAAAAGCGATTCACGGTACGGGGGGGGAGGTTTTGCTATGCCCAGTTCCACGTCTCCACGTGGATCGAACTGAAAAGCTCTGCAACTCTCCATGGAAAGAACCCCCGGATTTTCACACCTGGAAAACTACGGACATAATTTAGCGTTGATTTTGAATTCAAAGCAAACTCGTGGAAGCTTCCCGTGCTTCCACCGCCACATCATCAGCATTAGTTTCAGCAGTCGGCAGCTTCTCTGCCAACTTTCCCTTTCTCATGCTACAGTACAGTACTGTAATGTAGTCTGTTTTCTTACTCATGGCAGACCATTCTCTTCCTTCTCTTCCACATCTTTGTTGGATTAGGGTTACCGTGCACACCTTTTCATTGCGATGAGTATGGGCCTTATTTCTTTTCCTTCTTTCCTTTCCTTTTTATTCCTTCTCCTTTTCTTTGTATCTTCTATTTTTGCACAAGCGTCTCCACCTGTCTCCCTTTATAATTCTGGTTTATTAGCTAGTCCTGGTCCTTTGAGCTCCACGACAAAATATGAAATCGAATCGCTTAAGACCTCGCTTGCTGCAAAGGGCACTCAAGCAACAACTTCCGAACTTTTGTTTAATACGACAAGTTTGGGAAGATTACTTGCAGAGATGCCCGGAGCCACTCTTTTGGCTCCGCAAGACTCAGCATGGAGTGGATTAGAAAGTCAAAAGGATGGACCGGAACTCCAGGAGCTACTAAACGGAACCTTTGGCAGTATTGTGCTTAACAACCTGTTAAAATACCATATTGTTACACAATATATTTTGTATGTTGATTTGCAGGTGAGTTTACATCATATTGTTGCAAAATACACTCTGTATGTTGATTGCAAGTGAGTTCATCACTTTTTGTTTGGCTTTGTTTTTAGGTTTTTGTAATATTGTGCTCCTTCAGAATTAAATTTGATTATGCATTTACTTTCTGTTGTGAAGTTTAGCAGTCGTATCAATTTCACCTGTCACCGTAATTACTGTGGTCGGACCAGGGACATGGCTGGGGAAACTGTACCGGCTGCAAACACCTCTTGGATGCAAGAATTTGGCATCATTTGAGGATTTTTGTCTGCATACATTTTCTTTTAGTGGTGATTGCTGCCCACATTAATTCATTTATCGGCTTTAAAATGTCGCCACGTAAACTTCATGCGATCTCGATTAAGTACAGCGAGAGATCAATGCCCACTGATTTTGTTAATCTCCATGAATATCTTGAATCGATACTTCTTCTTTTTTGTTGAATCGTCGGCGTACGGTACACCTTATATCGTTATTAGCCTTAGTATCACTTATTCAATCCTGTTTTTTTTTTTTTTTCGCTCTCTGACCCCGAAATAGTGTTAATTATGCTATTTGTTTTTTTCTCAAGGCTAGTTTCATAAACGGTTCAGCATCAGCCTTGTCATTTGGAACTGAATTGGAGTTAGTAACAGTAATATATACCCCACGCCAATAATTTCTTTACTGTAATATCTATTCATGGTGTAGTCTCGTTTTTTCATATTATTAGGAAGCTGTAAATCAACAGTCTTTTTCTTTGTAGATGTAAATATGCATTCGGTTTCGTCCACATTACTGTACTCCTCGATTTTCCCCTTGTTGCTGCCCTGCATGTTTCTGGATTTTGCTCTTTTACAAAAGCTATAATAACTTCAACCATCAGCAGCATCGTTATGCTTTGCTTCCATTTCATTTGGTTTTGATATCAAGATTGTGATAGGGTAGGCACATACAGTAATACATTTTGGACATATTTAAAGTGGATGAACAGAAAGCTTTCGCAACAGCATGCCGTATACGCTTTTTTAAATTTTATCTTTATCGAGTTAAATGCTCGAACAACTCATATTTTGTACCATTATTTTAGTTTTTTGTTACTTTGGTTTGTGTGTAAGTCAGTTCCTTATGTTAAGCACAACCTGGATGCTTGTTGAAGTGTATGTGTTCTTACTTCACAATAGATGTCACTTTTCACTAAGAGAAAGCTCTCTATTGGTCTAATATGAATTTATATGGCCTTGCAAGAAAAACTCTCCTTGCCTCCTCTCTAAAGACTCTCTTTGCCTGCTCTCACCTTGCCAATTTTTTTGGTTTAAAAGTTGAATTCTCCATCGGTTTTCTTTTGTCTTATTTGCAGCTCACCACTCCTGGTACAGCCCTCCCGACTTTACTCAATGAGTCTGTTTACCTGCAGCCCTTCAATGGCCAAAATGTCTTCTATGTAAATGGTTCTGATACCACAGTAAATGTGACAAGCAATGAACCTGATATCAATCAAGATGGATTCGTTTCCATTCAAGGTATAACACAAGTTTTGATTCCAGAGCTTTCTATGCTCTACGACTCAAGTTACGATTCAAATGAAGGTCCCTCGCCTGCCCCAGGTCCTTCCTATCCAGTTATTATCCCTCTAACGGTCGGTGAGGGAGCTCCCACCGTGCAGCAGTTAATCGAGAGGCGAAACGGTACATCAGGTATGTGGTGTATTTTTACTTACTCAGGTCCTTGTTTTATGGGTAGAATCTTGACAGTCTTTTGGTGTGCGTATAAATTCTGTATTTCCGATTTTTGGCAGCTAGTGCCATATTGCATTTTTTTATGCAATATGGCACTAGCTGCCAAAAATTGGCCCTTGAATATTTCGAACTTGTCAATTTGTTTACAAAAAGTCCAGGGTTGAAGCGTTCTTCTCGGTGGGAGTATATTGTTGTCGTGCGGCAAGTTGACCGGGAACTTTTGTCACACAACATTGTTAAAAAAAATTTAACTTAATTATACCCTGATTATTCAAAGTTCATAGTTGTTACGGTGTTTCGACCGATCAACCGGGTGATATTTGATTCAGTGTCCCTCGATCGTTCGCTTCCTTTCTTTGGTTTGTACGTTCAAAGGACAACTACACTGTGAATTGTTATTAGCGTTAAGAAATATATAGTGTGGAGTTCATTTGAGTGTTGTTAATTCTAACTAATTTCCTAACAACATGGACAATTTTCAATTGTTTAGCAAGTTAGTGGTAAGGAAATGAACATTATGAATATTATTTTATGTTCAATAGCCTAAGAAAATCTGGCACCGAATTAGTTTATTAACTCTAACAATGATGCACGGTGTATTGTGGCAAAGAAAATATTTTTTGTGGTAACTTAGTTCGAGATTCTTTTCTTGTGAAAAAGGCACTGCCGATAATTAACAAAGTTTGTTATAATTAACCAAGTTTGTTAGTCTCTTGCAGGTTGTAGGAAACTAGTGATGGCGTTTGACCTACGAAGATTTGTAGTTTTAGGCGCCTTCTTTCTTACCTCCATCTTTTTATTTCAGTAGATCTGAAGATTTTAGTTTCTTTTGTACAAAGGGTAGATGTATGACACGTAGTTCTTAGTTCACATTGTTTAAAAATATCCATTTATTATTGTTTATTTCAAGGCCTTTTCCATTTGTTATTGATTTTAGAGGTCTTTTTCCATTTCTTATTGTTTATTTCGAGACCTTGGATCGATTCACCCTTTGAGGTTCACAAAGAGATAAAATTAGCATCCTAAAGCTTGCACTATATAAATATTGCCATTTTAATCAACTTTTCTCTGTGCACGTGTCCGATTTCCTTTTGGAGTTTGCCGATCGGAGAGTAAGCTCTTTACCTTTCCATTGAACCATCTGATTAATTATCAGACGAGTGTAGTGGCGAAAAAAACCTTGGCGCTAATAGGGATGACAATGTATACCGTGAATTGCTCTTAGTGTAAATAAATTATTAGTGTAAAGAAACAAATAGCGTTATTAACTCTAATTTAGGAGCACCAATATAGTGTTATTAACTCTAATAGCAATTCACAGTGTAGTTTAGTTGTGCATGGTTGCTGTTGCATTTATTGTAATTTGGTTTGTGGCAACCTTCTGAGTGCATGACTTGTGACACGATAAAAACAAGTTCACATGACGAAGTAACATAGTAGGGGAAGATATTGTCCAGGTGGAAAACACTAGTCAAACAATGGTGACGTCTTTGTTAAAAAGCGTGATGGTAAACTTTTGTAAAAAAAAACTGTTGAAATTGACAAATTACATTTGGAGGGAAGCAACCAAAAAGGATAAACAGCGCTAAAACATCAAACATACACAAACTACATTTGGAGGGAAGCAAACAAAAAAGATAAACAGCGCATAAACAACGAACACGTAGAGAGGCAGCCAACACCTAAGAAACGTCCCGACAGAGTGAAAAGTAAAATGACTAACCCAAACCCCAATATAACTATACTCCTACGAAAGGCAACCTTGTAAGTCCCCAAATCTCGGGAAGCACAAGGAGGGAATTCCGGAACACGTCGACGATCCATCTGCAGACGAATGAAGGAAGATAGAAGCTTGCACTCGTTGTTATGCCACCGATAAATGTTGACGATAAAAAGAAGTGTGGACTGAAGCAAGAGGGCTCCCAAGACCTCGACGCTCGAACGAGCGCAACCACAAGCACGGAGAAACTTGTCCAAAGCCACACCCAAACAACCAAATATCTCGACCGGCATCGGAATAAAGCCATGCATAGCATCGCCGTAGGCATAATCACGCTCCTTCCTAGCCGCGTCAAGGGTGGCCACTCCAACGTGCCAAGCCGCTTGACTAGCAACTGTTATCCGAGGTAGAGTTCGTCAAAACAATGTCACCGAATGTGCGACGTGCATAATCAATTCGCACAATATCAATCCGACGCGAAAGAATAATGTGGGAAACCTCACGACAAACCAAAAATCCCCTTTAGGAAGCAATAGTCGTGATAGTGTCACGAATAGTGAAAGGACAGTGCGCTTGAATCAACTCGCCCCCATGGGAGCAACGAAGCAAATAGATGCCGTCCGGCTCCAAACATGGTCACACAAGCAAACAAGAGAGCCAAGCAAAGGTGGATGAGGGAGGCGAAGCCGAAACTTGAGGGTCGTGGTGAATTGAGCCAGCGTGAAACGGGGGGTGGATAAAATAGGTGTAGCCAATAACCAAGCTTTGGACCAGGCCCACCACAAGAGAGAAAGCGTACACGCAAAGAAATAGAAGGAAGCGCCTCGAGAAGCTTGGTCGTAAGGGGCGCGACAACCAGATCAAAAATAGATACCTGGACACGCGTAAAACAGTGGAATGAACCGGCATGTCCACCACACCACCAGAAAGAAGAGAACACGACGCATCCAAAATGGACCATTGGAAGGTGAGCATACCGTTCAAAACACGAGGGACAACGGTAGCAAGAAAGATAACCGTAGCAAGAACAGAAGTGTCCCCAACCAAAAAACGAGCGAATGAGCGGAGGCAATAAGGCACCAACTTCCCAAATAGCAACAGGAGCAACACGTGACGTCGATACTAAACCCAAACCGCCAGCAAAGGCATGATGAGAGGCCTAAAAGCGGGCTACATGCCAAGACTCGCGATCAAGGGCCCCACGACCTAATAAAGTGTGAAGGACGTCCATGAGGCGATCATCAAAGGCAAAAAGGGAGGAGAAAAACGATGGGGTGGGAGCTGGAGTGCGATTATGGTAGGAGAGGCGGTGGGGGAAACAACATGTCAAAAGACGAAGAGCCACAAGAGAAAGGTTGGGAAGGTCGTCCCCGTGGAACATCAACTAACCCCCATGGGAGCAACGAAGCAAATAGATGCCGTCCGGCTCCAAACATGGTCACACAAGCAAACAAGAGAGCCAAGCAAAGGTGGACGAGGGAGGCAAAGCCGAAACTTGAGGGTCGTGGTGAATTGAGCCAACGTGAAACAGGGGGTGGATAAAATAGGTGTAGCCAATAACCAAGCTTTGGAACCATGCCCACCACAAGAGAAAAGCGTACACGCAAAAAAATAGAAGGAAGCGCCGAGAGAAGCTTGGTCGTAAGTGCCGCGACAACCAGATCACAAATAGATATCTGGACACGTGTAAAACAGTGGAATGAACCTACATGTCCACCACACCACCAGAAAGAAGAGAACATGACGCATCCAAAATGGACCGTTGGAATGTGAGCATACCGTTCAAAACACGAGGGACAACGGTAGCAAGAAAGATAACCATACCAAGAACAGAAGTGTCCCAAACCAAAAAACGAGCCACATGAGCGGAGGCAATAAGGCACCAACTGTAAAAATTAATGGTCCATTTAAAGTATTTTCTAGGTCTAAATAGAAATATAGAAAGAAGCCGAGGCAGTCTACCTTTAACTTCTCTCTCCAACTCTCAAACTTGTCGCAGTCACTGAGAAATTGGAGAGGTCACTGAGAAATTGGAGAGGGAGCTAGAGCCATGGCTACCTAGGCTATCCAGAAGTTTACAGGGATTATATATTAGTTAGGGGTTTATTTACTAAAAGGAAAGTGTTTGCTACAGGATTTGATCCTTTTACCTACTGGCCGGCAAACAGCAGGCAGCCAGTAGCCTAAACCGTTAAGTCTTTATCGAGTGTTACATAATATAGGGTTTGATATTTAATTAAATATTATCAAGTGGGAAAATTCATTTAACTATAACTGTTTACGGGAGACATAGATCCATAATTGTAAAAGTACGGATTGCGATACCGATAAGAAACCAATACCGCGCATTTGTTTCTTTATAGAAAAGAATACCGCACATGTATTTATTACGGCTACGATTAAATATGAATTTAATCGGACGCCCGAAATTAACGTCGAGATCGCAGAAGAGGATTTCGGCGGTTTGTGGTCATCGCCACATCGGATGACACGTGGCGGAATTACATTGGATCACGGCATCTCCGAGGATTACGCGAGCGAATCCGCACATACCACATGTCGACATTTAGGCAATGTTGTACAGTGTTCGTACTGAAAGTACACCGGCAGCTGTACTTTTGTGTACGGAACTGCATTCTGATTGGCTCCGTACATCAGTAGATAGAGTCTGTGAGAGAGATAGGACTTCGAAAAATTAGGAGATAGGACCCTCTCTCCCAAAGAGCTTCTGTACAAAAGGTCAACTTTGACCCTCCATTACTAACTGCTCAGAGGAGCAAATTCAAAGATTCTTTTTGCTATCGACTCACGAGAGTCTTGCCTTCACAGGGGTGGAATTGGTGAGAGTTATTGTCTGCCAGGGTGGTAGTTGTTTTTGCTGAAACACAAAGGAGTCAGGGTTATCCTAGAGGCTTCTTGGAAGCTGTCCACTCTGAGGACTTATGGAGGTCTCAGAGTTTCAGGTTATGGGCCCACCCTCTAGGGTACCAATCTATAATGGAATTGGATTCATATATTGGGAAAGTATGATGATAGGAGCTCTATGCGAAAAAAGGTTTTGGGGGATAGTGAGTGGACAGTTGGGGTGTCCATCAAGACTTGGAATTCCTTCAGGGTTTGGAGGAAGCAGATTCATCAAGAAAGAGGATCCACCTTCAACGGAGGAAACAAAAGAACGAGAGGTGGTGGACAAAGGAAAGGAGAAGGAGACGACCACACCAATAGCAACTGGTTCGGCATTCATGTCACCTATTCCGAGGAACGAGGAGAATGATACTGAAACCTGGGACTTCAACAATATGGCGGCAAAGCACTTCATCCTACGCCATCTCACTCAAGGACTTGCATGTCCTCATTTGCAGGTAGAAAGGGCATCCGATCTTTTGATGGCTCTCATAGAGATGTACCGAAGTGGTACGATTCAGCAACAACAGTTGGCTGATCAGAAAGTTAAGGAGTATGTATACAAAGGGGGAAATATGTTGGATTTTTGCAATGAGCTTGCTACACTCTTCATGGAGCTAGAGAGTGCGGGAAAAGATTTTAGTGAAAAAGAAAAGGTTAACTGTTTACTGATGAAGTTACCTGATGAGTTCGAGAACAGAGTCAACCGTGTGCAGGACTTGCCGGACTCAAGGTGGATATGGAACTCAGTGGTATAGATGATTCTCGTTCAAGAGAATACAATTGAGATCCGAAGGGGAGGAAAGAGTGGCCAAGCCTTGGCAACTGCGACCGATTGGAGGAACAAGGATTCCCGGAAACCAGTCGGAAACTATGGGGGGAGGGAGCAGAAAAATCAGACCGACGAGTTTGGACCAAGGGCTCCCAAAGGTTTATGTCATTTTTGTAAAAAACCTTGGCACTATATGGCAGAGTGCCCTAAGCTAACCGAGCTTTGGTTAAAGGAGGGGCAGACAGGTGGTACACGAGAGGAAAGAAAAAGGCCTTTGTGACACAGGTACATGAGGCAGAATCCGAGGACGAGGACGATGAGCTCCTTTTAGATGAGGAGTTGGAGGCGAAAAACGAGGTCGAAATTCCACAAAGGCAGAAATGTGCTTACGGTGGATTGAAAGGTGAAGCAGGCTGGATTGTAGATTCAGGTGCCTCCATGCACATGTGTAAGGATAGGCACCTGTTCACTAAGATAAGAAAGATTCCCACCGTAGAGATAGAGTACAGGATGGGATGATAGTCACCACTACTCTTGTAGGATTGGTAGATTTGAAAGTGTTAGTAGAAGGAAAGACATCCATAGTAACATTCTCCGATGTATTGTTTATTCCGGAGCTGAACAAAAACCTCATCTCTACATCTGTATTAGATGATAAAGGTTTTTTTACTAGCACTAAGGAAGGAGTCTTTACTTCTAGTTTTGAGGAGGATGTCTATTTCATTGCTGAGAAAGGTAGCCATGGGATGTTTAGGCTGGTTTTAAGTAATGAAACGAAGAAACTTTATTATGCTGGTGTTGATGATATTATGATGTGGCATAAGAGGCTTGGGCATATGAATCTAGAAAAGTTAAGAGAGATGAAAAAGATGGGAGTGGTGGAAGGGATTAAGTTCAGTCAGAGTGATAATATAAGTGATTGTAGTGGATGTGCTCAAGGTAAAACACACAGATTACCCTTCCCTAAAACAACCACCTATAAGAGAGAAAAGATTCTAGATCTAGTACACACAGATATTTGGGGACCGGCTAAAGTGCCTCAACCGGGGGGGAAAAGATTTATGATGAATATCACTGATGATTGGTCTCGGTATTCCCGAGTGTATTTTTTGAAAAACAAGTCCGAGGCTCAGGATTGTTTTAGACATTATAAAGCATGGAGCGAAAAACTCCATGAAACTCCAATCAAGAGAATAAGGAGTAAGAATGGTGGAGAGTATACTTTTAACCAGTTAGAGGATTTTCTGAGGGAAGATGGGGTTCAACACCAAAAGACAGTTAAAGAAAACCCTAAACAGAATGGGGTAGCTGAAAGGTTAAATAGAACACTAACTGATAGTGCTAGAAGTATGTTGTCAGATAAAAAGATAGGAAAAAGGTTTTGGGCAGAAGCAATGAACTGTGCCAATTATCTCAAAAATAGAGTTCTTACTTCAGCTTTAAAAGATCAAACACCTTATCAGAGATGGACAGGTCGGAAACCAGACATATCTTGAAACTCTAAGACCTCCATTAGTCCTCAGAGTAGGCAAATCCAAAGAAGCTAATCTAGATAGTGCCGACTCCAAACTTGATATAAACCCAAATGACTGACCCCTTGACAGTCAGAACCCCAATATAGATTCACCCCTGTGAAATAACACTTTCTGTGTGCTCAGTTCCACCACAGAATGGAAAGTTAGAATATGAGATTTGGACACATTCACCCACTTTGACTTTCCCCTAGAAATACAGCCACCCTGGCAGACAAAACCTCCCACCGACTACACCTCTGTGTAGCGTGGACTCTCTTGAGTCTACAGCAAAAAGAATCACTGAAAATGGTCAAGTAAATTGATAGTTATGGCTGCCCAAAGTTAGCCATTTATACAAGGTGCTCTCTCGGAGAGAGGGTCCTATCTGTCAATTTTTTCTAAGTCCTATCTCCCTCTAAAACTCTATCTACTGAAGTACGACACCAATTAAAATACTGTGTTGTACATAAAAGTACAGGTGCCGGTGTACTTTTTGTATGGCCATAGTACGACATAGCCAAAATGTTGACACATGTCATATCTGGATTCGTTTCCGTAATCCTCGGAGTTGCCGCAATCCAATGTAACTTTGCCACGTGTCACTCGATGTGGCAGTGATCGCAAACCGCCAAAATCCTACTCCGCGATCTCGGCATCCTTCGCGGCCGTCCGATCGAAACTGGATTTCAATCGCGGCCGTCATAAATACTTGCGCGGTATTCTTTCCGACGTCAAACAAAATGCGCGGTATTTATTTCGTAGCCGTACCGTACGTCGTACTTTACACAACTGTTTCTATGCATTATGTATATAGTTCCCGTTAAATGAATTAGTCTAATTGTAACTATTTATATAAATATCATACACAGTATACTCTATCCCATAACCTAGACTATTGGGATAAGGTTACCACTTATTATGGGTTTGACGCAGGTAGGTACCAGGATCAAATCATGGCTCCGTGAAACCACCTTTTAGAAAAACCCAATGGAACAACTACATGTCTCTCTCTAGACAGCACAGGCAGCCATGGCTAACTCCTCCTCCTGTCTTCAGTGACTGCGACAAGTGTGGGGACTTGAGTGAGGAGTTAGAGGCAGGCTGTCAATATCTACTATTTGTATTAATCTTACTCTCCTCAGATTCTACATATCCCGCACTAGCTAGCTCAACATATAACGCAGCAATATCATTGCAAAACTCTATCATGCTACCGCCTTTATAAACATAGGCCTTTATTTCCTGTAATACTAATTGTTGCCTTTGAATTGTCTCACTCTTATAAATGTGACTTAGTGCTTCCCATATCTATGAAAAATTGGTTAGACTTAAAAAAGTGATAGCTATCGACTTAGACACATATCTAAGTATGAGATGTTTTACTATAGTGTTTTTGTATTCCCATATTTTTCTGTCATTTTCTTCAGTTTTAATCCCTACATGTGGTACCATAGCTGAGAGCCTAGCTCCCCTCACCATAGGTGTCTCTTTTTCCTTATCCCCTATTTCCCCATCCACGGAAAGGTTTTTCCCTTCACCTTTTGTTGCATCTGAACTCCGGATGATATTTTGGGCAGCCTCAGATGATTCTCCATAGTAAGCTCCTCCAAAGACAGGTGGCGGACATCTCACTTGTCCCGCAACAATTCCCCATAAGTGCTTCTCGAAAAGCAATCCCTCCATTGTAAACACCCAATAAGTGAAGCCTGTTCCATCAAACATAGGCACCGTAGATGGTGGGCCCATAACTTGAAACTCTGAGACCTCCATTGGCCCTCAGAGTAGGCAAATCCAAAGAATCTAATCTAGATAGTGCCAACTCCAAACTCGATATAAACCCAAATGACTGACCCCTTGACAGTCAGAACCCCAATATAGATTCACCCCTGTGAAATAACACTTTTTTTGTGCTCAGTTCCACCCCAGAATGCAAAGTTAAATATGAGATTTGGACACATTCACCCACTTTGTTTTTCCCCTAGAAATGCAGCCTCCCTGGCAGACAAAACCTTTAACCGACTACACCCTTGTGTAGCCTGGACTACTCTGAGTCTGCATCAAAAAGAATCACTGAAAATGGTTAAGTAAATTGATAGTTATGGCTGCCCAAAGTTAGCCATTTATACAAGGTGCTCTCTCGGAGAGAGGGTCCTATCTGTCATTTTTTTCTAAGTCCTATCTCCCTCTAAAACTCTATCTACTGAAGTACGGCACCAATTAAAATACTGTGTCGTACAGAAAAATATAGGTGCCGGTGTACTTTATGTACGGCCATAGTACGACATGGCCAAAATGTTGACACATGTCATATCTGGATTCGTTTCCGTAATCCTCGGAGTTGCCGCAATCCAATGTAACTTTGCCACGTGTCACTCGATGTGGCAGTGATCGCAAACCGCCAAAATCCTACTCCGCGATCTCGGCATCCTTCGCGGCCGTCCGATCGAAACTGGATTTCAATCGCGGCCGTCATAAATACTTGCGCGGTATTCTTTCCGACGTCAAACAAAATGCGCGGTATTTATTTCGTAGCCGTACCGTACGTCGTACTTTACACAACTGTTTCTATGCATTATGTATATAGTTCCCGTTAAATGAATTAGTCTAATTGTAACTATTTATATAAATATCATACACAGTATACTCTATCCCATAACCTAGACTATTAGGATAAGGTTACCACTTATTATGGGTTTGACGCAGGTAGGTACCAGGATCAAATCCTGGCTCCGTGAAACCACCTTTTAGAAAAACCTAATGGAACAACTACATGTCTCTCTCTAGACAGCACAGGCAGCCATGGCTAACTCCTCCTCCTGTCTTCAGTGACTGCGACAAGTGTGGGGACTTGAGTGAGGAGTTAGAGGCAGGCTGTCAATATCTACTATTTGCTTTTTATTTTGCAATCTCTAGACCTAGAAAATACTTGAATTCCAACACTCCACTTATTTTCTAGTCTAATTTTCTTTCAACTCCCATCAAAAACAACAAATACATATATATATTTTTTCCTTTTCCAATTTCCTTTTTCCTTCATGAAGCTTCAAGCGAATACCTTATATTTTATAAAGTCTATTAGATGACCAAAAATAATTTCATCTTGTCGATCATACATATAATTTTGCATGCCACTTTTCATAAATCCAAGCAAAGATTTTATCCACCTCTTTTCTTTTTCATCCACATTAAATCCACTTTCCCTCTTGCAATTCAAACAACCAGCCCCATCCCCAACTTGCAACTCATACCGGGATGATAACCCTTTTACAGACACGTCTTCACAAGCGACATCACACCAAGTAGTGATGTCAAATCCATCCACCCCCAAATATACCTCCAAAAGCACACTGTTGCCTTCGTGCAATTTCTGTGTAATTTTCTCTCTTCCCCATTCTACCGATGTGAAGAAGCTCCAATTTTTCTTCATCCTCTTTCTCCTCTTCCTCTTCATCCTCCTCATCCACATTCCAACTTCTAAGTTTTTCTAAACAAGGGCATTCCTCCATATAATGACCCAGTTCCCTACAAAAGAAGCAAACCCTTTTTTTCAAAGCTCCCGTGTCTTTTCCTCTCCCTCTTGTTCCACCAAAGTTCCAATAAGGTTTACCTTTGTCTTAATTCCTCTCATCACGCTTCCGCTCGTCAGCACCGTTCCTCTCATCACGCTTCCGCCAATCACCGCCGTTCCTCTCGTCATGCTTTCGCCAATCACCACCAGCTGTAAATGCATTCACCCTGTCACTTCCCCTACGAAGCTCCAAAGTGCTTTCCCTCACAAGAATTATCCCCAAGGCAAAGCTCCAAGTCCATGAGGAACCATCAAGTGCCTACATACGACAAATGATGTTTTCGTACTCATCTGGGAGTTTCATAAGTAGTGTATTAATCTTACTCTCCTCAGATTCTACATATCCCGCACTAGCTAGCTCAACATATAACGCAGCAATATCATTGCAAAACTCTATCATGCTACCGCCTTTATAAACATAGGACTATTAGGATAAGGTTACCACTTATTATGGGTTTGACGCAGGTAGGTACCAGGATCAAATCCTGGCTCCGTGAAACCACCTTTTAGAAAAACCTAATGGAACAACTACATGTCTCTCTCTAGACAGCACAGGCAGCCATGGCTAACTCCTCTCCAGTCTTCAGTGACTGCGACAAGTGTGGGGACTTGAGTGAGGAGTTAGAGGCAGGCTGTCAATATCTACTATTTGCTTTTTATTTTGCAATCTCTAGACCTAGAAAATACTTGAATTCCAACATATCTCACTTAAAGGTTTTCGCTAGTCAAGTATTCAGTCTAGATACAGATCGGTCTAATTGGAAGCTAGACCCTAAAGGAAAACCGGGATACTTATTAAGATATGATGAGGATGTTAAAGGATATAGAGTTTATGATCTAAAAAGGGAAGATATAATCTTAGTAAAGAATCTAGTAGTTATGGATGAAGGAAAGTTTGTGGATCCCTTCAAATATACAAAGTCAGTAAAAATCAGATTTGAGTCAAAAAATTCCGATGACTTTGAGCTTCTTAACTATCCAGGTTTTTGAGAAGATGACATTCTTGCAAGTACAAATTAGACAGAAAAGGACTCGGTTGTGGAAACTCCAGTGACAACTCTACCCGAAGCGGAAGACGTGGTGGAAATTGATTCGGAATCAACGGATAGGGGAGAAGCCGAGTTTGTTCGAAAGAATTCACGAGAACCATCTATTCCGGCCTCAGATTTTGAGGGGGGAAGGAGAAGTAGCAAAAGACTATAAGAAAAACAGGTTAATAACAAGGTAACTAAACTATCTCATCAAGATGAACCTCAAACTTATGGGGAGGCGGTGACTTGTCCAGAAAGAAATCGGTGGAAGACAGCCATCAATGAGGAGATGGCCTCAATTATGACAGCTGATAATTGGGAGTTGGTGGATTGTCCACCTAACCGAAAACCAATCGGTTGTAAGTGGGTTTTCAAATTTAAACTGAACCCAGATAACACAATCGAGCGCTATAAGGCCCGATTAGTGGCAAAGGGATTTACACAAAAGGAGGGAATTGACTACGAGGAAACCTTTGCCCCGGTGGTCAAATTTCCCTCCGTCCACATACTTCTCAGCCTGGCAACAGCAGAAGACATGGAAGTGCACCAGATGGACATCAAGACAACCTTTTTGCATGGAGAATTGGAATAAGAGATCTTCATGCGATAACCCGAAGGGTTTGTGGAGGAAGAAGAGGAGAGTAAGGTATGTCGGTTGATTAAATCTCTTTATGGTTTGAAACAGGCGCCTCGAAAGTGGAATAAGAAGTTTGATGAGTTTCTTACCGGTCTAGGATATATCCGGATCAGCTCAGATCACTCAATCTATGTTTTCGAAGATGAGGAAGGTTTTATATTTATTGCAATTTATATTGATGATTTGCTTGTTTTAAGTAAATCAATGGATAAAATTAATAAACTGAAAACCGATCTTAAAGGGAGATTTGAAATGAAGGATATGGGGGAAGCAAAATATATTTTGGGAATTCAAGTAGAGAGAGACCGAAAAAGAAAAAATATAAGATTGACTCAAAAGAAAGCAATAGGGAACATGCTTGAAAAATTTCAAATGGATAAAGCTAACAGTTGTACAACTCCAATGGAGTTGAAGAAGGGAAGTGAGGGGAGTGAGGAAGAAGGAGTCATAGTCTTAGACGAGAAATTATCTCCTGAAGAACAGAAGTTCATGCAGACTATTCCTTACAGGCAAGTAGTGGGAAGTCTAATCTATTTTATGAATTGTACCCGACCAGATTTAGCTGCAGCTGTAGGAGTGCCGAGTAGAAGTCTAAATGCTCACACTAAGAGGGATTGGGAGGCAGCTAAGAGAGTCCTTAGATATTTGATAGAAACTAGGTATCTATGGTTGCATTTGGGTGGGGAGAATACTGACATCACTAGTTCGAGTGATGCCAGTTATGGTGATGCTCCGATGAGGAGATGCACTTCCGAATATCTATTATATGTGGGTGATGGGGCTTGCTGTTGGAGTGGCAAACAACAAAAAGTTATTGCTCAGTCCACCATGGAGGCTGAGTATATGGCCTCTTGCTCTGCTGTAAAAGAATTGATGCGGGTCAAGTCTTTGCTAAGTGAGCTTGGTCACCTTAAGACCGGTGTGCAGAATTTTTTTTGTGATAATGAGGCAGCAATCGCTATTTCTGTCAATCCTAAACATCATTTTAAAGCCAAACACATGGACATCAGACTCAGCTTTGTTAGAGAGAAAGTAGAAAACAAAATAATCAGTTTAGAGTACCGACCAGATAGTGAGATGGTAGCAGATATGATGACCAAACCTGTGCCTTCCCCTAAGCTAATTTTCTGTAGGGAGAAGTGTGGTCTAAATTTAAATATTGACTAGAAAATAAGGGGAGTGTAGAAATTAATGGTCCATTTAAAGTATTTTCAAGGTCTTTATAGAAATATAGAAAGAAGCCGAGGCAGTCTACCTCTAACTTCTCTCTCCAACTCTCAAACTTGTCGCAGTCACTGAGAAATTGGAGAGGGAGCTAGAGCCATGGCTACCTAGGCTATCCAGAAGTTTACGGGGATTATATATTAGTTAGAGGTTTATTTACTAAAAGGAAAGTGTCGGCTACAGGATTTCATCCTTGTACCTACCGGCCGGCAGACAACCGGTAGCCGGTAGCCTTAACCGTTAAGTCTTTATCGAGTGTTACGTAATATAGGGTTTGATATTTAATTAAATATTAACAAGTAGGGAAATTCATTTAACTATAACTGTTTACGGGAGACATAGATCCAAAATTGTAAAAGTACGGATTGCGATACGGATTAGAAACCAATACCGCGCATTTGTTTCTTTATAGAAAAGAATACCGCACATGTATTTATTACGGCTACGATTAAATATGAATTTAATCGGACGCCCGGAATTAACGCCGAGATCGCGGAAGAGGATTTTGGCGGTTTGTGGACATCGCCACATCGGATGACACAGGCGGAATTACATTGGATCGCGGCACCTTCGAGGATTACGGGAGCGAATCCGCACATACCACGTGTCGATATTTAGGCCATGTTGTACAGTGTTCGTACAGAAAATACATCGGCAGCTTTAATTTTGTGTACGGAACTGCATTTTGATTGGCTCCGTACATCAGTAGATAGAGTCTGTGAGAGAGATAGGACTTAGAAAAATCAGGAGATAGGACCCTCTCTCCCAAAGAGCTTTTGTAAAAAAGGTCAACTTTGACCCTCCATAACTTACTGCTCATGGGAGCAAATTCAGAGATTCTTTTTGTTATCGACTGAGGGGAGTCTTACCTTCACGAGGTGAAGTTGGTCAAAGTTAATGTATGCCAGGGTGGTAGTTGTTTTTCCTGAAACACAAAGGGGTCAGGGTTATCCTAGAGGCTTCATGGAAGCTGTCCACTCTGAGGACTTATGGAGGTCTCAGTGTTTCACCAACTTCCCAAATAGCAACAACAGCAACACGTGACGTTGATACTAAACCAGAACTGTCAGCAAAGGCATAATGAGAGGCCTGAAGGCGGGCTATATGCCAAGACTCGCGATCAAGGGCCCCACGACCTAATAAAGTGTGAAGGACGTCCATGAGGTGATCATCAAACGCAAAAAGGGAGGAAAAAAACGATGGGATGGGAGCTGGAGTGTGATTAGGGTAGGAGAGTCGGTGGGGGAAACACCGTGTCAAAAGACCAAGAGCCGCAAAAGAAAGGTTGGGAAGGTTGTCCCTGTGGGACAAATCTTTCTGAAGAGCATAATGAAGAAATTGGGTCACGAATGGATTCGAACCAAGAAGGCAACCCAACACACTAATGCCCTTGGATGGAAGAGGAGTCTGAAAACTAGGAGGGGTAGTAAAAAAAGGAAAAAAAAAAGAATAGCACGAGGGGACCAAACAACCCACTTTGAGGGTTGGACAGAAAGATTGAGTAGGGCCAAGTGATCCTTCAAAAAGTTATAGGCCGGTATGACTTGATATAAATACAATAGTAGGGTTGATTGAGTCTCACTCACATTATTGACCTAATGAATGGTTTCATTTTTTATATTGACAGTTCATTCACTTATTGACGGCCAACAATTTTTTTCGAACATCTGAGTGGAACATGCTTAGAAAAAAAGACGTTTTTTAGCCTCACCCAAGATCATGCTGCATGTGGTTGTCCTATTTATTGATAAAAGTATTCATAGATTTCCAGTAGCAAAATGATTATAATTGCTAATTTTCTTGTCTTTGTTACCTCTCTTGTGATGTGCTTGCTCACTTCTCTATTTATCGGCGCACTTTCTCTATAGGTAAAATCCCCTTGTTTGTCCAATGATTTCTTTAGTATTAAAAAGTAAAATGTCGAGAAGATGATAGAGGCCGGAAGGGAGGAAAATAAGGTGGAATAGTCTGTTCGATTCCACGGATCTCATTGACGAAAAATCTAGAGGAACTGTGGACTATATGGTTGGAAGGAAGAGAAAAGGACGTGTCTCTTTTAATATGTTTTTGCTAAACCTTGGTAATGGTTCCAACGCGAGCTTGTTCACTACAGATTCTCTGCAATAATTGGAATTTTAGGTCATTTCCTTCTAGACTGGCGTTTAGGTTTGCTGGTTTGTAAAAAGGCACTACCACATTTAAGACAAAAATTGGCTGCTGATTCTAAGCTCCTATACCTGCTCACAAACCTATGTTTAGTTTGTTTCTACGATTGTTTTATGCCATTTGATTGGCATTTTCCAGGTCTTTGGGTCCAAACGGCCAAGAAAAGGAGAAACGTGACATTTGTAGAAGATATCATGCAATTCATTTTTTTTATAGTTCAGATAGCTTTGCTTGGTTAAGACCAACATTTATCTGATATATGAATGAGGCAGGCATACTCTTCAGCGCACATGTTGTTGTTTTGTGGAATGTGTTCAAAAAATGCAATTTGACAACATGGTACAAAAAACTGTCGAGCTGTTTAAAGTCATCAAATCACCAAAACTTAGGAAACAATCACGAAATAGTACGTTAGCAGAACATTGCCTTCACTTGATAGCACAATTAGGTTCGCAAAAAATAGATAAACAAAATGGCCACAAATGATATTGAGAAAGATAGACAGGTCCAGTGATACATTAAGAATGTTCTTCAAAAACTTCTCGGCCTGCGAGAAAGCATTTATTTTTAAATTCTAATTTAGATAGTCATTAGTTTCTCAATACATGCACATTGTTATTTTAAGGAATATAAACAGAAAATCACAAGGAATGTTAAATGAATACTGGCAGCTTCATTGCATTGTCCGACTTCTTTTTCATATTATACCATCCTACCACCATGACTTCTTTTTTAAATTACACCAAACTATAACCATACCTGCCAAGCCAACCACAGTGAATGCAAGAAATACTTAGGTCAAATGAAATCCTTGGGGAAAAATGAAGTTGCGTATAAGACCTGAGATGCCATAATCCAAAAATGAAGTTATCTAAGCTACACATGTTGGGCGTTCACCTTCTGTCGGTTGGCTGTGAATCAGGATTAGTGGACTTCAGATAATAATGCTAAAAAATGTGAAGGATCCGTAATTGTGTCTGGCCTACATTGTGTTAATGACATTTCCTCTTTTTTATTGCTCTGACGCCATGCTTACGTTGGCTCCAGTGTAATTCTTATCTTTGACCAAAAGTGATGCCTGGACAGAATTGGCAGTTCATGAAAGGATAAATTGTCAAACACGTAGCAATTATATTAGTAGCTACAACTAACGGTAAAGATACACGAAAAAAAAGCTTAAAAAAAAATTTTGGAAGTACTTCAATACTTTGTTTTAGATGCAAGATACCAGCGTACAGTAGCCTAAGAAGAACAAGAACAAATACAAGGTCGACTGTTTACTTAATAGCCATTGGGCATGAAATTAGCCAGTCATAATTCAGCGGAGGAAAAGTATAAATAACGGTCACCTTTGTAAAAGTGCAGTTTGAAATCGGTTCTTCTTGGTTATCGATAGGTATACCGGTCGATAGTTCAAAAACATTGGAATATTGGAGGTGGATTGGCGGAAGCCATGAAATTGTACACAAGAGAAAGATCAATGCATTGGAGAGAAGAATTGATTTGTATTTGGGATGATTTCATTAAGTGAGAAGAGTCACTTATATACAAAAATATACAATGCTAAATACTGTGGAGTCTAAACGTTCTACAATGCGGTGTAACAAAAGGATCTTAGTCTAGATTATAATAAATCTATGTAAGACAAAAAAAAGACAGGACTGACGATCAAAAGAGTGGACCGACGGTCAAAGGACTTTGTACGTAGAAAAGATTAGACTGACGTATGTAATGAAAAGTACAAAAGACTGGACCGACGTATAGAAGTACGGACAAGACCAAAAGTAAGTCGACCACATAAGACGGTCGGCAAGACTTGACCGACGTAAGAAATGAAAAGTACGGACAAGACCATCGACACATATAATGAAAGGTACGGATGTGCCAAAAGTGAACTGACGTTAAATGACCCATAACACCCCCCCTCAAGCGAAAACTAGAAAATAGATTGAGATGAAAACAAAGGAAATTTAGCCAGGAGGAAAAGGAAGACGAAGGCCACAGGAGAGGCAGTGTTGCTCAAAGTGAGGGCGATGAAGAGCCTTGGTGAGATAATCGACCACTTGGTCGGCGGATTTGACATAAAGAAACTGGAGAGTGCCATCTTTGACCCACTACCGAGAGTAGTGAACCTGAATGTTGATGTGCTTCGTCCGCTTGTGGTGAACAAGATTGCGGATCAAAGCAAGAGCTCCTAGGGAATTGGAAAAGATAGGAGTAGGGGCTGAAGGGGGAAATCCAAGATTGGAAATTATAATCCGAAGCCAGACAGCTTTCTTGGCGGCGTGAAGAAAAAGCCATATATTCTGCCTCAATGCTAGAGCATGCAGTGGTAGGCTGCTTTCAACATGACCAAGAGATAAGACCATTGCCCAAAAAGAAGCACGAGCTAGTGGTGGAATGGCGGGAAAGCTCATCTTGTGCCCAATCTGAATCAACAAAACCCGTAAGAGTACTAGAGCCAGAGGAAAAATATGTAATACAAAGAGTTTTAGTGCCCTGTAGATAACGAAAGACATGTTTGGCTGCAGCAAGATGATCAAGAGAATGACGTTGGAGGAATTGACTGAGTTTAGTGACTGCTGTGGCAATGTCAAGACAGGTGGCCTGCATGGCGTACATAAAGGCCCTAATGTCAAGACAGGTAGCCTACATGGCGTACATAAGGGCCCTGACCATCGAGCGGTAAGTGGAATGGAGGGAGGGAGAGAGAAGAGAATCGATGGAAGGGAGGAGAGGGGCATTAGCATCTAAAAGAGTGGAAAGGGAGGAGTAGTCTGCCATGCCAAAGCGTTCCAAAAAATCAAAGAGATTGGTCTCCTGAGAGAGGGAGAGGGTGCGAGCTGAGCGGTTAGGAGAAACTTGAATGCCCAAATAATATGGAGCTCACTTAGATCGGCCATGTCAAAAAATGTTTGAAGAAGAGATTTGACAATAGAGATTTCAGAGAGAGAAGGACCAACAAGAAGTAGATCATCGACAAAGATGGCAACAATGATCAAATAGGTGCCAAAGCCGTAAGAGTAAATGCTAAAATCAGCATCAATTCGGGTAAATCCTTCTTTCCGCATAATAACATCTATAGTATGGTTCCATACACGAGGGGATTGTTTTAATCCATAATTTTTTTTAATGAGATGGCAAACTTGATGCTCAGATCTAGGGGAAATATAACCCCCAGGCTGATGCATTTAAATGTCCTCAGACAAGATCCCATTTAAGAAGGCATTCTTAACATCCATCTGATGAACATGGAAATGATGTTCAACAGCTAAAGCAAGTAAAGTGTGGATAGATGTCAATCGTGCAACTGGAGCAAAGGTTTCACTAAAATCTATACCTTTGATTTGGGAAAAGCCCTTCGCCACCAAGCGAGCTTTGTATTTTTCCACGGATCCATCCGCTTTCTGCTTTATACGAAAGACCCATTTTGAGTCGATTGCCTTTCTTCCAAGGGGAAGGAGAAAAAGACTCCATGTTTTGCTGGAAATTAAGGCGTTGAATTCAGCATCAGCGACAATTTTCCAAAGGGAGGCATCAAGATGTTTTAGGGCAGTTTTGAGAGAGAGAGGGGTTGAAATAAGAGAGGCAGAGGCCTAAGCCTAGTAAGCATAAGCAAGAGAGGCATGGCCTATGGAGGTAACAAGCCGAGAGGGGGGAGCTCTAGGGCGTGCACGATTACGGCGAGGTAAAAGAGAGGGCTCAGGAGGAGGGGAAGTCTCAAGCTCGGGAGGTGAAGGTTCAAGAGGGGTAAAAGGCCTAGAAAGAGGTGAGTGGGAAAAATTTGTGGGGGAAAGATTGTCAAAAAGAGGATCATCTTGAAAAAGAGGGAGAGAGGAGGTAGTATCTTCGGAATTTGTGACAGGATGAAAAAGAAGGGCAGTTGATTGGTTGGCATGAGTGATGGAAGCAGCCGGAAAAACAAGGGTGGTAGTAGAAGATGGAGGGGGAGGGGGACTTGAAAATGACGAGGGAAAAATATGGGAGGATGAGGAGGAGAGGGGTGGGAAGGTGTAATGTAGGTGAGGTCAAATGGCTGAAGAGATTGAAGGGGAATTTTTGTGGGAAGAGGGTAATAGAGGGTGAGGGACGGAAAGTCAGATAATGGGTGAAGAGGGGAAGGGAAAGGCGTACGAGACAAGGTTTCGAAAAGTGGCGTTTCGTTGAAAGTTACTTCTCTCGTGGTAATGACGCGATTTTGAGAAGGACTTCAAATGTGGTACGCTTTGGAATTTGGAGCGTACCCAACGAAAATGCCACGAAATGCGCGGGCACCCAATTTGCCGTCCGATTGGAGGAGGTCTTTATACCACGCTTCACGTTCAAAGATTCGAAGGTGGCGAATATCTGGTTTGATAGATGACCACGCTTCCATTGGAGTAGATTTTGGTAAAGCGTTAGTGGGACAAATATTGCGTAAGCAACTTGCACAAACGACAACCTCTGCCCAAAATTCATAAGGCAAATTGGAAAAGTACAGCATGGAGCGTCGCATGTCATGTAATGTTCGATTGTACCTTTCTGCGATGTCGTTTTGTTGTGGCGTCCGAGGCGCCGTTAAATGACGCGAGATTCCATGTTGCATGAGAAAGTCAGAAAATTGGTTGGACAAAAATTCGCCACCGTTGTCACTACGCAGGACCTTGATTTGTTTGTTTTGAAAAATTTCTGCCAACCCCTTAAATTCCTGAGATCAAATTCTTGAAATCGTGCAAATGCATCAAATTTATGACAAATTGGATACATGTGTGAAAAACGAGTGGCGTGGTCAATAAAAGTGACAAAATAAATGGATCCACTGTAGCTACGCGTGCGCATGGGACCACAGACGTTCGTTTGTACAAGTGCAAGTGGTTCAATGATGACGGTAGTGCTAGTGGGAAATGAGTGACGTGGCATTTTTCCTTGCACGCAACCGTGACGGAAATCCAAAGATTTGTTAGAAAACAAATTGATTCCGGTTACAAGATTTGGCAAAGTACGCAAGCTTTCGCTATTTAAATGACCATATCTTAAATTCCAAAGTGGAAAACTTTCAACGCTAGTACTTAAAGCAAATATCTTTGGCGTACTATATGATTGTAAGACGTACATAGAATCTCGCGCTACGCCAAAACCTACAATACTATAGTCTTTTCTATCAAGAAAAACGTTACTATATCATTATTAAATTCAGCTTTTAATCCATCAGAAGTGGCGACTTTGACAAAACAAAAATTCCTAGCTAGAACAAGAACAAAAAGAACGTTACGAATGCGAATAGACACATTAGGGACGTTTACGTCGCCAAAATGAGTAGCCAACAAAATGCAGTCGTCTCCTAAACGAATCCGCATAGGAGATGATAGAGGAGAAAGGTGAGTGAACCAATCAGATCGTGGTGAAAGGTGGTGACTAGCACCACTATCTATAAGCCAATCGTGAGGGGTTTGAGATACAAAAGCGTACACTTGTGGAAATTGAGTATCCAGAGTGACAGAATTTGGGATTTCATGGGCAACATTGCCATATCCAAATTCTGGTGAGGGAGGGGAGGACAAAAGGGGAAGCTACTGGAGTGGGATAATTAGAGGGAAAATGTGGGGAGAAAGCGGTCGACCAAGGGAGGTTAACGAGGTTTGAAGAGGCATGGTGCGCTGCGGCGTTAGAAGATTGTGGAAGGGATGGAGAAAGGGAATAATGGTGAGGATAAGGAAAATTTGGAGGGAAAGAAGGGTGTGGAGGGAGTGGGAGGGTGGGAAGAACTGGTGGGGTGGCGTAGGCAGCGTTGGCATTCCCTCCAGTTTTAGGGGGATTGGAAGCCTCGACTGCTTTTCGCCTCGCCAATTTTCGACAGTCTTCCACGGAATGTCCTTTTGTTTTGCGGTAAGCGCAAAACAAACGCTGCACCCCCCCAGAGTTAGGTTTGTGATTTTCAGTAATAAAGGCATTTGCATGAGAAAGATTTAGAGCAAAAAAAAAGAGAAGTTTTGTCCTTTCATGCAAAAGTTTTGTACAAAGGGAGTGAAAGGGAATGGATTGGTCTAGATTGTCAAACGAGGAAATGAAAGGGGAAAAGGTTTCAAGGAGTCCTCCCAAAAGGGTTGAAGAGAGGTCCTCCTCGGAAAGATGCACGCCTATCATGGTGCATTTTCCGGCTGACAATTCGACTATGCTAATCCAATCCTGCATGGATTCCGACGGCTTTTTCATGGAGTTAAAAAACGCTCGTTTTTGAATTGGGCGAGCGGCCCATCCGGTTTGAATGTACGCTGCTTGAAGACGACTCCAAGCCTCGGCAGAAGAGGAGGCGCCGCGAATAAGACGAGTGCGCTCGGTAGTAAGTGACATCACTAAGCGAGCGTGCGTATCCTCATCCTTTTGTTTCCATGTAGCTATTGCCAACTCTTTTGTAGCTTTTTCTGCCGGTGTATCAGTAGAGGAAAGGATATGAGGTTTTGAAATTCTTATAAAATGGTCCCATATACAAAAATATACAGTGCTAATTACCATGAAGTCTAAACGTTCTACGGTGCGCTGTAACAAATGGATCCTAGTCTAGATTCTAATAAATGTACGTAAGACGAAAGAAAGACTAGACCGACGGTCAAAGGACTTTGTACGTAGAAAAGACTAGACCGACGTATGTAATGAAAAGTACAAAAGACTGGACCGACGTATAGAAGTACAGACAAGACCAAAAGTAAGTCTTCTAGATAAGACGGTCGGCAAGACTAGACCGACATAAGAAATGAAAAGTACGGACAAGACCAGCGACACATATAATGAAAGGTACAGATGTGCCAAAAGTGAACTGACGCTAAATGACCCTTAACATGGAATGCCCGAACTTGTCAGGTTCCTCGTCAACCGTCTAAGAACAAAGAATTTGCAAATGTGTTTGTTATGGACAATATTACAAAATACGATCCGCCAGACGTATAATAATGTAAATAGTAAAACTAAATAGACAAGCTTATTTGGCCTGCTTTTCTGACTCCCAAAAATGATGTGACTCGCAAAAATGATGTTTTTACTATTCAAGCTAAATTATTGTTACAGAAGAAAGTGCCCTTGGAGAACTCTAGTGCCTGCAAATTCGTAAAAATACACGGTTTGACAAACTTCTGATTGTGAGTACCTGACGGAACAACAATAATAATTCAAATGAGGTGCCTACCGACATCATCATTGCCTTCCAAAACATCATTTTGAATCGCTTCTTTGAGGTGTTCTTCCAGCGACGCATCACAAACAGAATGGACTGTTAGACACGGAGCTGGTGCAATCTCCACTTCTGCTTCATTCGTCTCCGTTTGAGACTTTAGTTGAGGAGGATCACAATCTTAAATAGCCTCGCTTTTCAATTTCTTCTTAGTCGTAGAATCCTTTCCTTCAAGTTCATGAGCTATACGTTTGGCGCCAGACGATGCTAAACGAATTTCAACATCTGCCATTTTCGTGATTTTGGTTTTGGACAGAAACAGAGAGCCAAAAGTCAGAAAGGAAAATCTAATCGGTAACACTACAGCAATACAATGAAATTGCGAGTGAAGCAGAGCGCTTTTATAGCAATTCACAGATGTTATTTTCCTTTTAAAAAGAAAGAAAACAAATTGAAAGAAATTGTCAAACTGTGGCAATAGAGTGGTAATGGCTACACCGCGCATCGTTATTAGTGTCAACGACGCTAATTTGGGTTCTTAAAATTTTGATTTTTTTCCTCAAATTTTATTTTTTCCTTGACATTAATTAAGGTACCGTACAAAATAGCGTAAATGACGAACTACAGTAATATCTAAATAGTGTGGTGTACGGTCGATGTCAGACCGTACATAAATGTACCTTTTCAAGTGAAAATTTTACAAAAAATGAGTTAAATCAAACGTGCATGCATAGGATCGTGCGCTAAAAAAACGGGATTGTTCTGACACGTAAATTAGTCTTACATGTATGGATATTTAAATTTCACGTTAGTGTACGATTTTTAATATTTTGTACGGATACATATATTAATGTATATAATCGTACAACGAATATTCCATTTTTGCTGTTCCCAAATTAGCATAAACGCCGAAATTAGAATACACATTTAAAAAAAAAAAAAAATCTTAATTAGCGTCAATGACGGTATATTTACTTCCACACTATTTAAACTTTGACACTAATAACGATGCGCGATGTACAATTTTATACGCCGCCGGTGTTTTCGCAGGCCAAAATGTGAAATTTTAAATCCAGGCAGAATGCAAGCTGATCCTCGATGATGACGATTAGAAGACATCCAAAGGTGGATATGGTCCGTGATCACACTACTTCACACGGTGATTTCTATGTCGCATATAGTTTATTCACTTTACGGGAGGGGTAACTAAACTATATGTAATTGTTTTAGGTTTAGGAATACACTTCTCACTGGCACGATTTTAGCTCCCCCGCATGCGTCACGGAAGCAAAGCATAAATGCGGACAGATTTTGTTCAAAGCTGGTACAAGCCTACGGCAAGTTTTTTTGACTACGTTTGACTTTTGAAAACCGACCTGGTACTGTACCTGCTGCTATAACCGTCGGCACTCTGCAGGGGTTTTTTTCGCCACTTAAAACATGTTTTTCTCGGCGTACACTTGTTGGATTGTCAATTTGAGACTGCCAATCGGAAGCTGAGAATGTTACCTTTCAATCGTAACCGTCAGATCCACAATCTGACAGGTGTGTACGGAGAAAGGATGTTTTAAGTGGCGAAAAAAACCTTGACGCTAATAACGATTTGCGGTGTACTATACATAACCTTCATTTTTTCTCGTTTTTTGCTCTCCCATACCCGATTTTTTTATTTTTTTGTGAATCACCCGCCTGAATCCGCCCGGCCCCCCAAAATTTGGCACTCGAATCCGTCCGGATCCGACGCGGGCAGTCGGGTAACGGCTCGATTACGGATTCGGGTAACTGTTTGCGACCTCTGATATTGGGACCCCAGCAAAACCGAATCTAGAAACAGTTTCCAAGATTCTGTTTTGTGACTCTACAATGAAGTGAATTCCAATATTCTATCACTTCCATGAGTTCCATCTCATCTTCCCTCTACTTTATGACGTCATTCTGCTCCCCTTTTGCGTCTAACGTCATATAAAGAAACATCATCGAAGTTTTGCAATTTCGCCTCTGGGATGCCATTGCCAGTTGTCCGTTTGTCTGAACTCTGAAGATTCAGTATTGTAATTTTAAATTTTTGCATCCTAGATGGTACACCGTGTATCTAAGCCATAGTTCAAAAGTAGGTGACAGTACACCCATACAATATGCCTATTGTATGTAAATTTTACAATACTACCTAAAGACTCATATTGTATTGGCCGCAAAATGAAATTAAATAGTTACAGGGTTGAGTTGCACATGGTTTGATAGAGAATTAAACGTCATGTCTAAACTTGAAAAAAAAAAGCGGACAAAAAAATCTTTTTTTGTGAGTTTTGAGCAACTTTTTATTTAAACCGTCAGATTTGGACGATCTGACGGTCGTTGATGAAAATAACGATCTAAGAAGATCACATGAAAAGCCCATAACACAACTTACGACAGGACTATCGTCAGATTCGTCCGCGGGTTTTTTTTTTCGTGGTTTTTTTTCCCGCGCAATGTCATCCTACGTCGTGTCAGTTCGCTAAAAAAATTCGTTCGGCGGCGTGCGCTGTACTATGAGCATACGTCAGATTCGTACGCTCGTAAAGGGGTGTGCACAACACACACACATACGGTATGCCTACGTTGCGCGAGTTTTGTGCCAAGCTTTGTGCGCCTACCCAAGGCCTACCATAAAAACGCCTACTTTTGAACTATGCTAAGCTAGTACACCGCGCATCGTTATTAGTGTCAAAGTTTAAATAGTGTGGAAGTAAATATATCGTCATTGACGCTAATTAAGATTTTTTTTTTTTTTTAAAAGGTGTATTCTAATTTCGGCGTTTATGCTAATTTGGGAACCGCAAAAATGGAATATTCGTTGTACGATTATATACATTTATACATGTATCCGTACAAAATATTAAAAGCCGTACGCCGTCGTGAAATTTAAATATTCGTACATGTAAGACTAAGGGTATGTCCCCGTGTACTTGTAACTTAGCGAACTTACTTTGTATTTTAGCGCGGATACGTCGGACCCGGTTTTCAAGTGTCCCTATGTTTGTAAGGACGAAATCGTAACTTACGCTTGTGACGATTGTATACGTCGACAATACCTGTGACGGTTGACAACGTCTACAATCTGTGGTCGCACGTTATTTTCTGGAACTGCTTGTGACGTCGCATGTCTTACCGTGACATTGTAGACGTACCGCCTTCCAGCCTGTGCAGTTTCACGGTCGAAGAAGATGCGCTTTGCCTTCGCGTCTCTTATCCGGTCGACGTGAAATGGCATCGGAATTTCGAGACCCCTGCAAAAAAAAAATCTCTACTGGACGAAAACGGACAAAACCAAACAAATTGTGTACTTTTTTCGTCGTATTCGAACGCAAACGCCAAACGGACAAAACATAGCGACTGCCGTACTTTCCTTTGTCTTTTAAAATCGTGTGAAAAACTTCGAAAATTACAGCACGTGCGAATGTGTGTTCCTATTTGTTTAAATAAAATCCCTTGTTTTAAAACACATCGCGCATGTGTTTTAAAGATAAGGTTGAAGATGACGTTTTTTGTCGTCAAAGTGGGTCGAAAAACATAAGACGACAAATTTCTGTACACCCTAAGTTCGAGGATGACGCAAATTGTACTCTTCAAATTTGCGATTCCTTCGTACGGTTGGAACTTAGGCAGTACGGCGCTAAGTTTTACAGGAAAACGACATAAAAAAACCCTTACTTATGCACATGGGGACACACCCTAATTTACGTGTCAGAACAATCCCGTTTTTTTAGCGCACGATCCTATGCGTGCGCGTCTGATTTAAATCATTTTTTGTAAAATTTTCACTTGAAAGGTACATTTATGTACGGTCTGACATCGACCGTACACCACACTATTTAGATATTTTTGTCGTTCGTCCTTTACGGTATTTTGTACGGTACCTTAATTGACGTCTAGGAAAAATTAAAATCATGTATCCTATTTGAGGAAAAAAATCAAAATTTTAAAAACCCAAATTAGTGTCGTTGACACTAATAACGATGCGCGGTGTAGTGCTTTTTCGCCACTTAAAACATGTTTTTCTCGGCGCACACTTGTCGGATTGCTAATACGGTGCGATTGAAAGGAATTCTCACCATTTGATTGGTTGTTTGGGATTAAGCATTTTGACACGTATGCACAGAGAAAACATGTTGTAAGATGCGAAAAAAACATCAGCACTAAAAGCGGTAAACGCTGTACTTGCAATTCATTCAGTGTAAGCATTTTGACGCATATATCTTCTTTTTTTATAATTCGTTTTTCAGTTTTCAAGCTGAGTTCCAGGAGTCCCTTTTCCCTACAGGAACACTCGAGAGGTAAGTTTTATTTGTCGTTATTCGGTTCAGAACCTTTGACAGGGATCTTTATCGGAAATTTTTATTTTTAATTTTGTTTAACTAAGTTAGAATTATCATTTTCCTGGCTGTAAATATCAACTAACGATAGGACTATAAGTTTTAATACATTTTAATGAAGACAGAATATCAATTAAAGCTCAGGAATTGCTTTTACAAGCAACAATCAGCTCAAGTCTATTGTTTTTCTTATGCAATCTAGAAGATTTTTAACAAATTATATTTTTTTCAGACAAGTTTTGTAGTGCGGTAGTTCCTCTGACGTTGAAGATATTAAAAAATAAATTCTGACCTTTAGATCTTTTGCCTTTTGTTTTAAGGTTTATATTAAAGTTTTTTTACACCTGAATTTATATCTCATTCCGATGTATTAATTACTGTTTTTATGTTGATTCATTTTTATGAAAAAGTTTCTCTATCAAAAATACATTTTTATTGCACCTTGTTTAGAGATTTTAATGTGTTTTGTGGTCTATAGCTGTTGTTTTAATCCTTGTTAATTTTCACTGTTTTTTTTTTTTTGCAATGTCTATGTCCTTCAGTTGTTGCTTTAGAGTTTCCTTTTTAGTTATGTTTTTTTCCATTGTCTATATCCTTTTTAAGCTTTTCTGTTGCTAGTATGCATTTTTACTCGTTCTTATTAATCTCTTTCTTTTAATTTTTTGAATTTGAAGAAAACTTAGAGAATATTTCCATTCGAACTTTATGTATATTATTCTTCACAGTTGTAACTGACTCTTGTCTTGTATATGATTCAGGTATTTGGCCACTTTTCCGGCTATTAAAAAATAACTATATATATTCATATATACAAATTTGACTTTCAAAAATGGCTACGAAGGTCCTTCCAGAGGTTAAACAGCTTCCCCTTGGTAGTCAAGGAATGGTTTCTTCTCAACAAGGCCTTGGTTGTATGGGAATGTCCATGTTTTATGGAACTAGAGGAAAGCCTGATGAAGAGAATATTCGAACCATTCGACGAGCTGTTGAACTAGGAGTGACAATGCTTGACACCATGGATTTATATGGGCCCTTTACCAATGAGATTCTAGTTGGAAAAGCTATCAAAGACATCCGAGATAAGGTTTGTTTCAACGACAAATACTTTCTTGTATCGCAAAATTCTTGCTAGTGTTATTCTTGTTGGTAAAGCTATTAAAGATATCCGAGACAAGGTCTGTTTAAACAACATGTGCTTTCTTGTATTGTAAGTGTTGTCCTTGTTGGAAAAGCTGTAAAAGACATTCGAAATAAGGTTTGCTTCAAAGACGAATACTCTCTTGTATTGTAAATTTCTTGTAAGTTTTATTCTTGTTGGTAAAGCTATCAAAGGTATTGCAGGGAAAGTGTGTTTAAACAACGAATACTTTCTTGTATCAGAAGAGTTATTCTTGATGGAAAGCCTATTAAAGGCATCCGAGATAAGGTCTGTTAAAATGACGAGTTTGTTTTTGTATCGGAAGTGTTGGTGTAATATGCATGAATTACTGATACATATTTCATATTACAGTTACACCGTGAATCACTATTAGCGAAAGTAACAATAATCTGTGCCGGTCTTTTATGTGCTTTGAACTCAAAATGGCGTTAATAGTAATATTAGCATTTTTTTCTCAACGCTAATCTGGTAAGCGGTTAAAAATTGTTCACGCCGCTCGAGCATAAGAGAGAATTGAAAGTCTAAAATAGCGATTCATGGTGTAGTTTACCTGTCCTTTTTCTCTTCGTGTGCTTTTTAATGACCATTTTCTAATCTTTATAGATGGCCTGAAGTCAATTCACGGTTGAGCAAGATGTAAATGCTAGAGGAAAAAAACAGGAAGTGGCTAATTGTGTAGGTTTTACTTCAAAAGTTTTACCAATTACGGCCACAACTACAAGATTTGGCAGTTGTCTTGTATAAACATGATTAGTGCTTCTATTGTCGACTTTCCGTACCTCTGAGATTTACTGATATGTCAATACTTGATTTTCGTGTAGGTTCAAATTTGCACAAAATACGGACCAATTGTGAAGGATGGTCAAATTGTTGGACATTGTTCGACACCAGAATATACAAGAAAGGCATGTTTGGGCTCTATCGAGCGTTTGGGAATAGACTACATTGACCTTTATTACCTGCGAAGCCCAGATCACAGTACTCCGATTGAAGACACTGTATGTTTTCTACAACTAAATGTCTCTCAAATTTCTTCCTCGCTTTCATTACTTTCAGGACTAGTTTTTTTCCTGATTTTGAAGGAATGAGTCGATCTTTTTTTTTTCTTTTGACGAGAGGTAGCTTCGAACATTCATTGTCAATCACATGTTTGATTTCCCTGTTTATGAAGTTAAGTTATGTTTATGAATTGGTTTGGAAAGAAGGGCCATGGACGGCCCACAATAATCAACTGCTTGTTTGTCAGTTATCCATCATATTGCACTAGTAAACATGGGCCATTCAATCAACACAATTTGTCATTTAAATTTATAGCATTTGATGACATGGCAGCGGACGGAAAATAGGAAGGAAGTAAATATAGAAAAGGACAAAGGGTAAAGAAAGACAAATAGTATTTCTTAATTGTATTGAAGAATACAGGGCGGTCGTTTAAGTAGAATAGAGGAAGTCACGGATGTGGCTTTTCAAGATCTAGAGAGCTTGTGTGACCTGAAAGGTCACTTGGCTCTTTTGCCGAAAAGGCAAAAGTGAGATCCTTAGTTGTCAGTGAGAGCTAAGGATCAAATCTATTTGTCAGGCACTACAAAAGCTACAGTGTGCGCTTCTAAGAAGCGCCAGGAGAAGAAAACAAAAGACAAATAGAAAGAGAGTAGAAACAGAAAACTGAAACTAAGATAAAACGGAAAAGCAGGAAACTAGGGCTAAGTAGATACCATAGGCTAGAATGCTATAACTAGCTAGATAACGCAAACTGGAATACCAGTTTGCGTCATTAACAAGGTAGAGCTATCCTGAAGATTCTAACAAAGGAAATAATTTTAACACCCCCCCTCTTGGTTAGAATCGAAGGCCGGAGGAAGATAGATGAAGGTCGAACTGAGGTCGTGCAAGGGCTTTTGTGAGGAAGTCAGCCAGTTGCTTTGAAGTGGGACAGTAGGTGAACGTGACAGTGCCCGCAGCAATAGCATCACATGTGAAGTGAAATTGAATATCAATGTGCTTCGTCCGGCGATGATGCACTGGGTTGCCCATTAGGGCAAGAGCTCCTTGGGAGTCGCTGAAGATGACAGTGGCGGAAGTTTGAGGAGACTGAAGATTGGCGAGGGGAAAACGTAACCAGATCGCCTCCTTTGTTGCATGAGTGGCAGCCATGTATTCCGATTCGGTGGAGGAAAGAGCAACTGTTGGCTGCTTTTTAGAAGCCCAGGAAATGAGGGCTCCGTGAACAGAGAAACAAACACCAGTTGTGGAGCGTCGGGAATCCAAGTCGCCCCCCCAATCCGCATCACAGAAGCCAACCAGCTGAGGGGAGGAGGAACCATGGAAGGTGAGCTTCAGAGTCTTGGTTCCTTGAAGGTAACGAAGGACTCTTTTGGCGGCAAGGAGGTGATCAACTGAAGGGTTAGATACAAACTGACTGAGCTGCCCGATAGCTACCGCTATGTCTGGACGTGTTCCTATCATAGCATACATCAAACTGCCAACAATAGAACGATTCGGCTCATGTGTTGCTCCCGGGACAGGCCCTCCGGTGTTTTTGATGAGTTTGACATTGGGGTCTAAAGGAGTGGAAATTGGACTGCAATCTGACATGGAAAATCTGGTGAGGATTTCAGTGACATATTTTTCCTGAGATAGATATAAGGTTTTGGAGGGTCGGTCTCGACCTACAAAAATGCCAAGGCAGTATTCTACTTCCCCTAAGTCCGTCATAGAAAAGTGGAGATTGAGCATAGTTTTGATGAGATTGATGAGGGGAAGAGAGGGACTTGCTAGAAGAAGATCATCAACATAGATAACTAGAATGACCAAAGACTCTTCATTACCTCGTAGAAAGAGTCCAAAATCTGCATCGAGCTTGTGAAATCCCGCTTTGAAGAGAACTGCCTCCAGGTATTTGTTCCAAACGCGAGGTGCCTGTTTTAGGCCGTAGAGCAATTTGAAGAGTCGACAGACGAGGTGCTCGTTGCCTGGTGCGACATATCCTTCCGGTTGGCGGATGAATATCTCCTCAGTTAATGTGCCGTAGAGGAAGGCCGTCTGTACATCCATGTGATGGAAGTGCCAATCACGAGCAGCCGCAAGGGAGAGGAGTATGCGAATGGAAGTAAACTTTGCCACTGGAGCGTAGGTTTCATTGAAGTCTACTCCCTCCTTTTGCAAGAAACCTTTGGCTACGAAGCGAGCTTTGTAGCGATCAAGAGATCCGTCAGACTTGGTTTTGATTCGAATGACCCATTTTGGGCCAATGACTTTTTGACCGTGTGGAAGGGAGGTGAGTTTCCACGTTCCATTTTTTTGCAAAGATGCAAACTCTGCATCTGTGGCGACTTTCCAAGAGGCAACATTCGGGCTATTCATGGCGGCTGAAAAGGACTGAGGTACGTCGACAGTGGCGATGTTTGCTGTGCCAGTAGATTCGAGTAGCTGGAGTGCATGAATTCGGTCACTTTTTCGGATGGATGGAGCACGGGCAGCAGTAGGAGGAACAGGGATGCCCACCGGAATGACATATGGTGGATCATTAGGATTGACGGAGGAAAGTGAGTAAGGATCTGAACTTGTCCGAGGGAGTTTGGGAGGGGAGTTTTGAAATTTGGTTTCTGAAGTTGTTCAGATGACTGGGGAGGAAGGGAGTAGCAGAGAAGGATGGAAGAGTGAAGGTAAACTGATTGAGTTGGAAAGAATGGTAGGGGAAATGATGGATAGGGGTGATGAAGGAGGTTCTGTCTCGGCAAGAGGGAGAGGAATGGGGGAGATAGAGGAGTTCAGAAGTTTGAGAAGGAGAGGACTTTCGTTAAAACTGACGTCACAGCTTAGGACAACCTGTCGTTCGCTGGAGATCCAGATTCGATATGCCTTTGATTCGGTGGCAAAGCCGACGAGGACGCCCGATTTGGCCCGGCTATCCCATTTGCCAGATGGAGTAAGATTTTTCACCCACGCTGTACAACCGAATATACGAAGGTGGGAGACGTTCGGTTTAAGTCCCGTCCATGCTTCGTAAAGGGTTTTTCCAGGAAGTGCGGACGTTGGAGAAAGATTTTGTAAGTAATTTGCAGTGGTTATAGATTCTGCCCAAAAATTTGTAGACAGGGCAGCGAAATGTAACATGGATCTGGCCATGTTAACTACTGTACGATTATACCTTTCGGAAACTCCGTTTTGCTGCGGCGTATGGGCAATCGTGGATTGATGAACAATACCATGAAGGCTAAGGTATCGCGAAAATTCGGTGGAGGAGTACTCCCCTCCATTGTCGGTTCGTAGACATTTAATTCGACGGTCAAGGGAATTTTTGACGAGGGACTTATAGTCTTGAAACTTTTGAAACGTATCACATTTTCGACGAAGTAGGAAAAGATGACAGAAGTGTGTGGCGTCATCGATGAATGTCACAAAATATAGAGCGCCGGTATCACTTGGAACCGACATGGGTCCACAGAGATCGGAGTGGACTAATGTGAGGGGACCGTCAGATTTTGAAGTGGAAGATGGAAAAGATGGACGCGTTAATTTTCCCTGGACGCATCCAGAGCAAAAGGGTAGATTTTTGGATAAAAATGGATCGAGGCCATTGACAAGGCCCTTGCTTAAAGCTTGCAGACTAGATGTGGAAAGATGGCCATATCTGAGATGCCATCGTGGGAATGAATGAGGAGATGGTGATGTAGCATAGTTGGCAGATCCGACAGATTGAAATTGTGATAGGATATAGATAGATCCGGATTTGATGCCAAGTCCCACTTGAGCGTGAGTTGAAGAAAAAAACGTAACAGTGGTTGTGGAAAAATCAGCAGTGGCGCCTTGGTGAAGAGCGGCGCCAACGGAGAAAAGGTTCTTTTCAGTCCGGGAACAAAAAGGACATGAGAAAGGGTTATTGGTGGTGTCACGTTCGGGTGGCCGACAGTGGAGATCTGGCCGATATGGGTGGCCGTTAAGGCGGCATTGTTACCAAGTAGTATCGCCATGGGAGAATGAAGTGGCGATATAGATGTAAACCAATTGGAGCGTGATGATAAGTGATGGGACGCTCCTGAGTCTACGATCCAAGAATCGGTTTGTATGAGTGGATCGGTGACCTCGGATACGACTAGGGCGAATCCGTAATCAGACTGTGTTGGCTGATATGGAACAGCCGGCAACTGTCCCGCGACAGCTGGAGGGGAACTAAAAGGATATGTATTGTACCGTTGAATTATAGGCAAAGGTTGAGTATATTCGCCAAGAGGAGCATTTCTGTATCCATGTGAATAGGAATAAGAGAAAGGATTTGTCGGCGCAAAATCTGCAGGAGCGGCCGGTTGAATCACTTCAGCAGTAGAAGCGTGACCATGATGATTGCCGCGGCCACCCTGGCGGCCACGCCCACCTGTACGACCAGGACCTTGACGTTCCTGCTTACGTTTAAGGGCAGGACAAGGGCAGGACAGTTGTCGATGACGTGGTCAAGTTCGCGACAATAGCGACAAGAGGAGCCTTTGGATGGCCGAGTGGACGGATGATAGGTCGCCAAGGCGACACCAGGAGACAAAGTTTTGTTTTGTCTCCTCATGTACCAGACTGGTGGTGAGAGACGAAATAGTGAAGACGAAATAGTGATGACGACAGGAGAGTTGTTGATGGATGAAATGAAGGCGGAGTAGGAGGGCGGCAGTACTCCCAAGATCGCCGTAATAATATCTTCGTCAGATACTGGAGTGTTGATGCAGCGCAAGCGACCAGCAATAGATTTGATGTTGTGTATGTATTGCTGGATATTCTCAGAAAGAAGTTTCTGAGAAGAGAGAAGTTGCCCACGAAGTAGGAGTTTGTTTGACCAGGATTGGTTTTCGTACGCACTAGTCAACAATTTCCAGGCGTCCTGAGCAGAACTAGCGTCACGGATGAGGCCAAGTTGGGAAGGCTCAAGAGCAAGAACCAATCGCGAGTGCGCCTCCTCATTGTGAAGTATCCAACAGGTTTGGTGGCAGCAACGGAAGGTTTTGCCTCGCTTCCGCTGATAATGGACCAGAGTTTCTCCCGCCGCAAAAGGTGCTCGATCTGATACTTCCATCCATAGAAGTCCGAGCCATTAAATTTAGCAACGGTGTTGGAATTTGCGCTTAAAGGCCTATAACCTATAGCATTTGATGACATGGCAATGGACAGAAAATAGGAAGGAAGTAAATATAGAAAAAGACAAAGGGCAAAGAAAGACATAAATTATTTCTTAATTGTATTGAAGAATACAGGGCAGTCATTTAAGTTGAAGGAGATAAGATGAATTTACTGACGGGACATAAGAAGTTATGTTAATTCTTTATTAAATACAGAAAGAAACGGGAAACAGAAAAAGATATAAATGAAGGAAGGATAAAAGACAGGTAACGGTACAGTAGTTTACGATATCCAATATCCGGAAATTCGCGTTTAAGGTTGTGGCAACGATTTAAATTACCGAGCCTGAAGATACCTACCTTCATAGTCTAGCTCGTGGAAAACGCCGCCCTCTTTGAGA
>JBBHKE010002794.1:268655-285048 GCA_037447655.1 Zygnema cylindricum
CTCTCTCTCTCTCTCTCTCTCTCCCCCCCTCTCTCTCTCCCCTCTCTCCCTCTCCCTCTCCCTCAAAGGATGTTATTGTTTTTTTGTCCTTTTCTGTGCTCTCGTTCTCTCAAGTGCTTGACCTCTTTTATTTTTTCTTTTTTTCTCACGAAAATAAAAATGGGGTAAATATCGAAAAAAAAATCCCTTATATATATGTGAAATTTTACAATTTTTAGGGTTGATTGTTTGTAAAAAATAAATAAATTGATGAATACAAAACTAAAAAAAAATAATAATAATAATAATAATATTAGTATTAGTGATAGCAATTATCATAATAATCATATTCATAATAATAATGATTAGTGTTGTGTATCTCTGATAACCAATATATACCTTTTTTTGACCTACTGATAGCCGATATATTGGTCTTGTTTACCAATAATGGAATTTTTGGGATAAAAAATGGACACACTGCAATGAATTACCTATAAATATCGGCCCCATAACCATTGTTGATAACTTTACTGTTGACTGTACAATTGCACTGTTTTGTACGAAAAACTGGGACCGATAGTCCTTCCTGGAATGCCACTCTATATCGGGTGTAAAATATAATGCAATATGGCATGAAGTACTATGATATTATACATCATTAATTATACTATTGTATGTGATAAAAAATGTATCCGGAGCGATAAATCGGGATCCCTTGCCATTGATAGTCGATAATTATCAATATCGGATTAATTGCGATAAGTTTTTGACCCGATGTTTAACACTAATAATAATCATAAATGAAATATGTAAATTTGCTTTGGTCTGTTTGATTTTACCCCCCAATCGAGAGTAAAATGTCTATATATCCTATTTTTTTTACATGATTAACTTTTTTTTTCTTTTTTTTAATGATATTTTCTATCTCACTTTATACGATTCTTCACGTACTGGTAAAATAATATTACCTTTTATTTTGCACATAGTTATCACATTTTAAGATTTTTATTTTATCTTTAATCCCTCAAAGAAAAATCATAATTTGTTGCTGCTTCATTTCTTTCCGTCAGATTTTTATTTATCCAAATAATTTCTTTTTTTCACGTTTTTTGAGTTTCTTTCCACTTTTTTTTCTTCTCCTATTTTTATATTTTCCATTTAATCCAAAGACTTTTCATTATTTTCACATCCAAAGGGTTTGTTATTTTCACGTTTGAAATTTACTTCTGAAAACGTCTTCGTTATTTTCACATCCAGCTTTTAATTTCGTTTACTAACCCAAGTTAGAGTTAAATAATATAGGAGCGAGGAAAGGACGGAGGGAAGGTAGGAGGGCAAGAGGAAGGAAGGAGGGCAAGAGGAAGGAAAGATGGAGGGAAGGATAAAAAAAAACAGGAAAGGAGAGAGGGAGAGAGGGAGAATGGATCTGTAGAATTACAAATTTACAAAACCCCATAAGGTATAATCCATACTAGAAACAAAAGTCATAGACTCCCCTCTTACAAAAGAACGACAATGCAAACAAAAAAATTATAATGTATACACTCAATAAAAAAACCAATACACAATTTTTTCTACACTAAAAATCACAAAAGGTTTTTGAGATTTGCACTTTATCAGAGTTCCCCACAAATATACGACTTTATAACACATCTAAAATCCCATTTCCTCCCTCCCAATATTTTGTAGAAACAAAGTTAAAAAAAAAAAAAAAACTAACACCGTTGTTTTCTCCATTTTGACCGGAAAACTGTCCGTTAAAAACACTTTTCCCAATTTTCCACCTTTCCTTGAAATTAAAACTTTTCCTATAATTTTCCCTCCCACTACCTTTCTTGTTTTACTGAGTTCATCCACTCTATATATCCACAAGGTCAAACGATAGGATTAAAGCGTTTTTTTTTTTTTTGTTTTTTTTTTCTCATTTGGAAACAAGTTTTCCAACTAAAGGATTTTCCAATTTCCTGTTTCTGGTTTTTAAAATTTTCCATTTCCCTTTCCGTTCCAGTTCCCGTCTAAGTTTTCCATTTCTTGTTTACCGTTAACTATCACAGTTTTCCGTTTTTCCATATCGATCGTAATAGTGGGCATTGGTTTCCATTTATGAGACTAAATTTCGGAAAAAAACGACGCAAATGAATGTACAACTTTTTCAACTTTTACCAAATTATCATCTTTATCTGTTGTTAAATAAACAATATTAAAAAAAAGAATCGGTACACAATACTACAAGTTTGCTTCGATCAATTCTCGATACTCTCTCTTCATCTTCACTCCGGAAATGTCCCTGAACCCAAAAAAACATCCCAAGAAACATTTTAGAAAATTTCTCCAAAAAACATTTCAATAACATTTCAAAAATGTCCGATTTTTTTATTTCAAAAAATATTTCAAAAAACCAAAAAGATGGACAGAAAAACCAAATAAATGGTACACAAATCTCCATAAAACCTAACAATTAAACCTAAAATACCTAACAATTATCCTTTTCAGGATTAACAACCCTCATTCAGTGTCATTTTTTTATCATTTGACAAAAGATTAGCTTTGATAACACTATTTCTACACAACTATTTACACAATTCCTAATGTTTTTAAGAATTGTGCAAATTAAAATACAAAGGCCACAAAACTTAATTAGAATCGAAAACAGTAAAATCGGTCTTCAAAATAATAACTTTTCTTTTTTCAAATAGCAATCTGTTGTGTACACCTTAAATTGCTATTAGTGTTAAGATGCAAATACTATGAGCAATTTTTTGGTTTCAAGAAATAATGACTAAGAGGACTGATTTAGAGTTAAGAGATAATTAAGAGACAATAAGTGTGAGTATTGTTTTATAGCTAAGAAATAATTAGTATGATAACTGTTGGTGTCAAGAAATAATTGGTATGAGGCCTGTTTTAGTGTTAACTATTGTATTATTTCCGGACCGAATGACATGGGCGACTATAAACCACCAGAAAAGAAAATAGTAACAAATAACACTACTTTGTGTTCAGAGGGCAATAAAAACCGGAACAAATATAAGTTTTATGAACGCTAACAGCAATTCACGGTCTAGCATTAATATTGTCTTCCCCACATAAAATCTTTTAATTGACTTTTTTCTGTGCACACAAGGCTTATAAATTCGATCGTTGCAAAGTTCACATTATATCATCACCACTCAATATACTGGTCCCCTCTGCCATTTGATTACCGATAGTAGTGTTGATGATGGAACATATCACAAAAAGAAAAATGCCCATAGCCACCAATACCATTTATATTTGCCCAACCACCCAAATACCCATGACCCATTTACCCAATTCCCAAATTCCCAAATTCCGCAATTCCCCAATTCCCAAAAGAGCCCCAAGTTCCCACCTGATTTTCTCCTTGTTTTTGAAAAACTGAACCACGGGAGTTCCCATGACTCCGGCCGCCTCCGCAATCTCCGGATCTTCCTCGATGTCGATCTCCACCCAGTGGACCTTGCTCGAGTACTCATCGACCACCTGGGGGAGAGGGAGAGAGAGGGAGAGGGAGAGGGAGGGAGGGGGGAGGAAGGGGGAGAGAGGGAGAGGGGGGGAGGGGGAGGGGGAGAGAGGGAAAGGGAAAGGGAGAGGGAGAGGGAGAGAGAGGGAGAGGGAGAGGGAGAGAGGGAGAGGGAGAGAGATGGAGAAGGAGAGAGAGGGGGAGAAGTAGAGTGAGGGTGGGAGAGGGAGAGGTTAAGAGCGAGAAATGGAGCTCCATCGAACCAAAACTAGCAGGCACATCAGAGTATTGGCATTTAGAAAGAGAGTTAAGTGCTTATCAAGTATCCACAAACATGACAAATTATACAAAGCACATATACATAAAATGACATACAATACACATTACACACACACACACACACATATATATATAAATACATACATACATACATACATACATACATACATACATACATACATACATACATACATACATACATACATACATACATACATACATACATACATACATACATACATACATACATACATACATACATACATACATACATACACACACATATATATATATATATATATATGCATATACACATATATGTATGCATATACACATATATGTATGCATATACACACATACACATATATCTATTTATATGTATATACACAGATATAGACAAGTATATATATATAGAGATAGATATAACAAAATCAAGGATATTGGACTTGCAAATACACAATGAAATTGTTTGGGGAAATTGATAGATATGCTTTAAATTGAGAGCAAAAACTTTAAAAAACCTCAAAACGCACTAAAAGCCCTAAAAACCAAAAGAAACAAAAACTAAAGAAAACCAAAAAATATAAAAGAAGAAAAAAAATACCTTGCTAAGAATGGGCTTCAAAGAGCGGCACGGGCCACAAGTTGGAGAAGTGTACAAAACTCCCAAAAGTCGAGGACTTTCGTGGTATAGTTTTCGAAGAGCATACTGATAAAGAAGAAAAATAATAGAATTTAATAAGAAACAAAAAAGGAGAAAAAAAAGAAGAAAACGGAAAAGGAAGAGGAAAAAGAAGAGAAAAGGGACAAGGAAAAAGAAGAAAAGCGAAGAATCTCAGAGAGTGGGGCTTGTTCCGATAAGATCTCATCAAGCAGTTCAGTAAGTAAAATAATATAGAATCTATCGAAAATTGCTGAAGTTTTCTCTTTCAAATAGTTTGGGATCAAATACTTTGGGTTTAGTTATAAATTAAAATGTGTTGAAATTATTGCAAAAGTGTCTTACAAAAAAAGAAAAAATATCTTCAAGGCACAAATGAACAAAGAAAAAAAAAGTGAATCACAGAAAAAAAAATTATCAAAGTGAGTTGTGTAAACAGATGAAAAGCGATTTGGACAGAATGGCAAAAAAAACAAAAGCATACCTAAGTCTTAAAAAAAATTACCTGTCCTTTCCAATTCTGTCGGATTTTTAAAAGTTTTCAAGGTCTATTTTAGGTACTTCAGGTTTTTTTAAGGATTTTTTTAGGTCCTTGAGGTTTCCTTAAAGTTTTTTAAGGTACTGTAGGTTTTGTTAAGGTTTTTTGAAGGTTTTTTGAAAAGTTACCTGTCCTTTGCAGTTCTTTCGTTTTTTTTCAGTTTTGACGATATTAAGGTTTACATAACCTAAAAAGCCCTAAAATCCCTAAAAAACCCTGAGAGGTACCTGTCCTTTATGTCGTGTCCTTGTTGGGTCAAAATGTTCGACTACATCCTCCCTCGTCAACTCCTTCTTCTCCACTTCCTCCACCTGCTTCTGTTCCATTTCTCTCCCTCCACCCCTTTAAAAAATGAGAATCCTTGGACCCAGGTCTATTCCTCTCATAACTTCTTTCGCCCCAAAACAACTTGCCCTAAGAAAACTTTGCCCCCAAAAAAAAACTTTTCAATCTTGTAAGAATTTCCAATCCAATCCTATCAAATCGATAAAAATTACTAAAAAATTCAGTCCACAAAAATTCCCAAACGATACGAGATTCCAATTCAAAAACGTATTTAATGCGGAAAAGTTTACAAACCATGGGAGTTTCAAACCTTTCTAGAAGTTCCCAAAACACAAAAGTTTCCAATACATAAAAGTCTCCAACCCATTAAAAATTTCAAGCGATAAAAGTTTCCCATAATTAAAATTTATGATCCATTAGAGTTCTCAACCCATTATAGTCCCCAATAATAAAAGCTTCCAATCCTTAAGAGTTTCCAAGTAATAAACGTTTAATCTATTAAGATACATAATATTTTATCCAATCCCAAAAGCAAGAGGTAGACCGAAAAAAAAAAGCTTTTACCTGATGAAACTCTACTAGAAGGTCATTTGCGACGAGGTATCTTTCTACGGAGAGAGCCGCCACACATCCTGATCCTGCGGCTGTGATCGCCTGACGCCATTCGTGATCCTACGGCCCAAGATCACCACGTCATCACATTGTCAGTGGTACCGTTTTTGTTGTTTTGATCTTATTATTATTAAGATTACAATTAAAGTGCATGACAGTTATTTCGTTTCTGTTATTGGATTAGAAATTAGGCGCAATAATCGCCACATCTTCAGTGTTATTGGCACCGTTTTCGTTATTCTTGTTCTTATTCGTGAGAGCATGAAATTATTTCTATTAATTCTTGTTCTTATTATTATTACTAAGATTCTGATTGTTATTAAGAATAGAAATTTGGCGCATCGTCACATTATTATTGGTACAGTTTCCGTTTATCTTGTTCTATTGCTATTAAGATTACAATTAAAGAGCAAGACAATTATTTTGTTTTTGTTTTTTTGTTCTTATTGTTATTATTAAGTTTACAACTAGAGAACATAACAATTATATTTCCATGTCTTTTAGGGTTTGTGGTACCAGTGTAAAACAAAAAAAGACCATACATTTGACTCTGATACTTATCTCCCTTCTCTGATACTTCACTTTCTCCTCCTCTTTCTCCCCACTCTTGAACTCACCCTCTCCAGGCTACTGTACTCTTCCTCTCCCTCTCCCTTCTCCTGTACTTTCCCGCTACCTCGCCTTTACTTATGTATACTCTGCCTCCTTTCTCCTGTCTCTCCCTCTCCCTTCTCTTCCACTCTCCCTCTCCCTCTCCTTTGTCTTGTTTCTCCCTCTACCTTCTCTTGTTTCTCCCCTTCTCTTGTCTTCCCCTCGCTTGTCATCATTTGTCATTGAAACTCCTCTCCATGCTCTTGTGCTATCCTTCTCCTTCTATTTGCATTTCATTCTTCCTCCACTTTCCTCCCTCCGTTTCCCTCCTCTCCGTTTCCATCATCTTCTTGTTATCTCCATGCATTCACGGTATCTCCTCCATTATCATAAACATCGGCCCTCCCTCTCCGTTCACATCTGCATCCATCTCCATCTGCATTCCTGTCCTTGTCCCTTATCCCATTCCTATTCGGCGTTTGTAATATCGGCCCTATCATATTGCTGTCATTACATCCATCCTTCATGTTGCGTTTCTTATCTGGAATATCATTATGTTGGTTTAATGTCGTCAGGTAACTGTCATCTTATATTCTGTCCTCATCATCATCATCATTATCGTGCATCATCTCATCACATCATCATCATCATTTAAATCCATCATCATCATCATCCTGAAATACGAATCATGGGGCTGGCGGGTTCCCTGGGACGGATCATTTCAAATGAAACAGGTCGTGATCCGGATCATGGCGTTTCATCACATCCCGCCTCATATCATCGCTCCCCTGTCTCATCTTCATCGTCCATCTCATCATACCTATGCCAATCATAACGCTGCCACATCGTTGGGATCACTGCGTCCTTCCTGACCCACATCCGCTAGTCCAGTCTATCTATCGCCAACAGATTACTGTTGGGTCTATCGGTCCTAAAACAGACCTCTCATTAACCTCTCTGTTCGCAGTTTTACCCATCCATAAAAATAGAACAAGCAAAAAAAAAAACAGAAAACAAAAAACAAAACAGAAGACAAAAAACAAAAAACGGTTGAGTTGAGATTAAACGGAGGGTACGGTGATTAATATTAGTACACGGTATTTATATACGGTTTGTAAGAGAGGAACATTCAAAACACTGGTCACCAGTTTTCACATCCTCGGGAAAGAAAAAAAGAAATAAAAGAATGATAGAGTTGAATTCAGAAGTAGACTAAGTCGCTGGTATAAATACAAGGTGTTTAAATATGTATATGTAAACCGTTAACATTAAAAACTTTCAATTTACCAGTCTTCACAACATGAAAAAAACAAGACGAAGAAAAACATATATGAATAAAGGCATAAATACGACATAATCTACAATACACATGTATGTGTGTGTGTATAGAGACATAAGCAAAGATCTTAATAAATTGACACCACATATCCCATAACAAATATTAATTTACATCTTTTTTTTCTTTCCTTTTCTTTTTCTTTCTTTTTTCATTCCCGTTTAACTTTTGTAAATGTCCTTTAAGAGATGAATCACCAAAACTATTTCCATACAAAAAAATAATATGACTCTATCAAATAATAACTAAGTAAGAAACTAGAAAGGGAAGCATAAATAAACAATACGTTTGAAAGCATTAAAAACCAAAATCCATGGATTAATACCAAAAAAAAGGGGTTATAACACACATTAGAATGGACAAGAGATGAGAGAGAGAGGGGCGGGAGACGGAGGGGGAGGGAGAGGGGAAGGGGGAGGGGGAAGAGGGAGGTGGAGGGGGAGAGGGAGAGAGAGAGAAGAGCCTACCCTGAGAGAGAGCCCCGACATTTGACCTTGCTCATTACTCACAACATCCACCGTCTCCGTATTTAAATGGACCGTAATATTAGGATTTGAAAAAAGTCTACAATTAAACAACAAAGAAACAAAAAAGACAAAAAAACAACAAATTCAGCGCAAGTATTTCCCACATTCAATTAAAAAAATCGTCGCTAAAATCCCAAAAAAATGCCAAAAAAACCCCAAAAAGAACCAAGAAAATCCCAGAAAACCCCAAACAAACCCTACCTGTCTTGCATGGCTTTCGAAGCTCGAAGCGATTCTTTTCGGACGAGAAGGTGGACATGCTTCGCATATTTTGTTAAATAAATCGTCTCTTCTGCAGCCGTATCTCCTCCTCCCACCACCGCTAACTCCTGACCCTTGAAAATAGGCGACGCCCCATCACATATGGCACAAGCACTGATTCCTCGACTCCAAAACTCGTGCTCACGAGGGAGACCTAAGCGACGGGCCGTCGCACCGGTCGCAATAATAATAGAATTTGCTTTTACCTGGTGAGAAAAGAAAGGGAAGGAATAGTATTCAAAGTTTATTTATGTTTTCTATCAGTTTCAACAGTTTTGTGAGAATTTTTTCAGGTAAAATCTTGTGTTTTTTAAGGAGATTTGAATGTAAAACAGTTGCCTCCATGGCAATAATGATAGATAGAGTGGGCTTTTGATTGGTAAGAAAATAAAGAAGCAGAAATTGCTTTCATTATGTCAAAAGGAATTACTTAAAATAAGTGTTCGTTATCGATTTTTACATTTAAATCTAGCATTAAAACCAAAAACAAAACCGCAACTAAAAGAGAATCCAATAGGACCACTCAAAAAAGCCCAAATGTTTCCTTTTTAAAGCTGAAAGGGTAGAAGGATAAAAGGATAAAAATTTCTTAATAGGAATGTTTGACATAAGGTAATAAGAAGAATTACTATAAGGAATGTTTACTTCATAGGATACAGGATGACAAGTTCACATTCTCCTAACAATAATAGTTAAAACATTGGAATGATTAAACTATTGAGACTGTTACAATAATAAAAGGTTTAATTATTGAAATGGTGAAAACATTTAAATGGTTATAACAGAGATCAAAATTGTTATAATATTGATTGAAATGGTCAAAAAAATGACTGAAATGCTTAAAGCATAGATTAAAATGGTCAAAAAAACCAGTTGAAATGGTGAAATGGAAAAAATAATGATAGAGATAGAAATATAACCAGTTGAAATATTGATTTTCATGGTTAAAATATTGATTAAACTTGGTTGAATCGTTGATTGAATGGTTTCAACATTGGTCGAAATAATTAACATATTGATTGAAATGGTTGAGCTGTTGATTTAAATAGTAAGAATTTTGATTAAACTGGCTAGACCAGTGATTGAAATGGTTACAATACTGGTTGAACTGCTTAATACATTGATTGAAAAAGTTAAAATGTTGACCGAAACGGTTAAAATGTTGAAATGGTCAAAATGGTTACAATACAGTACAAATAAAATAAAATAGGATGTCAAAATAAAGCACCGTACCTCACGGTTGGTTGACCCAATAGTAGACGGACGTATCATACAAATGAAACAAAATAAGTGGCCAAAATAAAGTACTGTACCTCACGGTCGGTTGATCGAATAGTAAACGGACGATTCCGTACGTCCACAAATTCGACATCCTCCGTAAACAACTCCGCCCCCCACCTCTCCGCTTGTTTCCGCATCCTGTAACAAATATAACGTAAAAAAAACACTAAATAAAACACTATATAACATATTCAATTTAATGCTAAAAGTAAAATCTCGATCCCTTGGGGATATAGGATTAAAATCTATCTTTTCGGCTGACATTGGCAGGAGAGAAGAGAGAGGGAGGACAGAGAGAGGAGGGAGAGAAAGAAGTGAAAAGAAAGGAAAGGAGAGAGAAAAGAGACAGACAAGAGACAGATGGAGAGAGAAAGAAGGACAAAGTGAAAAAGAAACCAAAACCAAAACACTCCCCCTCCCCCCCCCCTCCCCTCCCTCCCCCCCCCCCCTCCCTCCCTCCCTCTCCTCCCCTCCCTCCCTCCCTCCCCCACCTCTCCATCAATCGGCCCGTTATCCCTCGGGACCCCGGGAAGTTCTCCACCTCCGTGGTTGTCATGAGCTGCCCCCCCCCCCCCCCCCTGCCTCCCTCGAACACCAGCTTCAGGTTGGCCCTTGCGACATATCGGCCGAACCCGCCGGGCCGACCCTATGATCCCCAGGTTCTCCACCCGCCACTGCGGATACAACAAATGACAGAAAAGACAAAAGTGGCAGGTGAGACGAGATTCGAAGGTGAGATGAAATTATACAGTAGAACAGCGTTCAAAGATACGACTAAATTCAGGGTAAGAGAACATTCCAAGGTAAGACAAAACAAATTTAAGACAAAATAAAGATAAGACAAAAACAAAGAACCGGACACAACCCTACGATCAGCAGGTTCTCCACACCGACCAGCTGCCGCTGCCTCAAAAAACAAAATGCAGCAAAGATAAAGGACAGAAAAGACAAAATCCGGAGGTAAGACAGAGCACAGAAGGTAGGAAACACAGAGGAGAGAAGACACAGAAAACAGGAGACCAGGGTTCTTTTTCACTCCGCCTGCTGTTGCGGTCACATGGGACATAATACAGAAAAGACAAAAATACACAAAGGAAAAGACATAATCCAAAGATAAGACGAAAACACAGAAGGGAGAAAATACTGAGACAGAAGACCAGGTTCTCCACTCCGTAAAGGACAAAATACACAAGACTAAGGACAGAAAAGACAGAATACAAGTAAGAGAAATACCGGTAAGAGAAAATACAGACAAGGAGAAATAGAGGAAAGACAATATTGAGGAAAGACAAAATACAGAAAAGAGAAAGCTTGGTTCTCCACTCCAGCCGCGGCCGCACACATACAAGACAAAATACAGGCAGGGCAAAACAAAGAAAACCAGGTTCTTCCCTCCATCCACTGCCGCTGCCACATAAGACAAAATACACAAAAGATAAATGACAGGAACGACAAAATACAAGCAAGACAAAAAAAACAGAAGAAAAACACAGAGGAGAAAACCAGGCTCTTTCCTCCAAAATGTAAAAAAGACAACGCACAGAAAAGACAAAATGCAGGCCAGATCAAAATACAGAAAGAACAAAAAACAGAAAAGACAATAAAGCAAGAAAACCAGGTTTTCCTGCTGCAACTGCCACACACACAAGAGACAAAATACACAAAAGAGAGAGAAGGACAGAACACAGAAAAGACAAAATACAGGAAAGACAAAACATTAAAAATTATATATGTAAAAAAGAAAAAAAATAAGGATAAGCTGGAATGCTGAAGAGGCAAAATACCAAAAGACAAAACAAAGAAAAGACAATACAGAAATGACAGACACATAAGACAAAAGATAACTCTAATTTGATAACTAAATTCATAACTTAAGTTTTAATTTGATTTAATTTGATTTACTTTACTTTATATACACTTCTAGTTTGATAAAATTTGATATCATTTGAAAAGGTGAGATTTTTTTTTTTTTTTTTAGTGAACACTAAATTTAGTTCAATTTCATTTCCTTCAATCTGAATCCGATTTGATTCAAGTTTTATTTTGATTTATTTTATTTTATTGGATTTCCAGTTTTAATTTTCCAAAGAATAACCACCAAAAAAAAAAATGACAAACATGGGGAAAAAACATATATATATTTCCTTCGGTTTCCATCTGACCAAACTAATAATAGAAAATTAAAAAAAAATGAAAAGTTGAAAAAAGGGTTCAAAAAAGATAAAAAAAAGACAGTGGTTCACATTACACTTAAAGAAACTAACCATCTCACAATTTCCGAAAAAGAAAAACCTCTCCTCAAAGTTTCCACAAAAAATAAAAGATTGCAAAAAAAAAAAAAAAATCGTAAAAGAAATAAAAACTCAAGATTTAAAAGGTATCCCCTCCCAGAAACACTTGAAAATATCTCAACAAAAAAACAATAAATAAATAAAATAAAGCATATGAAAAGTAAATAAAAAAATAAAATAAAGTACACAAGTAAATCAATAAATAAATACTTACATAAATAATAAACGGAAAAAAAGATAACGACAAGGAAAAATTAAAATAGCATTTTTAACCTCCGAGAAAAACTTGAAAAATATCCCAAAACACAAACCTAAAAATTGCTGTCACTCCGGCCACCCCCTCTCTCTCTCTCCCTCTCTAGTTTCACCTCTCTCCCTGTCTCCCCCCACACGCTCTCACTCTATCTCTCTCTATCCCTCTCCCTCTCTTCCACCGTAGTGTCACTTCTTTCTCTCCCTCTCTACCCCTATCCGCCTGTGGTATCTCTCTCCCGCTCAGTATCCCTCTCCCTCTCCTTCTCCCTCTCTCTATCCTTTTCCCTTTCCCTCTCCCTCTCGCTACCCCTCTCCCTCTCCCTCTCCCTCTTCGTCTCTCTCCCTCCCCTCTCCCTCGCCCAGACCCCCTCTCCCTCCCCCTCCCTCTGTAGTCTCCCTCTCTTCTTTCCCCTTCGCCCTTTTCCCCGTCCCCCTCGCCCTCCCTCTGTGTTCTCTCTCTCTCTCCCTCTCTCTCCTCTCTCGTCCCTCTCCCACTCTGATTCCCTCCCTCGCCCTCTCCCTCTCACTTTCTCTGTAGTATCAATCTTCCCTCTCGATCTCTCATATTCTATCCCTTTGTAGTGTCACACTTCCCTCGCACACTATTTCTCTCTCTCTCTCTCTCTCTCCCTATCTGCCTCAACACTCAGAAATTCTCCCTCCCTCCATCCCTCCCTCCCTCCCTCCCTCCACTTCCTTCTCTCCCTCTCACTCCATTTCTCTCTCCCTCTCTCTATCTTCCTCAGTACTGACACTTCCCTCCCTCTGTTTCTCCCCTCTCCCTCTCCCTCTCCTTCTCCCTCTCCATCTCCCTCTCCATCTCCCTCTCCCTCTCCATCTCCCTCTCCCTCTCCCTCTCCCTCTCCCCTCTCCCTCTCCCTCTCCCTCTCCCCCTCCCCCCCCCCCTGTAGAATGTATCACCTCTACCATACCAAAAAAAGCTCCCAAAAAACAAAAACAAAAAGAAAAATCCTCTCCCTCTCCCCCTTACCACTTCTCTCCTCCCTGTTCGCCACTTTCTCCTCCGTAGCCAAAGCTGCCTCACTCCCTCCCCCTCTCCTCCTCCCTGCCTCCCTCCCCCCCCCTCTCCCTCTCTCCCCTCCTCCCACTTTCGCCACCCTAAACCCTCCTCCCAATCCTTCCCTTCCTTCCCTCCCTCCCTGCCACCGGCTGCCAGCTGTCAGCCACTGAAACTTTGCCACGTGGCAGTCATTCAGGATGCCACGTGGCAGCATAGAAACAGGTCCTCCCGCCTCCTTGCCATAGGAAGTGACAGATGTCACGCCATGGAGTCCGGAGGAGGGAGAGGGAGAGGGAAGAGCCATGGATGTGGTCCCCCCTTAGACAGAAGGGAGGGAGAAGGGAGGAGAGAATAAGGTGAGCAAAAAGAAAGAGACAGAGAAGAAAAGAGAGAGAGAGAAGAAGATGTAAAGAGAAAAGAGATATTTTTTGTGAAAGAATAAGACAAAAGATAAAGAGAAGATAAGATAAGATAAGAGGAGAGGAGAGGAGAGAGGAGAGGAGAGGAGAGAGGAGAGAGGAGAGAGGAGAGGAGAGAGGAGAGGGGAGAGGAGAGGAGAGGAGAGGAGGGAGGGGAGAGGAGAGGAGAGGAGAGGAGATGAGAGAGATGTTTGGATGGCTTTGTAACTCTTTTACTGCACTGTAGTTTTTGTCTTTGTTATGGTACAGGTTTCGGATTAGGGTTTGCTTTTTATTTTTGTGGAACGCTGGAAGTCTGGATTGGAACATTTGGATAGGGAGGGAGAGTTGTAACCCTAAGTGCCACGTGTCCGCTTGGGAAGGGAAGAGTCGCAGAGTTGGTAAATAGTGTGGGTAATTTATGAACAGAAAGTCCGTAGTACAGTACAGTACAGTACATTACAGTACATTAAAGTACTGTACTCTACTGTAAAGTATTGTACTGTATAGGTCGGGCTAGGACTCTAGGAGTTAGGAACTAAGGACAGGAGTGATTCTGGGAAGGCTTATCTGCGACGCGTGGCCTAGGAAAGTCCAAACCCTAAGTACAATCAAGTCTAGGAAGGGACATAGGAAAGTACGGAATACATATTTTTTAGTGTGGATATAACTGATGCAGCCACTTAACAAGCGGTTTGCGTCATCCGAAAATCAGTACAGTACTACATTAAGTGATGACGCCAGCGATGTATTTTGATAGCTGACTCGATCTACACTATATTAGGTGAGTATGGGAGAGCGCACATTTAAATTCTTGGCGGGATATGTGACTGGATGCGCTCTTGTAGATATGCACAATCTGGATCGTTCTGTGAGATGTACGGCGTCATACGGCAGTTTTCAGCGTAGCATCGTAAGAGTTTCCAGAATCTGTGGAGAGGAGAAACTGAACAACAAATCGCTGTGCGCCACAAGATGTTTGCCACGTCTTTTTTGGACCACACGAGGAAATATGACAAGTGGCGAAAATAGCGCCACGTCGTCTCGAGTTTGCGGTTTTTCGGTTGGGCGCGGGAGACTGCAAAACTCCTGTGGCCCGGAGTTGATTCGGTGGATCTATGGTTGTCAGTATAGTGGATTAGGACTGATTTTTTAGAAAAGGGAAAGGCGATTGGATAGTGTAGTTCAGGAGAACTGATTCTGGTAAAGAATTGCATTCTCGCACTCTCGGAGTCTAGAATGTGAGGGAATAACTACGTGACATGGCAGCTACTCTAATGCTTCCATATAGGTCGGTGGAAATGATGCTTTATCGGTTTATCCATGCGAGCACGCTCTCAACCGTACGGTCGTTTGTACACATGAGTTATTTAACCGTATTTTCATTAATATCGGCAGTCTGACACTTTGTTTGTTTTCCATTTTCGTCATATCTGTGAATCGGTACAGCACAATATCGATACTGAAGAATACGCAGGTGAAAGCTTTTTTAAATATTGCTATATCGGAGTCGGTAAAGAAATCTCGTGACTTTTGAAATGCGATACCTTGCGTTTTTCGCGCTACGGACAAAGTGTGAGACTTTTACTCTTGACGTCCACACTCATTTCGTTTTACGACGCGCCGCGCCGCGCGGACGTCCTGTGTATAAAATTATAAATATGTTTAGGGTTTTTTTCTCATTTGTGTTTTTTTTTATTAATAACCATAGTTCAAAAGTAGGTGACCGTACGCCCATACAATATGCCAGTTGTATGCAAAACATACAATATGGCCTTAAGACCCATATTGTATTGACCGCAATATGAAATAAAATAGTAACAGGGTTGAGTTGCACATGGATCGATAGAGAATTAAACGTCATGTCTAAATTTGAAAAAAAATCGGACAAACAAATATTTTTCTGTGAGTTTTGAGCGACTTTTTATTTAAACCGCCAAATTTGGACGATCTGACGGTCGATGATGAAAGTAACGATCTAAGAAGATCACATGAAAATCCCATAACACTACTTACGATAGAACTATCGTCAGATTCGGACGATCGGACGGTCGCTGATGAAAGTAGCGATCTAAGAAGATCACATGGAAAGCCCGTAACACAACTTACGCTAAAGGCGGCCTACAAAAGGCTTACCAAAAAACGCCTATTTTTGAACTATGTTAGGGTACGTCCCCATGTAATCGGTACTTTGGCAAAGTATTTTGGACTGTAGTATAGATTCTCTTTACTACTTTGAAGAGCGTCCCTATGTGCAAATATGAAATCGGAACTTTGAAATGTGACGGTTGTAGACGCAAGGTACTACTGATGACGACTGAAGACGACTTCGAAACTTCCGACGATTAGTAACGCCAACAAAAACAGCGACAGTTGTAGACGTCTAGATTTTTGTGAAATCGTAGATGTTTAGGGTTTGGTAATATTGTGACGTCACGCTCACTTGTGACAACGTCGACGTCACTGATTGAATAACTTTCCGCCATGGTTTCTCGATTTCGCTTTTTCTACTGTTCTCATTCGATTTGCCATTAAATAAAAAAGTAAAAAAATTCAAAAAATATATTTTTTAAAGATCTTTCATTTTATACCAATAT
>JBBHKE010002797.1:0-39501 GCA_037447655.1 Zygnema cylindricum
CAAACTATTTTCTAGCTTTCGATTGAGGGGGGGTGTTAAGGGTCATTTAGCGTCAGTTCACTCATCCGTACTTTTCATTTTCCTACGTCAGTCAAGTCTTGCCGTCATATCCGGATGACTTACTTTTGGTCCTGTCTGAACTTCTTTACGTCGGTCCAGGCTTTTGTACTTTTTGTTACATACGTCGGTCTAGTCTTTTCTACGTAAAAAGTCCTTTGACGGTGGGTCCAATCTTTTGACCGACGGTCCAGTCTTTCTTTTGTTTGACATACATTTACTAAAATCTAGACTAGGACCCTTTGTTACTACGTACCGTAAACCGTTTAGACAACTCCACAGTAACTAGCACTGTATATTTTGTATATAAGTGACTCTTCTCACTTAATGAAATTATCCCAAATACAAATCAATATCTCTTTCAAATGTATTGATCTTTCTCTTGTGTAAAATTTCATGGCATACGCCAATCCACCTCCAATAGCTGCATCAACATGTCCACTGAATGTGGCGCGAACTTGATTATGCCCAACCATTAACATTCATGCATTTAGGCGATGATGAAGGGATAATTTTTGTCCAGGCGTTTTAGAAACGGTTTTCCAAACCTATAAATGCATATGTTGTTTTTGTTTCGCACAATTTCATAAAATCAAGCCTAGGAGTTTTATTGTTTTTGGAAAACTATGGACTCTCACTGAGCCATCTGTGAGAGAGGGAGAAAGTGAGTCGACTTAGAATTATTTCATGATAGGAATAAGAGTCAATTGAAATGCGCTCACAATTACACGTCTATCTAGTACTAATCCCTAGTCTAATAGGAACATTGTATAGTACAAAAAGGTACATTGGCCGATGTACTTTTTGTACGAATATTGTACGATATGGCCTTCAAGGTGACGCCTATCAAATCAGGAGCCATGGTTCTCCTCCCATCTTCCCCGATATCTAATAGTTTAGCGCCACGTAGCATCGCATGACGCTATCTCCAAAGGTCGCCAAAAATCTCATTGCGGGTGGCGGCTGCAACGACGGCCGTCCGATCAATTAAATTTACATGGTTCGGATTCGCGTCTGTGCATTAATTGTTTCACATACGCATTTTCATCAGATTGTTATGCTTTTAGGCGACGTGTTAAATAGGAAGTACTCACAGGAGTATCGTTTCATCAATGCCTTAATGGTTAAGGCGCACGGCTTTAGTGAGCCTGCTGGTCCCGGGTTCAAATCTTGTTTGGGACACCTATTTTGCTAAAATGCTCTCAACTCCAATCGACTACATTCTAAATAAGGCGACAACCATGGCGTGTCTTTGATCCTCTCTCCCTCTCTTTAGAATCTAACTAGAATAGAGAAGTGAACTATTAATTTGCACTTTTCAACACTCCCCTTAATTCCTTGTCACTTTTCAATTTTAATCCGCAATTTTTCTTGCAATTAATCAACTTAGGGGAAGGCACTAGTTATGTCATCATGTCCGCAATCATTTCTTTATCAGTTTTATGAACCAGTTTAATGATTTTGTTTTCAGCCTTCTCTCTGGCAAAGCTTAATCTAATATCCATATGCTTAGCTTTGAAGTGATGTTTCGGATTACCTGCAACAGAGATAACAACTTCATTATCACAAAATACATTTTGAGTTCCAAACTTCATGAACCCAAGTTCCTTACCTGTCAAGGAACCCCTTCCTTGTCATCGTTATTGGAGATGGCGGTAGCTATTCTAGCTGCTGAGGTGGTGGAGATGCCACAGAAACGTGTTCCTCTAAGCCCAGGTGGAGGTGGACAACGAATTTGTAAAGACACTATGACCCGTAGATGCTTCTCAAAAAACTCCCCCTCCGTCATCATTTCCCTATAAAGAAAGTCCGATACATCTAATATGGGCACCCTAGAGGGTGGGACCATAACCTGCAAGTCTGTGGTCTCCATTGACCCAAACCCTAAAAACCCTATGTAAAGCCTCTAGGATAATAATTGCCCCTTTCACTTTCCCGCTGAACAAGTGCCACCCAGGCACACAAATATTCTAACCACCCTCACCCCTATGAGGAACCGACTCCCCTGAGCCAAACGCAAAAAAAATCATTGAATTTGTGTTGTTTTTTAATCTTTATCCTCAGTAGATAGAGCTGTGAGAGGAGACTTATAACTTAGAATTTTTTTGGTGAAGTTGGGTGTAATACTCACCTCAAATAGTGTGAGAGTGAACTACTACCCCAAAGTATTTTTTACGGTCTTTTAAGACACGCGTCGGCATTTTAGATAACTCAAAAAGTGCGGAATGGATCTGGAAACATGTCGCCTATCGAATGAATGACTTTGCTAGATCATACGTATGGGAAATGAATCAGACATCTGGGAATGCAATTGTGAAGGGCAATTACCTGACGCCGGTTTTTATTAGGTTAACGGTTGGGATTCGAGTGGGGGTCACAGGTGACGAGATGCTCCGTAAGCACCCCAAATATCCGTACGAAATCACCATCGCAGATTCGACACACTAGACGGATGGTGACTAAGCAAACAACATTTTGAGCATGGAGTCAGATTGTAAATACCTGAAGAAATAGTTTTTGTTGCTTAGTGCTTTATCAAATAGTGTTTAACTATTTAGTTTTTAGGGTAGTTGCAATTAGGTTTTTGGAAGTATATTAGAGTACCTTGTCGTAATACAGTATAGTACTACTATTCAGAGTATTATCACTTGATTGGCTAATGAGAAGTAGGAGCTCACTCAGAGTATAAAGTTTAGGATTTAGAATTTTTTTGGTATCCAGTTTTGGGAATATGGGAAATTAAAAGGAAATTTTTGGGAAACTTGTAGGTCTCATATCTTATGGTTTACAAGGTCATTTATGTTGTAATTTTGGGAATTAACAGTGTGTATGCTAGTTAGTGTTGTTCTTTGGTCTAAAATAGACCGCAGAAGCGACCCAAACTATCATGCAAGAAGCTAAGCAAAAATAGGTCGACGAACAATCATTTGAAATGCATCCTCCATATGCGTACACAGACGCAACAAACAACATTTAGGGTTTCATGGAATAATCAACATAAATAAACCCTATGACAACATCTAAGGTTTGATGGAATAATCGACATAAACAAACCCTAGGACAAATGCATAAACAGTGCATATCAAACATATATAAAATAACATAAATAAATAATAACAAACAAATGCATCACACATAAACAAAAATTACAATCAAAGTATAATCAAATAATCATTATATCATTCAAAGTGCATGACCTAATCGACAACCCTAAAATACTACATCTTTGGTCCCCACTTTACTAACCAGCATTGATGATTAATTCCTAACAAAGCTCATTCCTATATATACACTTGTGAGCTGTCAAAGAATTACTAAGTGTCAAAATAACCAACGTAATTTAGGCAACTGTCACTAAATCCTATTTACGCATAATAACCTGTTAGTAAGAGTAAACTAATCGTAAGCGTACACCTGAGAGTCAAGCAATCGTAAGCGTACACTTGTCTACAAGTATGACATTGTACACACACAAATTAAACTATCGAAACCCTAATTGATCACTTGAATATAAACATCATAATAAACTCTAATTTATTAATACACATACGACAAGAAAATGTTTCTTCAAATATTTACACCGACGCGTCCGCAAAATACGCGTCATAAGCGACAACTCGCTTAGTCACTTGCAGATAAATCCACGTAGTGAACCGACATCGCATATGTACAGTCCACTTAATAACACGTCATCAAACAATACAATCCCTTGGAAATATCGGCGGACGTCGTCCGCCGTCCACGTGTAACTCGAATCACTTGCCAAAATAACCCGTACCATCCAAATCTTGTCCGTACCGAAATCGCGTACTTCGTCATAAATATCGCACGTCGAAATTAGAATACACCTGTCAAATAAGACGAACCGTATCGGCGATGTCCCTTTTAATAAATGCGGTCTGTCGCATTATGTTTCGTATGGTCGGCGTACTTTTCAAATCCTTCGAATATTTCAAATCGAATCGCGAAGAGATCCGCCGTCCATTTCTATTTCGCATTCCTTATTTTTCGTACGCTTCTTTGCGTCACTCAATTTGTACTTTACGTCACTTTAAATTCATTTTGCTTCTACTCCCCCAATCCGCAAATCCTTTCGAACCTCCACAATATATCACGTAAATGCGTACGCACGCGAACACACGCACGCACGAAACATCGCGTACGCACGAAACGCCGCGTACGCACTGTAACTCTGAGACCTCCATAAGTCCTCAGAGTGGACAGCTTCCAAGAAGCCTCTAGGATAATCCTGACCCCTTTGTGTTTAAGCAAAGATAACTGCCACCCTGGTAGACAAAAACGCTGACCAACTTCACCCCTGTGAAGACAAGACTCCCCTGAGTCGATAGCAAAAAGAATCTTTGAATTTGCTCCCCTGAGCAGTAAGTTATGGGGGGTCAAAGTTGACCTTTTGTACAGAAGCTCTCTGGGAGAGGGGGTCCTATCTTCTAATTTTTCTAAGTCCTATCTCTCTCACAGACTCTATCTACTGATGTACGGAACCAATCAGAATTGAGTTCCGTACGTAAAAGTACAACCGCCGGTGTACTTTATGTACGGACATTGTACGACATGGCCAAAATGTCGACACATGTCAAATCCGGATTCGGTGCCATGATCTCCGGAGATTCTACGATCCAACGGAATTTCGCCACGCGTCATCCGATGTGGCGATGGCCACAAACCGCCGAAATCTTCCTCCGTGATCTCGGCGCTAATCCCGGCCGTCCGATTAAATTCAGATTTAATCGTGGCCGTAATAAATACATGCGCGGTATTTATTTCACTTCCGAAACAAATGCGCGGTATTGATTCGTAATCCGTACTATCATTCATATCGGATCTATGCATCCCGTAAATCGTAACAGTTAAATGAATTATCGTACGTATTCTAATTTATATAATTATCAAACTACATATCACGTAATACTACTGCTAGATCTAACGGCTAAGGCTACCGGCTATTTCCTGTCTGCCGGCCGGTAGGTACAAGGATCAAATTCTGCCGCCGGCACATTCCTTTTAAATAAATAAATAAACCCTAGTATAAAATTCCCGTAAACCTCAGGATAGCCAAGGTAGCCATGGCTCTAGCTTCCTCTCCAATTTCTCAGTGACTGCGACAAGTTTGAGATTTGGAGAGAGAAGTTAGAGGTAGACTGCCTCGGCTTCTTTCTATATTTCTATTTAGACCTAGAAAATACTAATAAAACCATTAGTTTCTACACTCCCCTTATTTTCTAGTCAATCTTTAATTTCAGACCACACTTCTCCCTGCAAAAAATTAGCTTAGGGGAAGGCACAGGTTTGGTCATCATATCTGCTACCATCTCACTATCTGGTCTGTACTCTAAACTGATTATTTTGTTTTCTACTTTCTCTCTAACAAAACTGAGTCTGATGTCCATGTGTTTGGCTTTAAAATGGTGTTTAGGATTGGCAGAGATAGCGATTGCTGCCTGATTATCACAAAATATTTTCTGCACACCACTCTTAAGGTGACCAAGCTCACCAAGCAAAGACTTGACCCACATCAATTCTTTTATAGCAGAGCAAGAGGCCATATACTCAGCCTCCATGGTGGACTGAGCAATAACCTTTTGCTGTTTGCTACTCCAACAGCAAGCCCCATCACCCACATATAATACATATCCAGAAGTACATCTCCTCATCGGAGCATCACCATAACTGGCATCACTCCAAGTAGTGATGTCAGTATTCTCCCCACCCAAATGCAACCATAGATCTCTAGTTCCTACCAAGTATCTAAGGACTCTCTTAGCTGCCTCCCAATCCTTCTTAGTGGGAGCATTTAGACTTCTACTCAGCACTCCTACAGCTGCAGCTAAATCCGGCCGGGTACAATTCATAAAATAGATTAGACTTCCCACTACTTGCCTGTAAGGAATAGTCTGCATGAACTTCTGTTCATCATGAGATAATTCCTCGTCTAAGACTATGACTCCTTCTTCCTCACTCCCCTCACTTCCCTTCTTCAACTCCATTGGAGTTGTACAACTATTAGCTTTATCCATTTGAAATTTTTCAAGCATGTTCCCTATTGCTTCTTTTTGAGTCAATCTTATAATTTTCCTTTTTCGGTCTCTCTCTACTTGAATTCCCAAAATATATCTTGCTTCTCCCATATCCTTCATTTCAAATCTCCCCTTAAGATCGGTTTTCAGTTTGTTAATTTTTTCCATTGATTTACTTAATACAAGCAAATCATCAACATAAATTGCAATAAATATCAAACCTTCCTCATCTTCGAAAACATAGATTGAGTGATCTGAGCTGATCCGAATATATCCCAGACCGGTAAGAAACTCATCAAGCTTCTTATTCCATTGTCGAGGTGCCTGTTTCAAACCATAAAGAGATTTAATCAGCCGGCATACCTTACTCTCCTCTCCTTCTTCCACAAACCCTTCGGGTTGTCGCATGAAGATCTCCTCTTCCAATTCTCCATGCAAAAAGGCTGTTTTTATGTCCATCTGGTGCACTTCCATGTCTTCCGCCGCCGCTAAACTGAGAAGTATGCGGACGGAGGGAAATCTGACCACCGGAGCAAAGGTTTCCTCGTAGTCAATTCCTTCCTTTTGTGTAAATCCCTTTGCCACTAATCTGGCCTTGTAGCGCTCGATTGTGTTATCTGGGTTCAGTTTTAGTTTGAAAACCCACTTACAACCGATTGGTTTTCGGTTAGGTGGACAGTCCACCAGCTCCCAAGTATCGGCTGCCATGATTGAAGCCATCTCCTCATTGATGGCTGTCTTCCATCGGTTTCTTTCTGGACAAGTCATCGCCTCTCCATAAGTTTGAGGTTCATCTTGATGAGATAGTTTAGTTACCTTGTTAATAACCTGTTTTTCTTGCAGTCTTTTGCTACTTCTCCTCCCCCCCTCAAAATCTGAGGCCGGAATAGATGGTTCTCGTGGATTCTTTCGAACAAACTCGGCTTCTCCCCTATCCCTTGATTCCGAATCAATTTCCACCACGTCTTCCGCTTCGAGTAGAGTTGTCACTGGAGTTTCCACAGCCGAGTCCTTTTCGGTCTGATTTGTTCCTGCAAGAATGTCATCTTCTCTAAAACCTGGATAGTTAGGAAGCTCAAAGTCATCGGAATTTTCTGACTCAAATCTGATTTTTACTGACTTCGTATATTTGAAGGGATCTACAGACTTTCCTTCATCCATAACTACTAGATGCTTTACTAAGATTATATCTTCCCTTTTTAGATCATAAACTCTATATCCTTTAACATCTTCATCATATCCTAATAAGTATCCTGGTTTTCCTTTAGGATCTAGCTTCCAATTGGACCGATCAGTATCTAGACTGAACACTTGACTGCCGAAAACCTTTAAGTGAGATATGTCTGGTTTCCGGCCTGTCCATCTCTCATAAGGTGTTTGATCTTTTATAGCTGAAGTAAGAACTCTATTCTTGAGGTAATTAGCACAGTTCATTGCTTCTGCCCAAAACCTTTTCCCTATCCTTTTATCTGACAACATACTTCTAGCACTATCACTTAGTGTTCTATTTAACCTCTCAGCTACCCCATTCTGTTCAGGATTTTCTGGAACTGTCTTTTGGTGTTGAACCCCATCTTCCCTCAGAAAATCCTCAAACTGGTTAGAAGTATACTCTCCACCATTGTCACTCCTTACTCTCTTGATTGGAGTTTCATGGAGTTTTTCGCTCCATGCTTTATATTGTCTAAAACAATTCTCAGCTTCGGACTTGTTTTTCAAAAAATATACCCGGGAATACCGAGACCAATCATCAGTTATAGTCATCATAAATCTCTTCCCCCCCGGTGAGGGCACTTTAGCCGGTCCCCAAATATCTGTGTGTACTAGATCTAGAATTTTTTCTCCCTTATAGGTGGCTGACTTAGGAAAGGGTAATCTGTGTGCTTTACCTTGAGCACATCCACTACAATCACTTATATCATCACTCTCACTGAACTGAATCCCTTCCACCACTCCCATCTTTTTCATCTCTCTTAACTTATCTAGATTCACATGCCCAAGCCTCTTATGCCACATCATAATATCATGAACACCAGCATAATAAAGTTTCTTCTTTTCATTACTTAAGATCAGCCTAAACATCCCATGGCTACCTTTCTCAGCAATGAAATAGACATCATCCTCAAAACTAGCAGTAAAGACTCCTTCCCTAGTGCTAGTAAAAAAACCCTTATCATCTAATACTGATGTAGAGATAAGATTTTTAATCAGCTCCGGAATAAACAATACATCGGAGAATGTTAATATGGATGTCTTTCCTTCCACTAACACTTTTAGATCTACCGATCCTACAAGAGTAGTGGTGACTATCCTCCCATCCCCGTACTCTATCTCTACGGTGGGAATCTTTCTTATCTTAGTGAACAGGTGTCTATCCTTACACATGTGCATGGAGGCACCTGAATCTACAATCCAGCCTGCTTCACCTTTCAATCCACCGTACGCACATTTCTGCCTCCGTGGAATTTCGACCTCATTTTTCGCCTCCAACTCCTCATCCAAAAGGAGCTCATCGTCCTCGTCCTCGGATTCAGCCTCAAGTACCTGTGTGACAAGGGCCTTTTTCTTTCCTCTCGAGGTACCACCGGTCTGCCCCTCCTTTAACCGAAGCTCGGTTAGCTTAGTGCACTCTGCCATATAGTGCCCCGGTTTCTTACAAAAATGACATAGTCCTTTGGGAGCCCTTGGTTCGAACTCATCGGCCGGTTTTTTCTGCTCCCTACCCCCATAGTTTCCGACCGGTTTTCGGGAATCCCTGTTCCTCCAATCAGTCGCTGTTGCCAAGGCTTGGCCACTCTTTCCTCCCCTTCGGATCTCAATTGTATTCTCTTGAACGAGAATCATTCCTACCACTGAGTTCCATATCCACCTTGAGTCAGGCAAGTCCTGCACACGGTAAACTATGTTCACGAACTCATCAGGTAACTTCATCAGTAAACAGTTAACCTTTTCTTTTTCACTCAAATCTTTTCCCGCACTCTGTAGCTCCATGAAGAGTGTAGCAAGCTCATTGCAAAAATCCAACATATTTCCCCCTTTGTATACATACTCCTTAACTTTCTGATCAGCCAACTGTTGTTGCTGAATCGTACCACTTCGGTACATCTCTATAAGAGCCATCCAAAGATCGGATGCCCTTTCTACCTGCAAATGAGGACATGCAAGTCCTTGAGTGAGATGGCGTAGGATGAAGTGCTTTGCCGCCATATTGTTGAAGTCCCAGGTTTCAGTATCATTCTCCTCGTTCCTCGGAATAGGTGACATGAATGCTAAACCAGTTGCTATTGGTGTGGTCGCCTCCTTCTCCTTTCCTTTGTCCACCACCTCTCCTTCCTTTGTTTCCTCCGTTGAAGGTGAATCCTCTTTCCTGGTGAATCTGCTTCCTCCAAACCCTGGAGGAATTCCAAGACTTGATGGACGCCCCAATCGTCCACTCACTATCCCCCAAAACCTTTTTTCGCATAGAGCTCCTATCATCATACTTTCCCAGTATATGAAGCCAGTTCCATTAAAGATTGGTACCCTAGAGGGTGGGCCCATAACCTGTAACTCTGAGACCTCCATAAGTCCTCAGAGTGGACAGCTTCCAAGAAGCCTCTAGGATAATCCTGACCCCTTTGTGTTTAAGCAAAGATAACTGCCACCCTGGCAGACAAAAACGCTGACCAACTTCACCCCTGTGAAGACAAGACTCCCCTGAGTCGATAGCAAAAAGAATCTTTGAATTTGCTCCCCTGAGCAGTAAGTTATGGGGGGTCAAAGTTGACCTTTTGTACAGAAGCTCTCTGGGAGAGGGGGTCCTATCTTCTAGTTTTTCTAAGTCCTATCTCTCTCACAGACTCTATCTACTGATGTACGGAACCAATCAGAATTGAGTTACGTACGTAAAAGTACAGCCGCCGGTGTACTTTATGTACGGACATTGTACGACATGGCCAAAATGTCGACACATGTCAAATCCGGATTCGGTGCCATGATCTCCGGAGATTCTACGATCCAACGGAATTTCGCCACGCGTCATCCGATGTGGCGATGGCCACAAACCGCCGAAATCTTCCTCCGTGATCTCGGCGCTAATCCCGGCCGTCCGATTAAATTCAGATTTAATCGTGGCCGTAATAAATACATGCGCGGTATTTATTTCACTTCCGAAACAAATGCGCGGTATTGATTCGTAATCCGTACTATCATTCGTACCGGATCTATGCATCCCGTAAATCGTAACAGTTAAATGAATTATCGTACGTATTCTAATTTATATAATTATCAAACTACATATCACGTAATACTACTGCTAGATCTAACGGCTAAGGCTACCGGCTATTTCCTGTCTGCCGGCCGGTAGGTACAAGGATCAAATCCTGCCGCCGGCACATTCCTTTTAAATAAATAAATAAACCCTAGTATAAAATTCCCGTAAACCTCAGGATAGCCAAGGTAGCCATGGCTCTAGCTTCCTCTCCAATTTCTCAGTGACTGCGACAAGTTTGAGATTTGGAGAGAGAAGTTAGAGGTAGACTGCCTCGGCTTCTTTCTATGTTTCTATTTAGACCTAGAAAATACTAATAAAACCATTAGTTTCTACACGCACGCAACGCCGCGTTCGCACGAAACTAACTTTTCAAAAACAACAGTTAGTTTATGTGCCAATTATATGGGTAATTGGATATGTGAGTCACGTTTTGTAGTGTGTCAAAACGTGGTGTTTGTGAGGAATTTTTGTGAAGCTTGTGCTTAAGTATGTCTACTTCTATTATTACTGCTGCAGCTCCACCTGCACCAGTTGTCATAGAACAACAGGTTATGGGCATGTCTTCTAGAATTGGTGTGTTTAATGGACATAAATATGCTTACTGGGTAGACATGGTTGAGTCTTATTTTGAAACTGCAGGTTTACTGAAAGTTTTGGATGGATCACTTGATGAAGTAGATCCAACTTGGGCGAAAAGAATTCGCAAGCTCGGAATGCTCTCAAACTATGTCTTTTGGAGAACATGGTTACGTCACGTATCAAGATGAAGAAGGCAATTAACATCTGGAAATCACTCAAGGCCTCTTATGAGAAGGCAAATGTTCAAGAGGAACTTCTGTTGGCAGGAAAAAATTGAACTACAAATACTCGGGGGAACAATGACCGAGAATACAGATAACTTCAGGGCTCTTATTGATGCTCATGCTTGTGCTGCTGGCTCTTTCCCTGAGTTCTACCAGGCTGCTTTGATCATTAAAGGTCTTTCTATCAATATGAAAGATACGACTGCTGAACTGAAAAAGCATGATAAAGCTAGCTGGACACTTCAGTTAGCTATTAATATTATTATAGAGGAGGATCTTACGTCGAGGATACTTAATGGAGAGAAACAAGTAGAGGCATTTATCACAGATTTTGACATAAAAAGATAGTTTAATCAGGCAAGAAATCAGTTATATCAGCATAGGAATCAGTTTAACCCAAATCAGGGTCAGTTTAAACAGTTTAATCAAAGGCAGAATAGATAATCTTTTACTGCTTGTTTTTATTGTTTCGAGAGAGGTCATGGATATAGATACTGTCCTAAACTCAAAAAGGCAAATGAGACAGGATTGTATAGGCCAAGTTGGCAGCAAAGTCAGTTTAACCAGGGCTTTTGTGGTCATCATTTACAAAACAACTCATTGTTTTCTTCATCTGTCACTCACGAAGATGAGTCTTTGACCTTCAATGAGCATGATGACTTGGAGTTATTTGCCATAGCGACAGCATTGGAGGGCTCAAAAGACGTCGGATGGATCATGGACATAGGGGTATCGGCCAACATGTGTTGGAACAAAGGACTTTTTACAAATGTGCAGACAACACCTGCAAAGAATATCTACTATGATTGTGGCATGAGTGTCCAGACTTGTGCTCTGGGTGATGTTTCATTGCTGGGTGATGTTGGAGGAAAGTCTGTAGAAAGAACATTTTATAATGTCTTATATGGTCCGGACTTCAAAAAGAATCTGTTTTCCACTTCTTTGGTTAAAAGCAAAGGATTTGAAGTCACCCTTAAAGAGGGTAGGCAGATCGTAAGCAAGCTAGGAAAATGGCAGTGATAGGAACTAGAGATGCAAGCAAAATGCATCGCATGACATGGCTGATTCTAAGGAAAATGATGTTCTCTACTCTTGTGTAATATCTGAAAATGAATTATGGCATAAGAGGTTAGGACATGTTCACTATGACAACTTAACAAAAATGGTGAAAGTTGGGAAAGTAGAGGGTGTTTCTCTCATAGATCAGCCAGTCAAAAATTGTGATGGTTGCTCTTTAGGAAAGATACATAAACTGCCTTTTCCACAGGAATCGGATCATAGATTTACAAAAGTCTTGGAGCTAATTCACTCGGATGTTTTGGGACATGCTCACGTGCCCTCTGCTAAGGGGGCTCGTTTTATGGTAACGTTTATTGACGACATCTCCAAATTCACTAAAGTTTACTTCATGAAAAAAAGAGTGAAGTGTTCGGACACTTCAAACACTACAAAGTTTGGGCGGGAAAATTGCATGGTGTTGCAATTTTGGAACTCAGATCAGACAATGGAGGAGAGTATATGTCAAAAGAATTCCAAAATTATCTGCACGATGAGGGTATAAGTCGCCAGCTCACTGTTCCTTACACTCGTGAACAAAATGGTGTTTCGGAAAGATTAAACAGAACCATTACAGAATGTTCCTTACACTCCTCAACAGAATGGTGTTTCGGAAAGATTAAACAGAACCATTACAGAATGTGCTAGATCTATGCTAGCAGATAAAAACATAGATTTGAAATTCTGTTGAGGCCTTTAACTGTGTAGTTTATATCAAAAATAGAATTGGTTCTAGGTCGGTAAGTGTTGTCCATAGCCATTTATAGCCATGGATTCACCCTCGGAAGCACCACGGACTACCCAAAAACAGCCTACTTTGAATCAACACAGAATTCTAGAGAAATAACAAAACAAGCTGAAACTACATCAACAGATAGTATCTAAGCTTTGGAATAACCTCAAAATGTTTCAGACAAATATAATAAACAGAGCGATCACATCATCTAGTCAAAGTTGCAGAAAAACAGTATGCCAGAACTTTGATAAAACAGACTAGCTTCACAATGAAGTAAAACACAGACAAGGCACACAATAGGCCTGAAAATCTGTGAAAATAGTAACAATATAAATAGGAACACACATGCAGAATTTCAGATAATTCTGCCAACAGATCTGAGAGTTATCCTCAGGTAAAATTACCAAAAACCACCATAAACAGTTTTTGGTCCAAAAGTTCCTATGACTAAAAATGACAAGTCCTACAAATATACACGAGCTCATTACTGAGTGTACGGAGGCATACCAGCCGCACGCAATCTACTAGCTACCTCTATTAATGTTAATAAACCCGAATACTTCGAGGTATGTCAAAAAGAGTAAATCTACACTAATAACTAATACACATAAAGACAAACCATTGTTGTAAATATTTACAAAGTACACACAATCTTACAAAATCGTATGCTCAGTCATGCTGAGTCACTCAATGGAACTCCTCGAATTTCGTCAAACAATCTGGGACGTCCAAAATTAACATCGTGTGATTGACGCGATTTCGCGTCTCTACTACTTGAAAAATATCCACGGCCTATATCCGCCGTCCGTCGATCTAATTCGGCACCCTTGATGTCGCGCCACGTGGTCATAAAAATCCAAACAAAATCCATGCGAGTCGTCAAATATCCCACGACGTCGCGAAGATAATTTAGTCATTCATGTCCACTTGTTAAAATAATAATCGTACAACCGAAATCATTTCAGTACCGCAACCGCGTCCTTTGCAATAAATGCAGCAAATAAAGTACACGTCATTTTTCATAAACGTCGCTTGTCGCATATAAATTACATTTGTTCAAATTATATGTTCCGCACCGGCGACGTACATTTCGTAAACTTCACATCGGATCGCGTCGCGATCCGCTGTCCATTTCTTAACGCATTCTGCGCCACTGAATTACTACATCACGTCCCTTTAATTTTACTCGTACATTTACTCCCCCAATCCGCAAATCCATTCGAACCACCACATTACTTTCGATAATATATTACGCACGCGAAACGTCGCGTGCGCACAAAATGTCGAGTACGCACGAAACCAACTTTTCAAAAACAACAGTAAGCACTACACCATTTGAACTTTGGACAGGTAGAAAACCTGATGTTAGTCATTTCAGGGTTTATGGAAGTAAATGCTTTGTTTTGAACACTTCACCAAATACTTGGAAAATAGAATCCAAAGGTTTACCGGGTATTCTTATCGGGTATGATGATAATTCAAAGGGCTACTGAGTATATGTTTTTTATAAGCAAAAAGTAATTGTGTCTAGAAACATTATTATAAAGGATGAGGAAGTTTCAGCATATCTATTTACCATGACATAAAAACATTTACCATGACAGAAAGCAGGCTGAGGAAAAATCACAAGAATATGTTATGTTTGATCCACAGAGGACAATTTATTTTCCAGCTGTTCAGCAACCTCTCGCACATCCAGTGTCTTCAGAACCTCACGTTCCTCTTCAGACTCACGCGAAGCAAGCTGAACCGGTCCAAGAGTAACAGCAACAAGTCACAAGATCAACAAGGAACACAAGGCATCCATCGGTCTCCGCCTCAGAATTTCCGGGGGGAAGGAGATCTAGCAGCCGTCTACAATTTGGATCACACTTTGCTAACTCTGCTAACCAAGGAGAACCTCAGACTATCAACGAAGCCTTCTCTTCACCCGAAAGAAACCATTGGATTGAGGTGGAAAACGCTGAAATGAAGTCCATAATGGAAGCTCAAACGTGGGATTTGGTTGATCTTCCTCCGGATCGGAAAGCCATCAGCAGTAAATGGGTATTCAAACTGAAACTAAATACGGATGGCACCATTGAAAGATACCATTGAAAGATACAAAGCGAGACTTGTAGCAAAAGGCTACAATCAGAAAGAATGAATTGACTTTGAGGAGACTTTCTCTCCGGTGGTAAGGTTTCCAACAACCAGAATTCTATTAAGTCTAGCTGTAATTGAAAACATGGAAGTGCATGAAATGGATGTTAAATGACCTTTCCTTCATGGAGAGCTTTGAGAAACTATTTATATGCAACAACCAAAAATGTATATAGAGAAAAGAAAAGAAAAACTAGTGTGTAAACTGATGAAATCTTTCTATGGGCTGAAACAAGCCCCTAGACAGTGGAACCTGAAGTTAGATGAATTCCTCACTAAATTAGGCTTTAAAAGAATCAGTTCAGATCATTCTGTGTATGTTCTGCAAAGGGATGATGGTGTACTTTATATTGTTGTTTATGTAGATGATCTGCTGCTTAATAGCAAATCCATAGATGAAATAAATCGCATCAAGAGAGCCTTAAGGTCAGATTTGAGATGAAGGACCTCGGTGAGGCCAAAAACATTTTGGGGATACAAGTAGAGAGAGATAGAAATAAAAGACAGATCATGTTAACTCAATAGGAGGGTATTAGTTCCATGGTTGAAGATTTTGATATGAAAGAGGCAAAAGGATGTGTCACTCTTATGGAGTACAGACATAAATTAGAAGGAGTTGATTCTAATTATGGTATTCTAGTTGATGAGAGCTTAGAATCAGGGGAGGAGGATTTCATGGCCTCAAAACCGTACAGACAGGTAGTTGGTAGTGTGATCTTCTTTATTAAGTGCACGAGGCCAGATGTAGCACGTGTCGTGGGAACCTTAAGTAGAATTCTGCAAAATCCAAAGAGGGCAGACTGGGAAGCTGCAAAAAAGAGTTATGAGGTATCTAGCAGGGACCCAGAATCTTAAACTTGTCCTTGGAGGAGGGGAAGTAAAGCTATAAACCTGGAGCGATGCGAGTTATGGCGACATGCCCAGCAAGAAATCAACTATTGGTTTTGTCTTGCAGATTGGAAACATAACCTGTTGTTGGAGCAGCAAACTTCAAAAAGTCACCGCCCAATCAACTATGGAGTCAGAATATATGGCAGCAAGTTCTACCCTCAAGGAACTCCTATGGGTAAAAGCTCTTTTGCAGGAATTGGGACATATGCAAATTGGTCCTCAAGTCATCTAGTGTGACAACCAGGCAACCATTACCATCGCCTCCAATCCAGCCACCACTTTAAGAGTAAGCACATCGATGTCAGACTGCATTTTGTCCGAGAAAAAGTGCTTGCCAAAGTCATTAAATTGTGCTATTTACCTGATGAAAACATGGTTGCAGCTATGTCAACAAAAGCTTTACTTGCACCTAAACTACAATTTTGCAGAAAGGCTATTGGGCTGAGTGAATAATTGAGTCTAAAGCTTTAGGGGAGTGTTGCTTTAAAAGCTTTGTCCTCAGTAGATAGAGCTGTGAGAGGAGACTTATAACTTAGAATAGTTTTGGTGAAGTTGGGTGTAATACTTATCTCAAATAGTGTGAGAGTGAAGTACTACTCCAGAGTATTTTGTACGGTCTTATAAGACACGCGTCGGCATTTTAGATAACTCAGAAAGTGCGGAATGGACCTGGACACATGTCGCCTATCGAACGAATGACTTCGGTAGATCGGGCAAACGCGAAATGAACCGGACATCCGGGAACATAATTGTGAAGGGCAATTATCTTACGTCAGTTTTTATCAGGTTTACGGTTGAGATTTGAGTGGGGACCACAAGTGACGAGATGCTCCATAAGCACCCCTTATATCCTTACGAAATCACCACAGCAGATTGGACACACTAGACAGATGGTGACTAAGCAAACAACATTTTGAGTTCGGAGTCAGATTGTAAATACATGAAGAAGTAGTTTTTGTTGCTTAGTGCTTTATCAAATAGTGTTTCACTATTTAGTTTTTAGGGTATTTGCAATTAGGTTTTTGGAAATACATTAGAGTACCTTGTCGTACTACAGTATAGTACTAGTATTCAGAGTACCATCACTTGATTGGCTATTGAGCAGTAGGAGCTCACTCAGAGTATAAAGTTTAGAACTTAGAATTATTTTGGTATCCAGTTTTGGGAATATGGGAAATTAAAAGAAAGTTTTTGGGAAACTTGCAGGTCTCATATCTTTTGGTTTACTAAGTCATTTATGTTGTAATTTTGGGAATTAACAGTGTGTGTGCTAGTCAGTTTTTGTGCCAATTCTTGGGGTAATTGGATATATGAGTCAGGTTTTATAATGTGTCAAAAGATGGTGTTTGTGAGGAATTCTTCTGAAGCTTCTACTTAAGTATGTCTACTTTTACTACTGCTGCTGTAGCTCCACCTGCACAGTTTTCATAAAACAACAATTTTCTCCCCAAAGCACTAAGTTATGCATGGTCAAAGATGACCTTTATAGTTACAAGCTCTCTTAGAGAGAGGTACCTAAATTTCACTAAGTCCTAGTCTATCTACTCATGTTTACCTACTAGTAAACCCTAATCCAATAGGAACACTGTATAGTACAAAAAGGTATAGTGGTCGATTTACTTTTTGTACGACTATTGTACGACATGGCTTTCAAGGTGACGCCTATCAAATTGGAGCCATGGCTCCTCCTCCCATCTTCCCCGATATATAATAATCTACCGCCACGTGGCATCGCGTGACGCTATCTCCAAAGGTCACCAAAAATCTCATTCCACGTGGCGGCTGCAAAGATGGCTGTCCAATCAATTGGATTTACATGGTTGGAATTCGCGTCTGTTCATTAATGTACATGCGCCTCTTCATCAAATTGATATGTTTCAACCGACGTGTTAAACTGTAAGTACATAGGTGTATCGTTTGATTAATGCTTTAATGGTTAAGGCGCACGGCTTTATTGAGCTTGCAAGTCGCAGGTTCAAATCTTGTTTGGGACACCCATTTTGGTAAAATGCTCTCTACTCCAATCTACCACTTTCTAAATAAGGTGACAGCCATGGCGTGTTTTTGATCCTCTCTCCCTCTCTTTAGACTAACTAAAATAGAGAAGTGAAATATTAATTACCTCTTTTCAACACAATGTAACATTTGTAAAAAATGGGGACACACTAGGAACGGTTATTATCAAAACAAGGGAAACAATCACGTAGGGGGATGATTTGCTCTCAACTCCAATCTGCCACCTTCTAAACAAGGCGACAGCCATGGCCGGTCTTTGATCCTCTCTCCCTCTCTTTAGAGTCTAACTAAAATAGAGAAGTGAACTATTGATTACCTGTTTTCAACACAGAGGTTTTAAAAAACGGATGACTGTCGTTTTTTTCAAAACAAGGGAAAAAATCGCGGAGGGGAACAATTTAGAGGCGGAAGAAGTAGAGGAATTAGTTCATCAATTAGAGGAGATTTTGTTGGGGATGGGGCAATGGGACAGGATCAAGAATTCTTTGTTTCACTCATGGAAGAATCACACGAAAAAGAGGATATCTTATTTCACACACAAGGCAAAGAGAGTAAAGGAAAATTTAATAATTGGATCATACACTTAGGTGCTGCACATCACATGTGTTTTCAGATCTTGGACTATTCAGTGACATTAGAAAAATCACTATACAAAAATCCATCATAGTGGCTAATGGTTCAATGATGGTTATTAATAAAGTGGGAACAGTACGATTGGATCTACCGACAAAAGATAAGGAAGGGAAAACTAGAGTCAATAGAGTACGTTTTAATAATGTGCTTTATAATCAGGGGGGTGCATCAATCTCTTAAGTGTCCCACAACTTCAAAAAAATGGTGGAAGAGCCACATGCATGGAAGGGGGTAGAATCATTTTGAGTAGTAAAACATGACCATTTGCAGAGGGGGTTGTAACAGAAAATATGCAAAGTAGGTTGATTTGGAGAAAACCGAAAAATAGGACGGTAGACGAAGAAGGGCACCTCCCTTTGGTAGAGGTCAACAAGGAGGACCTCACGTTGTGGCATCATCGTATGTGTCACATTTCATAGAGTAACATCAAAGAGATGATTCGTCATGGTGTTGTTCGAGGATTAGACGTGACAACAGGAGAAAAGGTTATCAGATGTATAGGATGCACAAAAAGAAGCATAAAAGGAGGCCTCATCCGGTGAAAGATCTTAAATTGAAGGTGAATGCCCCTTTACACCTAGTTCATGTAGATCTTTGTGATGACATACATCTAGAAACCATTGGAAAAAAAATACATTATGGTGATAGTTGATGATTTCAGCAGGGAGACTTGGGTGTATCTTTTAAAGGCAAAGTCAAAAGCATACGAGACATATAAATGTTTTTTGGTTATGGCTGAAAGGGAAAGTGGGAGGCAGGTAAAAGCATTACGATCGGACAGTGGAGGTGAATTTCTTGCCTTCGGTGAATATTGTAAGGAGACGGGGATTAAGCAGCAATTCATGGCTCTTTATTCCCAACAATCTAATGGAATAGCAAAGAGAAAAAATCGGACGTTGAAAGAGATGGATGGTGAAAGGAGCTAATGAGTCTAAACGAGCCCAAGATTACGAAGAAGAGAGTTATTATGAGAAAATCACAGGGGAGGAGGAGGAAGAAGAAGAAGCCTTGATGGAGGTAGGGACAAAAAAAAGGTGCGATTTGTAGAGGGAACTCTGAAGAAAGTTCCGACATCTAAGATCACTAGCAACGAATCACAAGGGGACAAGGTCATTACAGAATCATATACTCACAATAACATTGTGAGATCACAAGAAAAACCTTTAAAGAACGACGCGATGACAAGATTGAGAGCAGTGACTCGGATAAGGAATTTGTAGAGGACGTACGGAGAAGTAAGAGATCAACGAAAAAGAAGGCACCGGAACAATTCTCACTAGGACTAATATATAAAAAGTAAACTAGTTACCAGAGGGCAATCTCCGAACTTAGAGAAGGAATCGCAGAATCCTTCCTCTTATGAAAGGCGATTACATAAAATTGTCCAACCGATCCTCAATCATATCGAGAGGCTAGAGACTCGGACGCATGAGAGGAGAAGTGGAAACCGACGTTTATAAAGAAGTTTAATTCTGTAAAAGCAAATGGGTGTTTTGAAGAAGTAGACTTACCAGTTGATAAGAAGGTGATCGATTCACGGTGGGATTTTAAGACAAAGACGAAGCCTCGAGAGAAATTATTAAGTATAAGGCACGGTTCGTATGTAAAGGCTTTCAGCAAAAAAAGGGCATTCACTGTTCAAAAACTTTTGCTTCTGTGGTGAAGTTCGATTCTTTGCGAGCAATTATTGCAATGGCGGCAACGGATGGAATGCATATCTAACAGATAGAGGTAGAGACAACTTTCTTAGATAGAGAATTAGAGGAGGAGGTGAATATGAAAATTCCAAAAGGAGTTGCTGGAAAAAATGGTAAAGTATGGAGGTTTTGGAAGGCTTTATATGGTTTAAAACACGCACCAAGAACTTGGAACCATAAACTTCACAAGGTTTTACTAATTTTAAGATTTAGGAGGCTTACCGTCGATTATGGAGTGTATATTCGAGAATAAGGTTGGGACGGTTGTTCTACGACCGCTGAGCACGTGGAGCAGCAGCATTAGTAGTAGAAGAAGACATAATTCACCACAGAAGCTTACCAATAATCCTATCAAACAGTTGCTTTCTATAGCTCAATAAAGTTCACACAAAGGTCCAAACTGCTTCAAACTATATCGCAGTATAGTGTATCACAAAGTCCGACAACTCCCAAAGTTTTGGCACAATTAATCGAACATACACCAAGATATGCAACCCAGAAGTTCCCCAAAAACAGTCTGCAGATTACACAGTCTGGGAGTCTAGATACATAAAGTTTTCCACGTCCTAAGTCTTATACTCTTCACTCAGTTGTCCTACTACATAGTGTTGTACTACCAATACAAGTGTTCCGAAAGGATACGTCCAAAAGAACTAAACTGCCACTAAGGTCTGAGCCCTCCTAATCACGCTAAAACTAATCTATCACTGTACAATCAATATTACTGAGAATCCTATACAGATGATTTGTTCAAATACTTGTCGCCTGACTTAGTTACAATTGTCTGGGTACGTCCATCCGCCTGTTAGAGAACATCTGTAAGCAAGTCACTTAATTATTCTCTTATGAATCTCGTCCGTTGACTTGATTCATATCAACCCTAGCAGCGCAGTCCAATTCCTGATCACATTCAAATATTTGCAGCTTTGTAGCAGCTGCGTTGTCCCATACCAAAAATAGCCGGAGCTGCGTTTGTCTTATTGCGTAGCAATTGCGTTGTCCTGTACCAAAATATCTGCAGTTGTGTTTATCCCGTTGTGTCGCCGGCTGCGTTCGTCTGTACGGACCATATAAAAAATAACCGCAGATGCGCTTGTTCCATCTGCGTCGCAGCTGCGTTCTTATAATGCTGATGTCGGTACCATTCAAAAAGCCTGCACTGTGCTTCAAGAGACGACGCGTGTCCCTATAGATGTATTTTTTCGCCGTCTTATAAATTTGCTGAGACTTATAGCTTTCTAAAAACAACACTCCCCTAAAGTTTTAGACTCAGTATGCCTGGGCAGCTACGATGTCGAACTAGCGCAGCATCGCAGCATAGCAACGTAGCAACGTAGCGACTTAGCAAGTCACCTAGTCCCACTACATCCACGTTGTTGGACTAGCGACGCATGGCAATATAGCAGTGCACCAACTCAACTATTCACTTAATCCCACTGCATCCCTACAATACTTCAACTTTGGAGCAAGAAGAGCTTTAGTGAGCATATCTGCAATAATTTTAGCATTTGGCAAATAACATAATTTAATCACTCTAGAGAATACTTTTTCTCTTACAAAGTGTAATCTTACATCCATGTGCTTGCTTTTGAAGTGGTGACTCGGGTTAGAAGCAATGGCAATGGCAGCCTAGTTATCACACCAAATCACCTATGGACCAACCTACATGTATCCCAATTATTGCAACATTGATTTCACCCATACGAGTTCTTTGAGGGCCGAGCTCGCTGCCATATATTTTGACTTCTTCGTCGATTGTGCAGTGATCTTTTGAAGTTTGGTGCTCTAAAAGCAAGTCCCGTTCCCAATTTGCAGAACGAATCCCGTGGTGGATTTTCGGCTTGGCATGTCGCCATAGCTTGCATCACTCCACGTTTGCAATTTTACTTCTCCTCCACCTAATGTGGGTTTGAGGTCTTTGGTTCATGCCAAGTATCTTAAGACTCTTCTTGCTGCATCACGGTTAGATTTCCTTAGATTCTTTAGACTTCTACGCTCAGTACCTCAATAGCTGCAGCAATATCCGGACGGGTACAGTTCATGATATATATTAAGCTTCCCACTATCTGTTTATAAGGTATCAGTGAGATAAGATCATCCACCTTTGACTCAAAAATTTCACTAACAATAACACCCGATTCTGTTTCTTCCCCTTTTAACTTATGCTGAAACTCCATTGGTGTTACACATCCTTTTGCCCCCTGCATTCCATATTCATCAAACATATTTCCAATAGCCTCATTTTGAATCAATTTAATTAATTTATTTTTTTTGGCCCTCTCTACTTGGACACCCAAAATATATTTTGCCTCATCGAGGTCTTTCATCTCGAACCGTGAGTTTAAAGCATTTTTTATTTTGTTAATTTCAACCATTGATTTGCTAACTAATAGTAAATCATCTACATGCACCGCTATGTACACTATTCTATCCTCACCTTTGAAATTATAGACAGAGTGATCAGAACTTATCTTTTTAAATCCTAGGCCATTTAAGAATTCATCAAGTTTTAGATTTCATTGCCTAGAGGCCTGTTTTAGGCCGTACTAAGATTTTAGCAGTTTGCATACCTAGTGCTCTTTTCCTAGTTCTGGATACATTTTCGGTTGCTGCATGTAAATAGTCTCTTCTAGTTCTCCATGCAAAAAGGTCGTCTTTACATCCATCTGATGTATTTCTATATCTTCTATAGCAGGTAGAGATAGCAAAATCCTAGCTGTTGGAAATCTTACAACAGGAAAAAATGTTTTTTCAAAATCCGTTCCTTCCTTTTGATTATACCCCTTTGCGACAAGTCTAGCCTTATATTGTTCACTGGTATTATCTGGATTTAACTTCACCTTGAATACCCATTTGGTGCCGATCGCTTTTCGATCCGGAGGAATGTTTAGAAGCTCTCATGTTTGAGCCTCAATGATCGACTTCATTTCATCGTTTGCCGCCTCGATCCAATGATTTCGCTCCGGTGATGAGAAGGCTTCCCGGATGGTTAGAGGCTCCCCTAAGGCTGCCGAGTAGGCAAAGTGAGAACTTGCTTGTAAGGCGGCTACTGGATCTTCTTCCCCCCAGAAATTTTGAGGCTGAAATTGTCGGATCCCGTGCATTCCGTTTGTTGCGCTGGTTGCGATTGAAACTCTGGGATCTCCATTGGCCCTCAGGGTAAGCAGATCCAAAAGAAGCTTAACTAGATAGTGCCAAATCCAAGTTGATATAAACCTAAATAACTGACCCCTTAACAATCACAGACCTATTATAGTTTCACCCATGTGAAATAAGACTTTATGTGTGCTCGGTTCCATCACAGAATGCAAAGTTAGAATATGAGATTTCGACACATTCACCCACTTTGACTTTCCCTTAGAAATGCAGCCACCCTGGCAGGCAAAATCTCTGACCGACTACACCCCTGTGTAGCTTGGACTCCCCTGAGTCCGCAGCAAAAAGAATCACTGAAAATGGTCAAGTAAATTAATTGTTATGGCTGGCCAAAGTTTGCCATTTATACAAGGTGTTCTCTGAAGAGGCAGCTACCTACCCAAAATTTTCTAAGTCCTATTCCCCCTCTAAAATTCTATCTACTGAAGTACGTCACCAATCAAATTATTGTGTCGTACAGAAAGTACAGGTGCCAATGTACTTTGTGTACGACCATTGTACAACATGGCCAAAATGTTGACACGTGTCAAATCGGGATTTGTTCCCGTAATCTCCGAAGTTCCCGTAATCCAATGTTATCACGCCACGTGTCATTTGATGTGGCAACGACAGTAAAACGCCAAAAGTACCTCTTTCGTGATCTCGGCGCCTATCGCGGTCGTCCGATCAAAACCGGTTGTAATCCTAGCCGCTGAAATTAGACGCGGTATTTGTTTCGCTATCGAAACAAATGCGCGGTATCCGTTCCGTCCCCATATCGTACTCCGTACAAAATCAAACTATATCTATGCACTAAGTATCTATTCCTTGTTAAACGAATTAGTCTACGTGTAACAGTTTATATATTTATCAAACCCTATATATCGTAACATTAGTCCTTGACTTAACGGTCAGAGTAGACGGCTACGGTAACTTGACGGACGGCAGGTACCAGGATCAATTCTTGGGTCCGTCAAGTACCTTTTGGTAAATCTACCTAATCTACCCCCTGTCTTCTCTAGTGAGCTTAGGCAGCCATGGTTCTAGCTCCCTATCTAGCCTTCAGTGACTACAACAAGTGTGGGGACTTGGAGAAGGGAGTCAGGGACAGACTGTGTAACTCTGAGACCTCCATAAGTCCTCAGAGTGGACAGCTTCCAAGAAGCCTCTAGGATAATCCTGACCCCTTTGTGTTTAAGCAAAAATAACTGCCACCCTGGCAGACAAAAACGCTGACCAACTTCACCCCTGTGAAGACAAGACTCCCCTGAGTCGATAGCAAAAAAAATCTTTGAATTTGCTCCCCTGAGCAGTAAGTTATGGGGGGTCAAAGTTGACCTTTTGTACAGAAGCTCTCTGGGAGAGGGGGTCCTATCTTCTAATTTTTCTAAGTCCTATCTCTCTCACAGACTCTATCTACTGATGTACGGAACCAATCAGAATTGAGTTCCGTACGTAAAAGTACAGCCGTCGGTGTACTTTATGTACGGACATTGTACGACATGCCCTTAATGTCGACACATGTCAAATCCGGATTCAGTGCCATGATCTCCGGAGATTCTACGATCCAACGGAATTTCGCCACGCGTCATCTGATGTGGCGATGGCCACAAACCGCCGAAATCTTCCTCCGTGATCTCGGCGCTAATCCCGGCCGTCCGATTAAATTCAGATTTAATCGTGGCCGTAATAAATACATGCGCGGTATTTATTTCACTTCCGAAACAAATGCGCGGTATTGATTCGTAATCCGTACTGTCATTCGTACCGGATCTATGCATCCCGTAAATCGTAACAGTTAAATGAATTATCGTACGTATTGTAATTTATATAATTATCAAACTATATATCACGTAATACTACTGCTAGATCTAACGGCTAAGGCTACCGGCTATTTCCTGTCTGCCGGCCGGTAGGTACAAGGATCAAATCCTGCCGCCGGCACATTCCTTTTAAATAAATAAATAAACCCTAGTATAAAATTCCCGTAAACCTCAGGATAGCCAAGGTAGCCATGGCTCTAGCTTCCTCTCCAATTTCTCAGTGACTGCGACAAGTTTGAGATTTGGAGAGAGAAGTTAGAGGTAGACTGCCTCGGCTTCTTTCTATATTTCTATTTAGACCTAGAAAATACTAATAAAACCATTAGTTTCTACACTCCCCTTATTTTCTAGTCAATCTTTAATTTCAGACCACACTTCTCCCTGCAAAAAAATTAGCTTAGGGGAAGGCACAGGTTTGGTCATCATATCTGCTACCATCTCACTATCTGGTCTGTACTCTAAACTGATTATTTTGTTTTCTACTTTCTCTCTAACAAAACTGAGTCTGATGTCCATGTGTTTGGCTTTAAAATGGTGTTTAGGATTGGCAGAGATAGCGATTGCTGCCTGATTATCACAAAATATTTTCTGCACACCACTCTTAAGGTGACCAAGCTCACCAAGCAAAGACTTGACCCACATCAATTCTTTTACAGCAGAGCAAGAGGCCATATACTCAGCCTCCATGGTGGACTGAGCAATAACCTTTTGCTGTTTGCTACTCCAACAGCAAGCCCCATCACCCACATATAATACATATCCAGAAGTACATCTCCTCATCGGAGCATCACCATAACTGGCATCACTCCAAGTAGTGATGTCAGTATTCTCCCCACCCAAATGCAACCATAGATCTCTAGTTCCTACCAAGTATCTAAGGACTCTCTTAGCTGCCTCCCAATCCTTCTTAGTGGGAGCATTTAGACTTCTACTCAGCACTCCTACAGCTGCAGCTAAATCCGGCCGGGTACAATTCATAAAATAGATTAGACTTCCCACTACTTGCCTGTAAGGAATAGTCTGCATGAACTTCTGTTCATCATGAGATAATTCCTCGTCTAAGACTATGACTCCTTCTTCCTCACTCCCCTCACTTCCCTTCTTCAACTCCATTGGAGTTGTACAACTATTAGCTTTATCCATTTGAAATTTTTCAAGCATGTTCCCTATTGCTTCTTTTTGAGTCAATCTTATAATTTTCCTTTTTCGGTCTCTCTCTACTTGAATTCCCAAAATATATCTTGCTTCTCCCATATCCTTCATTTCAAATCTCCCCTTAAGATCGGTTTTCAGTTTGTTAATTTTTTCCATTGATTTACTTAATACAAGCAAATCATCAACATAAATTGCAATAAATATCAAACCTTCCTCATCTTCGAAAACATAGATTGAGTGATCTGAGCTGATCTGAATATATCCCAGACCGGTAAGAAACTCATCAAGCTTCTTATTCCATTGTCGAGGTGCCTGTTTCAAACCATAAAGAGATTTAATCAGCCGGCATACCTTACTCTCCTCTCCTTCTTCCACAAACCCTTCGGGTTGTCGCATGAAGATCTCCTCTTCCAATTCTCCATGCAAAAAGGCTGTTTTTATGTCCATCTGGTGCACTTCCATGTCTTCCGCCGCCGCTAAACTGAGAAGTATGCGGACGGAGGGAAATCTGACCACCGGAGCAAAGGTTTCCTCGTAGTCAATTCCTTCCTTTTGTGTAAATCCTTTTGCCACTAATCTGGCCTTGTAGCGCTCGATTGTGTTATCTGGGTTCAGTTTTAGTTTGAAAACCCACTTACAACCGATTGGTTTTCGGTTAGGTGGACAGTCCACCAGCTCCCAAGTATCGGCTGCCATGATTGAAGCCATCTCCTCATTGATGGCTGTCTTCCACCGGTTTCTTTCTGGACAAGTCATCGCCTCTCCATAAGTTTGAGGTTCATCTTGATGAGATAGTTTAGTTACCTTGTTATTAACTTGTTTTTCTTGCAGTCTTTTGCTACTTCTCCTCCCCCCCTCAAAATCTGAGGCCGGAATAGATGGTTCTCGTGGATTCTTTCGAACAAACTCGACTTCTCCCCTATCCCTTGATTCCGAATCAATTTCCACCACGTCTTCCGCTTCGAGTAGAGTTGTCACTGGAGTTTCCACAGCCGGGTCCTTTTCGGTCTGATTTGTACCTGCAAGAATGTCATCTTCTCTAAAACCTGGATAGTTAGGAAGCTCAAAGTCATCGGAATTTTCTGACTCAAATCTGATTTTTACTGACTTCGTATATTTGAAGGGATCTACAGACTTTCCTTCATCCATAACTACTAGATGCTTTACTAAGATTATATCTTCCCTTTTTAGATCATAAACTCTATATCCTTTAACATCTTCATCATATCCTAATAAGTATCCTGGTTTTCCTTTAGGATCTAGCTTCCAATTTGACCGATCAGTATCTAGACTGAACACTTGACTGCCGAAAACCTTTAAGTGAGATATGTCTGGTTTCCGGCCTGTCCATCTCTCATAAGGTGTTTGATCTTTTATAGCTGAAGTAAGAACTCTATTCTTGAGGTAATTAGCACAGTTCATTGCTTCTGCCCAAAACCTTTTCCCTATCCTTTTATCCGACAACATACTTCTAGCACTATCACTTAGTGTTCTATTTAACCTCTCGGCTACCCCATTCTGTTCAGGATTTTCTGGAACTGTCTTTTGGTGTTGAACCCCATCTTCCCTCAGAAAATCCTCAAACTGGTTAGAAGTATACTCTCCACCATTGTCACTCCTTACTCTCTTGATTGGAGTTTCATGGAGTTTTTCGCTCCATGCTTTATATTGTCTAAAACAATCCTCAGCTTCGGACTTGTTTTTCAAAAAATATACCCGGGAATACCGAGACCAATCATCAGTTATAGTCATCATAAATCTCTTCCCCCCCGGTGAGGGCACTTTAGCCGGTCCCCAAATATCTGTGTGTACTAGATCTAGAATTTTTTCTCCCTTATAGGTGGCTGACTTAGGAAAGGGTAATCTGTGTGCTTTACCTTGAGCACATCCACTACAATCACTTATATCATCACTCTCACTGAACTGAATCCCTTCCACCACTCCCATCTTTTTCATCTCTCTTAACTTATCTAGATTCACATGCCCAAGCCTCTTATGCCACATCATAATATCATGAACACCAGCATAATAAAGTTTCTTCTTTTCATTACTTAAGATCAGCCTAAACATCCCATGGCTACCTTTCTCAGCAATGAAATAGACATCATCCTCAAAACTAGCAGTAAAGACTCCTTCCCTAGTGCTAGAAAAAAAACCCTTATCATCTAATACTGATGTAGAGATAAGATTTTTGTTCAGCTCCGGAATAAACAATACATCGGAGAATGTTAATATGGATGTCTTTCCTTCTACTAACACTTTTATATCTACCGATCCTACAAGAGTAGTGGTGACTATCCTCCCATCCCCGTACTCTATCTCTACGGTGGGAATCTTTCTTATCTTAGTGAACAGGTGTCTATCCTTACACATGTGCATGGAGGCACCTGAATCTACAATCCAGCCTGCTTCACCTTTCAATCCACCGTAAGCACATTTCTGCCTCCGTGGAATTTCGACCTCATTTTTCGCCTCCAACTCCTCATCCAAAAGGAGCTCATCGTCCTCGTCCTCGGATTCAGCCTCAAGTACCTGTGTGACAAGGGCCTTTTTCTTTCCTCTCGAGGTACCACCGGTCTGCCCCTCCTTTAACCGAAGCTCGGTTAGCTTAGTGCACTCTGCCATATAGTGCCCCGGTTTCTTACAAAAATGACATAGTCCTTTGGGAGCCCTTGGTTCGAACTCATCGGCCGGTTTTTTCTGCTCCCTACCCCCATAGTTTCCGACCGGTTTTCGGGAATCCCTGTTCCTCCAATCAGTCGCTGTTGCCAAGGCTTGGCCACTCTTTCCTCCCCTTCGGATCTCAATTGTATTCTCTTGAACGAGAATCATTCCTACCACTGAGTTCCATATCCACCTTGAGTCAGGCAAGTCCTGCACACGGTAAACTATGTTCACGAACTCATCAGGTAACTTCATCAGTAAACAGTTAACCTTTTCTTTTTCACTCAAATCTTTTCCCGCACTCTGTAGCTCCATGAAGAGTGTAGCAAGCTCATTGCAAAAATCCAACATATTTCCCCCTTTGTATACATACTCCTTAACTTTCTGATCAGCCAACTGTTGTTGCTGAATCGTACCACTTCGGTACATCTCTATAAGAGCCATCCAAAGATCGGATGCCCTTTCTACCTGCAAATGAGGACATGCAAGTCCTTGAGTGAGATGGCGTAGGATGAAGTGCTTTGCCGCCATATTGTTGAAGTCCCAGGTTTCAGTATCATTCTCCTCGTTCCTCGGAATAGGTGACATGAATGCTAAACCAGTTGCTATTGGTGTGGTCGCCTCCTTCTCCTTTCCTTTGTCCACCACCTCTCCTTCCTTTGTTTCCTCCGTTGAAGGTGAATCCTCTTTCTTGGTGAATCTGCTTCCTCCAAACCCTGGAGGAATTCCAAGACTTGATGGACGCCCCAATCGTCCACTCACTATCCCCCAAAACCTTTTTTCGCATAGAGCTCCTATCATCATACTTTCCCAGTATATGAAGCCAGTTCCATTAAAGATTGGTACCCTAGAGGGTGGGCCCATAACCTGTAACTCTGAGACCTCCATAAGTCCTCAGAGTGGACAGCTTCCAAGAAGCCTCTAGGATAATCCTGACCCCTTTGTGTTTAAGCAAAAATAACTGCCACCCTGGCAGACAAAAACGCTGACCAACTTCACCCCTGTGAAGACAAGACTCCCCTGAGTCGATAGCAAAAAGAATCTTTGAATTTGCTCCCCTGAGCAGTAAGTTATGGGGGGTCAAAGTTGACCTTTTGTACAGAAGCTCTCTGGGAGAGGGGGTCCTATCTTCTAATTTTTCTAAGTCCTATCTCTCTCACAGACTCTATCTACTGATGTACGGAACCAATCAGAATTGAGTTCCGTACGTAAAAGTACAGCCGCCGGTGTACTTTATGTACGGACATTGTACGACATGCCCTTAATGTCGACACATGTCAAATCCGGATTCGGTGCCATGATCTCCGGAGATTCTACGATCCAACGGAATTTCGCCACGCGTCATCCGATGTGGCGATGGCCACAAACCGCCGAAATCTTCCTCCGTGATCTCGGCGCTAATCCCGGCCGTCCGATTAAATTCAGATTTAATCGTGGCCGTAATAAATACATGCGCGGTATTTATTTCACTTCCGAAACAAATGCGCGGTATTGATTCGTAATCCGTACTGTCATTCGTACCGGATCTATGCATCCCGTAAATCGTAACAGTTAAATGAATTATCGTACGTATTGTAATTTATATAATTATCAAACTATATATCACGTAATACTACTGCTAGATCTAACGGCTAAGGCTACCGGCTATTTCCTGTCTGCCGGCCGGTAGGTACAAGGATCAAATCCTGCCGCCGGCACATTCCTTTTAAATAAATAAATAAACCCTAGTATAAAATTCCCGTAAACCTCAGGATAGCCAAGGTAGCCATGGCTCTAGCTTCCTCTCCAATTTCTCAGTGACTGCGACAAGTTTGAGATTTGGAGAGAGAAGTTAGAGGTAGACTGCCTCGGCTTCTTTCTATATTTCTATTTAGACCTAGAAAATACTAATAAAACCATTAGTTTCTACACCTTTGCTCTTTTTCTATAAAGACCTAGAAAATACTCAAATATCAACACTCCCCTTATTTTCTTGTCTACTTCCTTTCAACTCTTACAAACAAATAAATAAACACTCCTTCCCCTATTTCCTTTTTTTTTTTTTTTTCCTTTTATAAAACTTTAGAGAAATACTCTCGTATTTAAACAATGCATTAGATGAACTGAAATAATAATTGCATCACACATTTCATTTAGCACCCCACTTATCATAAATCCGATCAAAGATTTTATCCACCTCCTCCCCTTTTCATCCAACCAGAATCTACTTTCCCTTTTGCATTTCCAACAGTCAGCCCCATCCCCAACCTGCAACACATACCCGGATGATAACCCTTTTACATGCACATCTTCACAAGCGATATCACACCAAGTAGTGATGTCAAATCCATCCACCCCCAAATATTTTAAAAAAACACTAATCCCCACTAAGTTCCTCATAAGATCTACATCTTCCGTACTCACATTTTTATCCATGATAATTACCCCATTTTCTGAACTTCCCTCACTCTCTCCCATGGAATTCTTTCCACTATCACTTTCTATTTTAATTCCCAATAAACATTTCTTCTCCCCTAAACCTTTAATCAAATATTTCACTTCTCCCCTTTCCTCGGATTCCGTTGAAGTCTCCCTTTCTGACCAATTTTCTGTTTCCCTATTATCTATAAAATTATCCTTATTAATTGTATCTTTCCTGTTTTCACTTATGGATCCTAGATCTGACTTTCTCATTTCCAAGTCATACACTCTACACTCCTCGACATGCTCAAGTACCTCCTCTCTCTTTACTTCCCTTATACCTCCAAAAGTACATTGTTGCTTTGGTGGAATTTCTGTGTACTTTTCTCTCTTCCCCATACTACTAATCCGGAGAAGCTCTAAAATATCTTCATCCTCTTTCTCCTCTTCCCCTTCTTCCTCCTCATCCACATTCCAACTTCTACGTTTTTCCAAACAAGGACATTCCTCCATATAATGACCCGGTTCCCTACAAAAGAAGCAAACCCCCTTTTTCAAAGCTCCCCTTTCTTTTCCTCTCCCTCCTTTTCCACTAAAGTTCCGATAAGGTTTACCTTTGTCTTTCTTCCTCTCATCACGCTTCCTCTCGTCATCACCGTTTCTCTCATCACGCTTCCGCCAATCACCACTAGTTGTAAATTCATTCACCTTGTCACTTCCCCTACGAAGCTCCAAAGTGCTTTTCCTCACAAGAATTATCCTCATGGTAAAGCTCTAAGTCCATGAGGAGCCATCCATTGCCTGCATACTTGTCAATATTATCTGGCTTGGAGAAGGGAGTTGGGACAGAATGCCTTTGCTCTTTTTCTATAAAGACCTAGAAAATACTCAAATATCAACAACGATCCGTAGGCAGTGACTGCTGTTGGTCCACTTCGAATTGAATTTAGTTGGGGAACCCGATTATGTTTGGACTCCTGTGTTACCATTGGTGAATTTTGCATCTGTGGGACAATGTTATGGATGCTATTTAAAATGACATATTCTTGTACTTTTTGTTGCTTCTGCTACTCTGCCATTTTAAACAAGTCTATCGAGTATAGTTCATCTTTGACAACAATGTTCCTTGCTACAATAATGTTTTGCTTCTCAAAAACAAAGACTCTATAACCTTTAGAGTGATCATCATATCCTAACAAAATGCTCGGCAATCCCTTAGGTTCCATTTTCTGTTTATCATTAGACGTATCCAAATAAAGCATTTATTTCCAAAGACTTTGACATATATGGTTACATTTACATCCGATTTTCTACCCGTCAAGATCTCGTAAGGAGTGGTTTCTACCGATCTTGAACCTATCCTATTTTTGATATTAACCGCACAATTCAATCCTTCAGCCCAAATTTTAGATCCACGTCCTTCTCCGCAAGCATGGACCTAGAGCTTTCTGTGATAGTTCTATTTAGTCTTTCTGAGACCCCATTTTGTTTCGGAGAGTATGGAACAGTTAATTTGTGACTTATACCTTCTTTGAGTAAGAAGTTTTCAAACTCTTTTGACGTATATTCCCAGTCATTTTCTGGTCTGAGCTCCAAAATTGGCAAACCGTGTAGTTTCTCCGCCCACGCTTTGTAGTCTTGAAAATGAGTAAAGACTTCAATTTTAGCCTTCATGAAGTAGACTTTGATAAACCTCAAAAATTCATCTGTAAATGTAACCATATATGTCACCCCCCCCTGCAGATGGTGCAAAGATATGTCACCCCCCCCAGCAGATGGTACCTTTGCAGGGCCGAAAACATCAGAATGAATGAGTTGCAAAAGTTTAGTAGATTTATGTTAAGACTCTTGAGGAAATGGTAATCTGTGTATTTTTCCTAATGCACAACCATCACACGTTTTAGGTGACTGATTTGACAGTGTGACTCCTTCTATTTTACCAGCATTGACCATCTTTTTCATACTGTCATAGTTCACATGACCAAATCTTTTATGCCACAGCTCATCTGAGGATAATGCTCCGGAATACAAAACATAATTTTCTTTATTATCGGGCATATCCATTCGATACATTTTGTTGGCATCTCTAGTTCCCGTAACTGCATTTTTTACATTTTTGCTAACAACATGCCCGTCATGTTTCAGATTAACCTCAAACCCTTTACTTTCTACCAAAGAAGTTTAAAACAAGTTTTTCTTAAAATCTGGTACATAGAGAACATTATGAAGAGTTCTCTCAGCTGCCTTGCCTTCTACATCAACTAGCAAAGTGACATCACCTACGACCCGCGTTTGCACACTCATTCCACATGCATAGTAGATATTTTCCTCCGGAGTTGATTTCAAATTTTTGAAAACTGCCTTGTTCCAGTATATGTGTGCCGACGCTCCCGTGTCCATTATCCATCCATTGTCTTTCCCGCCCTCCATTGCTGCCGCCATAGCAAATATATCATCATCCTCTTTGTCAAAGAGTGAAAGAGACTCGTCCGATGAGATGAAGACGCCGAGAATAGTGCATTTTCTCGTTGTGATGATCTCATGAAGCCTTGATGAAATTGGCTCTGCCATCTAGGCCTGTACAAACCTCTTTCATTAGCTTTCTTAAGTTTAGGACGGAATTTATATCCATGGCCTTTTTCATTACAATAAAAATAAGCATTGAAAGATTGTCTATTTCCTTTCTGATTAAACTGTCTAAACTGATAATGATTGTGATTAAATTGATTTCCCTGCTGAATAAACTTAGGTTATTTGTCAAATTCTGTGCTAAAAGCCTCTACATGTTTTTAACCATTAAGAATTTTAGAATCTGCTTCCTCTTCTAATATCAAATTAATAGCTAACTGTAGTGTCTAGCTATCTTTATCTTTCTGTTTCAGCCTATCAGACGCTGCTTTCATAGCAGTAGGAAGACCTCTCATTAGCAAAGTAGCCTGTTGAAATTGAGGAAAAGATCCACGTGCACAAGCATGAGAATCTATTAGTATTCAAAATTTGTTACAATGTTATGCCATTGTGCCACTCGTGTATTTGTTCTCCCAAATTCGTCCAGCCAAAAAATAGTTCTCCCTGAACATTGGCCTTTTCAAAATAATCCTTGAGAGATTTCTAGATATAGATCACCTTTTTCATTTTTATCCGTGACATAGCAAATTTTTATGAGATACATAATTTCAAAAGCGACCGAGCTTGCGAATTTTTCTTTGACCAAAACGGATCCGTTTCAGCTTGTGAACCATCCAAAATATCCAAAAAGTTAACATTTTCGAAGTGTGTCTCCACCATATCCGCCCAATAAGCGTATTTTTCCCCCAAGAAGATAAGAATTCTTGATGGCAGACCCATAACCTGTTCTACTACGACCACGGGAGCAGGTGAAGCAACAGCAATAGTAGTAGAAGTAGACATAATTCACCACAGAAGCTTACCAAGAATCCTATCAAACAGTTGCTTTCTACAGCTCAATAAAGTTGACACAAAGGTCCAAACAGCTTCAAACTATATTGCAGTATAGTGTATCACAAAGTCTGACAACTTCCAAAGTTTTAGCACAATTCATCCAACATACACCAAGATATGCAACTCAGATGTTTCCCAGAAACATTGTGCAGATTACACAGTCTAGGAGTCTGGATACATAAAATGTTCTACGTCCTAAGTCCTATACTCTTCACTCACTTGTCCTACTGCATAGTGCTGTACCGCCAATGCAAGTGCTCCTAAAGGATTCGTCCAAAAGAACTAAACTGCAACTAAGGTCTTAGTGCTCCTAATCATACTAAAACTAATCTATCACTGTACAATCAATATTACTGAGAATCCTATACAGGTGATTTGTTCAAATACTTGTCGCCTGGCTTAGTGACAATTGTCTGGGTACGTCCATCCAGATGTTGGAGAACATCTGTCAGCAAGTCACTTAATTAGTCTCTTATGAATCTCGTCCGTTGACTTGATTTATATCAACTGTAGCAGCGCAGTCCAATTCCTCATCACATTCAAATATCCGCAGCCTTGTAGCAGCTGCGTTGTCCCATACCAAAAATAGCCGCAGCTGCGTTTGTCTTGTTGCGTAGCAACTGCGTTGTCCTGTACCAAAATATATGCAGTTGCATTTGTCTAGTTGTGTCGCAGACTTCGTTCGTCTGTACGGACCATATCAAAAATAATCGAAGCTGCGCTTGTTCCATCTGCGCCGCAGCTCCGTTGTTCCAATGTTGATGTCGGTACCGTTCAAAAAACTTGCACTGTGCTTCAAGTGACGACGCGTGTCCCTATAGATCTAATTTTTCCCTGTCTTATTAATTTGTTGAGTTTTAAAGCTTTCCAAAAACAACAGGGACATGGTTATTTTCGGTGTATGCGTAGATGATTTTATTTCCATCTCTCACAACTTATATTTACTTGGAAAATTAAGGATTGAATTTCAGAAGCATTTTAGAATTACAGACTTAGGTGATGCACAATACATTGTTGGAATTCAGATTCAGAGGAGGAGGAACGGAGACATTAAGCTAAGTCAAGAACAATATGCAAAAGAGGTTCTGGAAAGATTTGGGTTCCTAGATTGTAAACCACTTGAAACTCCCCTTGATCCTCTTGACAAACATTCTATCTTTGTTAATAGTCTTAAGGTTGATGTTTCGTATAGGGAGGGCGTCGATGTTTCGTATAGGGAGGGCGTCGGTAACTTGATGTTTAAACGTCGGTACTAGGCCTGACATTAGTGCCGCAGTGAGTGTGGTTAGTCGGCATTGTGGTAACACGAAAAAAGTACATTGGGAGGCGGTGAAAAGAATATTTAGGTATTTGGCGGGAACACTTAGTCTTGGAATAGTCTATGAAAAAGATGTTGTTATCGATATTGTGATGCCGACTATGGAGGGGACCATGATACAGGAAGGTCTACGTCACGATATGTGTTTTTACTTGCAGGAGGAGCCATCTCGTGGAATTCCTGTTTGCAACCTAGTATGGTGCTCTCATCTACCGAGGCGGAGTATATGGTTGCATGTCATGCTGCAAAAATGCTATGTGGATTAAAGAATTTCTATCGGAGGTTGGAGTGAAAAAGGGAGGCATGCAAATATTAAGTGATAACATGTCTTCCATTGCACTTAGTAAAAATCCTAGTTTGCACAAGTGCACAAAGCACATTAAAATTCAGTGGCATTTTGTTTGAGATTTAGTTTCGGAAAAAGAGGTTGAATTCGTGTTTATACCTACAGAAGAGCAAGTTGTTGATATGTTAACCAAAACAACATTAAAAGAAGTATATGAAATGGGAAAGAAGTAAGTGGGCATGGAGTAAGAGGGGGCTTTGAGTATCTCAGTAAGAGGGGGAATGTTAGGATTTAGTACTCATAACTCATTTTGCGACGAGACATTCTTGTAGCTAAAGCATCGACGACCAGCGGCGAAGTAGTTTCGTCGCTGGATACTTGAAGTGACGAGGAAAGTGATTGTTTGTTGTGTTTCGTTTCACGTAAGTTTGAGTAGTACTACAAAAGTGCCGTGGAAATTGTTTGGTCGTTTTCGGTTCACGTAAGTTCTAGTCGTACCTTGTGGTTCAAGTTGGTTCTTCGTTGACTTTTCTAGTAGTACCGTGTAGTTCAAGACGGTTAGCACTTGTCGATCGTTTATTCAACGCGTTGACTCTTTCACATTTCTAGTCGTGTACATATATATATATATATATATATATATATATATATATATATATATATATATATATATATATTTTAGTCTTTATAGTTCAGTTATCTTTTTGGAGGCGTAGATCATTATGGAGGCGTAGAAAGATCAGCAGTTAAAGGATTTTTGTACTTTGGTTGTATTTAATATATTGAAATTTGGAGGAACACTTTCTTTGTTTTGTATACATTGTTTGGTTTGTTTTCTTTTAGATATATCGGCTAGATATCATAATGTTGAGCTTTTCGATATATCGAAGCCATATGTCGATTATCGGGTACCCATGAATATGTTCATATGAAATACTAGGAAGGGGCTTAGGATGCACCACACTACATACACAGCAACCCACTTGACATATCATTACCGCGACTTTTGAGGTTTAGAAATCATACCTTGTAAAATAAAAGCCATAGTGAGCAGGATTAATATTCTACCACGCCTAAAAAAAATAGTTTTTTTTGCAAAAAATGCGAAGGTAAATGTAACAAGATTCCTTACCTCTTAGAAATCCCATTACTACAACTATTCTCAACCACACATTCGAACCATTGGAAAATACACATTCATATTGGAAAGCACTCACATAAAGGATCAACTTTTAATTAGAATAAGCTTTTGTCCACATAACATTCAGTTTGGTCTTTTGCCCTCTTGGCTCAATCTTTTCTTAAAGTATTTTTCCAGTGCCCTCTACTCTTAAATAATTGTATCTCTTAACTACTAAAATACTAATAGTTAGTGAGAAATTTGGTGCAAAAATACCATTGCTCCAATTTGTTATTATGCGCTCACGACCAAGATCTGTCCAAAATTTCCACAAATTTTTCCAAAGGAAAAGATGCCTACTGTTCTTTTAGACTTCACTATTTGTCCATCATCGCCTTGGACCAGTAAGGCTAGAGTCAACGCTCCGTTGAACATGTTTTTACCTTGGCCAATCACTGACCAACTAAGACTCAAACTGACTATTGCAAAAACGTGCAAAATCTCTGACTAACTACGTAGAATTTTTAAATGTTACCTTTCACTACGTAACATTTACGTGCAAAAGTGCGCACAGATCGAAACGCGACTTTACACGGACGCGCGTCACAATTTTCACGCGCGAAATTACCGACAAAATTCCATATAGTGAATATGACGTTTCGTACTAAAATTGTATGAAACGAACCATCGTGCGTACCAAACAACATATTGATTCATTTAGTACTTTATGAAACGTACTCCTGAAATTCCGCCTCTAATTTGACCCTAAACCCGCTACAATGAACACTCACTCGTTAGATTGACCTCGAGCTGTCACCTAAATACACCAATCGGTATAACTTTAAAATTCAACTCCAAACGGTGCGATTCTTTTGCGGAAGTCTCCCAAATTCATAACTTTATATCCTAAACACTTAAATACCCATTTATAAACAAGTTTGATCCTTTTTAACTGTTACAGTAAAACCATATGTGTACAAAAAGGGTAAAAAATAAAAAACATATGGAGACAACAAGAGTCACAAGAAACTAAGTTACGACTAAAAATGAAACGAAACATAAAACTACTAACAAGAGCAAAGAACCAAAAAAAAAAATCAGAGTTAGACCGCGTAAAAAAAGAAAAAACCTACACGAGTCTATCTATAAACAACTTAAGTTCCACAACCACAGAGATCATGGTTGTGGACTGGTCCCTTGGTGGACGTTCTTGAAGACCCCGACGTCACTCATCGGCCATAGTGCTTCGGCGAATGAGGGTTGCACCTTACGCTTGATGAAATGGAATCGACACATGTTGACGATAAAACGCAGCAAAATACTTGGACTCCCTAGACTCACAGATTCAAACGTTTTTTGCACACCGTGGCGAAAGAAGTCGTCAACGAACTTTTCCAAAGATCCAAAAAATTCCACTACAAATGGGACAAACTAGTCCGACAAGTTTCATAAAGCGTAGTCTCTTTCCTTTGTAGCCGTTGCGTCTTAAGCAACCACACCTGTATGCGAAGCCGCGCGAGATGAAATGTATGCGCCAGTTGGATTAGTGAGGACCACATCGCCAAGCCTCCTCCCAACGCCATGGAAAACAACCAAGTAAACCCGGGGGCTCCGAGAACCTTTAGATTTGGGTCAGGCGGTAGTATATTAGATACCTCTCGTTTGACATGTCTTCGCCTCGGCGCCAATGGCTACAATGCCATCTTGCACCGAATCATGCCTGAGAGTAAGTTCTACACCATGCGAGCAGCGAAGTAAATGGTTTCCCTTACCATCAATAGGTTGGTTGCGAACACACCCCCCCCCCCCCCAGGGTAAAC
>JBBHKE010002797.1:39511-67225 GCA_037447655.1 Zygnema cylindricum
GGCCAGTGTGGTAGGCGTTAGGGCGACCGAGGCTATGGTACAACTAAAGGCACTTTAGGCCCTAGGAGCCAGCGGGATTGCGGATGGTGTGACCGGCCTTCCCGTGAGGGGGGGTGTTGGATTGGCACGTGAATGCCGGTTCAATACGGGGTAGAATGTGATACGTCACACTTGAACCCGCCTAAAAGAAATAGGTACGGACCCGCCAGGCTCTACATCGAGCTGGTGGCACAGTGGTTAGTGCGCTGACAGCTCAAGTCAGAGGTCCCAGGTTCGAGCCCTGGCCGGCTCACTTTTCCCTAGTATGGGACATACCGAATCCCGGATTTCACGGAAATCAACAGAACCTTTCTCATCTTCGAAAACAAAGATTGAGTGATCTGAGCCGATCCGGATATATCCCAGACAGGTAAGAAACTCATCAAGCTTCTTATTCCACTGTCAAGGCGCCTGTCTCAAACCATAAAGAGATTAAATCAGCAGCCATACCTTACTCTCCTCTCCTTCCTCCACAAACCCTTCGGGTTGTCGCATGAAGATCTCCTCTTCTAATTCTCCATGCAAAAAGGATGTCTTGATGTCTATCTGGTGCACTATCATATCTTCCGCTGCTGCCAGACAGAGAAGTATGCGGACGGAGGGAAAATCTGACGACCGGGGCAAAGGTTTCCTCGTAGTCAATTCCCTCCTTTTGTGTAAATCCCTTTCCCACTAATCTGGCCTTGTAGCGCTCGATTGTGTTATCTGGGTTTAGTTTTAATTTGAAAACCCACTTACAACCGATTGGTTTTCGGTTAGGTGGAGAATCCACCAGCTCCTACGTATCGGCTGCCATAATTGAGGCAATCTCCTCATTGATGGTTGTCTTCCACTGGTTTCTTTCTAGACACGTCATCGCCTCTCCATAAGTTTGAGGTTCATCTTGATGAGATAGTTTTGTTACCTTGTTATTAACCTTTTTTCTTGCAATCTTTTGCTACTTCTCCTCCCCCCCTCAAAATCTGAGGCCGGAATAGATGGTTCTCGTGGATTCTTTCGAAAAATCTCGGCTTCTCTCCTATCCCTTGATTCCGAATCAATTTCCACCACGTCTTTCGCTTCGGGTAGAGTTGTCACTAGAGTTTCCACAGCCGAGTCCTTTTCGGTCTAATTTGTACCTGCAATAATGTCATCTTCTCTTAAACCTGGAAAGTTAGGAAGCTCAAAGTCATCGAAATTTTCTGACTCAAATCTGATTTTTACTGACTTTATATATTTGAAGGGATCCACAGACTTTCTTTCATCCATAACTACTAGATGCTTTACTAAGATTATATCTTCCCTTTTTAGATCATAAACTCTATATCCTTTAACATCCTTATCATATCCTAATAAGTTTCCCGGTTTTCCTTTAGGATCTAGCTTCCTATTAGACCGATCTGTATCTAGACTGAATACTTGACTGTCGAAAACCTTTAAGTGAGATATGTCTGATATCCGGCCTGTCTATCTCTCATAAGGTGTTTGATCTTTTATAGCTGAAGTAAAAACTCTATTTTTGAGGTAATTAGCACACTTCATTGCTTCTGCCCAAAACCTTTTTCCTATTTTCTTATCTGTCAACATACTTGTAGCACTATCACTTAGTGTTCTATTTAACCTTTCAGCTACCCCATTCTGTTCCGGGTTTTTTGGAACTGTCTTTTGGTGTTGGACTCCATCTTCCCTCAGAAAATCCTCAAACTGGTTAGTAGTTTACTCTCCACCATTCTCACTCCTTATTCTCTTGATTGGAGTTTGATGGAGTTTTTCGCTCTATCCTTTATATTGTCTAAAACAATCTAGAGCTTCGGACTTGTTTTTCAAGAATTACACTCGGGAATACCGAGACCAATCATCACTGATAGTCATCATAAATCTCTTCCCCCCCGGTGAGGGCACTTTAGTCGGTCCCCAAATATCTGTGTGTACTAGATCTAGAATTTTTTCTCCATTATAGGTGGCTCTTTTAGGAAAGGGTAATCTGTGTGCTTTACCTTGAGCACATCCACTACAATCACTTATATTATCACTCTCACTGAACTGAATCCCTTCCACCATTCCCATCTTTTTCATCTCTCTTAACTTATCTAGATTCACATGCCCAAGCCTCTTATGCCACATCATAATATCATGAACACCAGCATAATAAAGTTTTTTCGTTTCATTACTTAAAATCAGCCTAAACATCCCATGGCTACCTTTCTCAGCAATGAAATAGACATCCTCCTCAAAACTAGCAGTAAAGACTCCTTCCCTAGTGCTAGTAAAAAAACCCTTATCATGTAATACAGATGTAGAGATGAGGTTTTTGTTCAGCTCCGGAATAAACAATACATCGGAGAATGTTACTATGGATGTCTTTCCTTCTACTAACACTTTCAGATATACCGATCCTACAAGAGTAGTGGTGACTATCCTCCCATCCCCATACTCTATCTCTACGGTGGGAATCTTTCTTATCTTAGTGAACAGTTGCCTATCCTTACATATGTGCATGGAGGCAGCTGAATATATAATTCAGTCAACTTCACCTTTGAATCCACCGTAAGCACATTTCTGCCTTCGTGGAATTTCGACCTCGTTTTTCGCCTCCAACTCCTCATCCAAAAGGAGCTCATCGTCCTCGTCCTCGGATTCCGCCTCATGTACCTGTGTCACAAGGGCCTTTTTTTTTCTTCTCGAGGTACCACCGGTCTGCCCCTCCTTTAACCGAAGCTCGGTTAGCTTAGTGCACTCTGCCATATAGTGCCCCTGTTTCTTACAAAAATGACATAAACCTTTGGGAGCCATTGGCCTGAACTCGTAGGCCTGATTTTTCTGCTCCCTTCCCCCATAGTTTCCGACCGGTTTCTGGGAATCCTTGTTCCTCCAATCGGTCGAAGTTGCCAAGGCTTGGCCACTGTTTCCTCCCCTTCGGATCTCAATCGTATTCTCCCGAACGAGAATCATCCCTACCACTGAGTTCCATATCCACCTTGTTTTTGGCAAGTCCTGCACACGGTTGACTATGTTCTCGAACTCATCGGGAAACTTCATCAGTAAACAGTTAACCTTTTCTTTTTCACCAAAATCTTTTCCCGCACTCTCTAGCTCCATGAAGAGTGTAGCAAGCTCATTGCAAAAATCCATTATTTCCCCCCCTTTGTAGACATATTCATTAACTTTCTGATCAGCTAGCTGTTGTTGCTGAATCGTACCACTTCGATACATCTCTATGAGAGCCATCCACAGATCGGATGCCCTTTCTACTTGCAAATGAGGACATGCAAGTCTTTGAGTAAGATGGCGTAGGATGAAGTGCTTTGCCGCCATATTGTTGAAATCCCAGGTTTGAGTATCATTCTCCTCGTTCCTCAGAATAGGTGACATGAATGTTAAACCAGTTCCTATTGGTGTGGTCGTCTCCTTCTCCGCTCCTTTGTCCACCACCTCTCCTTCCTTTGTCTCCTCCGTTGAAGATGGACATGCTTTCTTTGTGAATCTGCTTCCTTTAAACCCTCGAGGAATTCTAAGACTTGATGGACCCCCCAATCCTCCACTAACTATCCCCCAAAACCTTTTTTCGCATAGAGCTCCTATCATCATACTTTCCCAGTATATGAAGCCAGTTCCATTAAAGATTGGTACTCTAGAGGGTGGGCCCATAACCTAAGACTCTAAGACCTCCATAAGTCCTCAGAGTGGACAGCTTAAGAAGCCTCTAGGATAACCCTGACCCCTTTGTGTTTCAGCAAGAACAACTGCCACCCTAGCAGACAAAAACTCTGACCAACTTTACCCCTGCGAAGGCAAGACTCCCTTGAGTCGATAGCAAAAAGAATGTCTGAATTTGCTCCCTTGAGCAGTAGGTTATGGAGGGTCAAAGTTGACCTTTTGTATAGAAGCTCTTTGGGAGAGAGTGTCCTATCTCCTAATTTTTGTAAGTCCTATCTCTCTCACAGACTCTATCTACTGATGTACGGAGCCAATCAGATTACTCATCAATACACAAAAGTACAACTGCCGGTGTATTTTCTGTAGGAACATTGTACGACATGGCCTAAATGTCGACACGTGGTATATCCGGATTCGCTCCCTTAATCCTTGGAGATGCTGCGATCCAATGTCATTCCGCCACGTGTCATCCGATGTGGCGATGCTCAAAACCATCGAAATTCTCTTCCGCGATCTCGGCGTTTAATTTCGGCCGTCCGATTAAATTTACATTTAATCGTAGCCATAATAAATACATGCGCGGTTTTCGTTTCGGTAAGGAAATAAATGCGCGGTATTCATTTCTGTAAAGAAATAAATGCGCGGTATTCGTTTCTTATCCGTAACGTAATCCGTACTTTTGCATTACTGGATCTATGTCTCCCGTAAAACTATTTCAGTTAAATGAACTATCCTATGTATAAGTGTTTTAATAAATTATCAAACCCTACATTACGTAACACTATCTCTAGAGTTAACGGTTAGAGCTACCGGCTACAAGATAATCGGCCGGCAGGTTCCAAGTTCAAATCCTGGAGATGGCACATATATTTTAGTAAATATATCCTTAATTATAAATAAACTAATATTTATATCCCGTAAACCTCAAGATAGCCTAGGTAGCCATGGCTTTAGCTTCCTCTCCAATTTCTCAGTGACTGCCACAAGTTTGAGAGTTGAAGAGAGAAGTCAGAGGTAGACTGCCTTGGCTTTTTTCTATATTTCTATTCAGACCTAGAAAATACTTTAAAAGACCATTAATTTCTACAAGAAGATGCTGGTGTACTTTATGTACGGCCATTGTACAACATGGCCAAAATGTCGACACGTGTCAAATCAAGATTTGTTCACGTAGTCTCCGGAGTTCTCGTAATCCAATGTTTTCACGCCACGTGTCATTTGACGTGGCAAAGACCGTAAAACGCCAAAAGTACCTCTTCCGTGATCGCGGCGCCTATCGGGGCCGTCCGATCAAAAACCGGCTATAATCCTAGCCGCTAAATTCGACGCGTGGTATTTGTTTCGCTATCGAAACAAATGCGCGGTATTCGTTTCGTCCCCATACCGTACTCCGTACTAAACAAACTGTATCTATGCACTAAGTTTCTATTTTCCGTTAAACGAATTAATCTACGTGTGATAATTTACATATTTATCAAACACTATATATCGTAATATTATTCCTAGACTTAACGGTTAAAGCTAACGGCTACGGTAACTTGACGGACGGCAGGTACCAGGATCAATTCCTGGGTCCGTCAAGTACCTTTTGGTAAATCTACCTAATCCACCTCTTGTCTTTTCTAGTGAGCTTAGGCAGCCATGGCTCTATCTCCCTATCAAGCCTTCAGTGACTACAACAAGAGTGGGGGCTTGGAAAAGGGAGTCAGGGATTGACTGCCTTTGCTCTTTTTCTATAAAGACCTAGAAAATACTCAAACATCAACATATGTGTCATTAAAAGCACCTCTTTACTAAGCTAAGAAAGATCCCTACTGTAGAGATAGAATATGGGGATGGGAGAATGGTTACAAGTGTCGTGCATGTGTATTATTGAACCAAAATAACATGCAACCTAACCAGCTAGCGAGTAGAAAACGTGGAATAAACAACAGCAAAGCAGATTCTAAAGGAAAAGAATTATAATACAAAGCTAAAATGAATATGACAATGTGAAAAGGATGGAAAGGATAAAAGGTGGAAGGTGAGTGGGAAGCCGAGAGAGAGATCCATTTATTACTAAGCCGATGGGTAGCCACTAGGCTCCACGGTCTGGGCGTATTCTTTACAGGAGTTAGGTCTAGGATTTCGAATAAAGAAAACAAAACCAGAAAAATGCAAGAAAACAACAATAAAAATCTGCAGAGAATTCGAGATAACTAGATCCGGGCACGCCGATTGCAAAAAATTACAACAAGAAAACAAGCAAGGAAAATATGTAGAAAATCCAAAATAACCGAATTCTAACAAACAAGTAAAAATAGCAACAAGGAAATACAAGAAAGCAACGTTAAATATCTGCACAGAATCCGAGATAACCGGATTCCATCACACTAATAACGAATCGCAGAAAATAATAATAGAAAATCAAGCAATGGAAACGAGGGAAATATGTAGAGAGTTCGAGATAACCGGATTCTAACAAACCACAAATAAACTTCAACAAAGGCAACGGAAATTACACAATAACAAATCAAACCCTAATTCACAAATGGCATCCACAAAGGTTCAGAAACAGCCTGAGAAAGTAGGCAGAATCCACACTAAAAGAGGTTGTTGAAGGGAAACCGTGCGGACTCCGGCCAAAACCGAGTGAACTAACTTGTAGGGCTTACAATCGAAGTATAATGAGTAAAGAGAAAAGCTAAGCGCTAAACAAACTAAGGAAAAAAAAGCCTTGCAGGGAAAAAACTGACAATTTAACTAAGGAAAAAGACAAGGGAAAAGACAGAAAGATCTAAGTCCTCTTCCACCAATTCCTGTACTCTCAAATTACGAGAGTAAAAAACCTAAAGCAATAACCTAAGTACCAACGAAAAAGCCAAAGTAATAATTTCTAACATTTGACAACTAACAAATTATGTGAGAGTATTTCACTGTACAATTTGTGACTAGATTGGGTTCTGGTCAATAAGCGACCAGAACCATATGCCTACGTTATAAAATTCACAATCTGCGGATTAAAACCCTTCCTACCTACATGGAAATGCGTGAACCTACTTAGGTTCACGACTTAAAATACAACCAATCAGAGTGCGTCGCCAACACTTTGAAATCGCACGTCGCATCACCAATGTTCCAAAATCGTACGTCGCATCACTAATGTTTTGAAACCGTACGTCGCGGAGTTAATGTCTTGAAATTGTACGTCACTTCACTCCAAAATCTGCGACAAAAACAAAAGTACGAACGCCGTCGCTCACGCAAATATGTATCTCCGTGTCACCCGCGGAATTCTCGGTGTTTTTCGAAGTAAGTACACAATAATTCTGCATTCAAACATGATTTTAACACAAACCGGAATTAGAGTAGCCGCAGCCCGTATCATTCCTATAAATAAACAAAATTCATGTCCCGACACCATGCGGCATGACAGCTCTCGTGCATGTGTATTATCGAACAAAAGAAACATGCAATCTAACCAGCTGGCGAGTAGAAAACGTGGAATACACAACAGCAAAGCAGATTCCGAAAGAAAAGAATTATAATACAAAGCTAAAATGAATATGACAATGTGAAAAGGAAATAACAGGTGGAAAGGATAAAAGGTGGAAGGTGAGTGGGAAGCCGAGAGAGAGATCCATTTATCCCCCCCCCCCAACTCCTTAGCCTGCGGTGGAGCTGGCCAACAAAATCTGAAGACCGCGAAGACGCCCATCAAAAGTCTCCTCACTAGTGAGTATCCTTGTGGAATCCAAATCCAGTGAAAAATCTTGCACATAACGTGAAACACCAAGCTTGGCATGCTCCCTCATAGGCATGTAATCTGCACCTTGGGAAAGCAACGTCCTATTAGAAGTTTTCTTGTTGATCGAAAGAATTCATGGAGAGATTCATGGAGAGATGTCAATATCTAATGTGTCAATACCAGCATAAGCAGGAAGTGTTGTTGCTGAATGAGCCATAATAAGTAAGGGCTTCCGTGCCGAAATAAGTGGAAGGCAAATCTTCCGCTCAGGAAAGTGATTGGGTTTGTAAGAGAATGTCTGGTCATGCATATCTACACCGCCACCAACCCAAAATATAACGTCTTGGGCAACCAAACATTCTTAATCGCTACACTTAGTAACGAGCGCATGTGAAGAAATTTCAGAAATTTCAGTTTCTGTTTCTATTTGAAACCGAAACACGAGGGGGTCTTTGGTGATTCTAAGGACCGACTCCGTGGTACCAGCTGAAGTTAGTAACCATGTGGTTGTGGGTTGCAGATTGTCTACCGTGAGGCCAAACTTCAATGCAAATCCGGATCCCAGGATCACGAGTTTGGCTCCGGTGTCCATGAGAGGGAGAGAAGGGGCGACACCATTCACTGTGAATGAGTTATGAGTGTTATCAAGAAAGCTAATGTGAGGATCTATCGTGCTACGTTCGTCCGCTGAAATTGGCTGAACTGCTGACAGATTGCGATTTAGCTGCAACACGCGTAAAGTGGCGACTGCAACGACCTCACTCAAAATAGGAGAGGCCTTAGGCACATCCTCAATCATAGATGATAAGATGCTCAAACGTTCTTTGACGCGATGAGCATCTTGGATTCTACTATCCAAGATTGTTAGTGCTTCAGCTATAATAGTTGAAGCTGTCTTTGGAAGAGGAGAGAGAGGTTCTTTCTCAAAAGATAGTGGAATACGAGAGTTTGTTAGTTTCCCGAATCGATTATGGTCTGGCGAGCCCTTGTCAAACGCGGCTACTCGTTGTTGGACGGTGGAATCCCGAAGGCTTCGACCGGCCAACGTTGGCATGTGAACGACCGTGCGGGCCATTCCGATAAACTGTGGCTTGATCTCCGCCATGAAAGCTGCAAAATATTTTTCATCATAGCTGCCATAGTAGCTTGCAGCTCTATCTTTTCTCTCTCTCTACCGAAAATTCTGGGAGGAGTAGATTCTTTCTAGATCTCATTAGGCGGGTTGACCGTCTTGGCGGAATGGGAGGGAATACCCCCATTCTTGATTTGATTCTGATATGAAAACTGTAGGTTTTTAATATGGCATCAAAGGGCATTATGTCCCATCTGCTGACAGTGAGTGCATGTGGCCGTCTTATCTGGACACATGCGAGCCTCATGCCTTGTTTCCCCGCAACGAAAACATAATCTGTTTCCACGGTTAAACGGTGGAGCTCCCATGGCAGGCACCTTCTGAGGCCTATTGTTGGGCCATGGGTTGCTTGGTGGGGGAAGTGGGGAAACAACTTCCGCTCGATCACGAGCTTCCCACCAACACGACTGCATCTCATATTCAACTGCATATTGGGCCGCCTGGTTAAAGGAAAATTTCAAGTCGTATGTCTGCGTAAGATAACTTTGGATAAATCGTTTTGAGTGATCAGGAAACTGTCCAACAAATTTTTGGACAGCTTCTACATCAGACATTAAGTCTGGTAAGGCTTCTCGTAGTGTCTCGATACGGGCACGTAAAGCGGGGGCGGTTTCACCCGGTTTACGTTGGAAGTTCATCAGTTCTTTCACTTGATCTGGATTTTGCATTCGATACTTCGCTTCTAGGAGATCGAACATGACAGAAAGAGGATCTCGCAACGGAATCGTCATCCCTAATCGTGCTGGGACAGCAGCACGTGTAGCCACAGTATATTGCCGAGGAATTTTCGGGACAGCGAGAACTAGGACATTAACTTGGGCATCTAGGACCTCGGGAAAAGCGGCCTAAAACGGGATATCAACTAGTCCTATGACCTCTGGTGTGCCAACGAAAGGAAGTGAAAATTCTGTCATCGAGAGTATACTATTATACTTTCGGGAATATAGGGTGAGAGCCGAACCTCTAAGGTACCGACCAAGGAGAGAGAATGCTACACCAAGATCAAATCAATCTTGATAGCGAAATGCTAAATCGCGCATTTCGCTAGCATACAACATACGAAAATGAGATAAGGACATTTTATCCTTCATCCATGAAAAGCAGAATTCCATTTTGCTCATGGTGCCTTCCGAGGAGGAAGCCATGTCAGTGACCGGCGTGTATGGAGGTGGGACAAAAAATAGACCAGGAGAAGACCAAAAGGAGAGGGAACTTGAGTAGAATCCCTCGAGACTCTCGTCTCTGGTTTCCTCCATAGATAGCGTAGAGGAGACAGAGGACAAAGAAGAGATTGACGTGAGTCTGGAACGAACAGAGGATGTTCTCGATACCGGAACCAAAGTTATAGGAAAATTAGATATACTTGCTAGATCGATTTGGTCTACAGGTGATGGGCGAAAAGCTACACCACTACGAGTTGACCTGGAACGGAAATTATTTTTTTTCCAATCGGTGGGCATAAAACGAAGAGGGAAACAACGACGAGATAATGAACACGATCTATACGAAATGCAACAAGTGAGCAACCAAGCCACACATATCAATCAATCCAATAAATCACTATCAAGGCCACGATGACCAGATCTACCAAAAAGTGGTGTTACCGAAACCTTCTACCTTGCAAACAAGTGGGCAAGGCCGGAGGGCCAGATCTATCAAGGCAAAAAAGTTGTTGTCCAAGCACCCACAGGTGCAGATCTACTGCAACACAAACAGAGAGACAACTATCCAAGGCCACCAACGGCCAGAACTAAGTTGTAAAATCCACTCCAGGCAATCACGAAAAACGTAAGGCCACTCACGGCCAGATTACAAACAAAAAAACCTGGGAAATGCAAGTGCTCAATACAATTGGGTCCAATGAAACCCAATCCACGCACGAACACTCTAAACGGTCAACCTACTATCTTAACACGCTCCTGTGTACATAAGGCCACTCACGGCCAGATTACAAACAAAAAAACCTGGGAAATGCAAGTGCTCAATACAATTGGGTCCAATGAAACCCAATCCATGCACGAACCCTCTAAACGGTCAACCTACTATCTTAACACGCTCCTGCGCCCATAGGGCATCGTAATACTTACTGGTAATTATCAAAGGTGAGCCGCAGCTGGGCTTTGCAGAGCGCCAAAGTGTGAATCCGCTCCACAATCCGCTCCCAAAGTTTCCTCCAAAAGGAGTCTCCTCCGAATGTCCTCAGGTGCGTGTACGACTCCACCTAGTGAATGTCCACACCCCAAGAAAGAGGGAAAGAAAAATACGAGAACAAAGAAACGAAAGGAAAATAAACTTGGAAGTGAGATAGGGTTAGGGAAAATGAGTTGCCCAAACCCTAGGTTTTCGGCCAACCTTAGGCTTGAAGCAACCCTGATTCTGGAGGAAACCCTAATTCGGCAGAAAATCCTAATTTGCAAAAAACCCTAATTCGGCAAAAAAAATTGTAACCGAAAATGAAATATTACAATTTTTTTGATTTTTTTAAACACAAAACAAGAGAGAGGAGAATGATAATTTGACAGTACAGGAAGACTAAGCCGATGGGTAGCCACTAAGCTCCACGGTCTGGGCGTATTCCTTACAGGAGTTAGGTCTAGGATTTTGAATAAAGAAAACAAAACCAGAAAAATGCAAGAAAACAACAATAAAAATCTGCAGGGAATCCGAGATAACTAGATCCGGGCACGCCGATTGCAAAAAATTACAACAAGAAAACAAGCAAGGAAAATATGTAGAAAATCCGAAATAACCGAATTCTAACAAACAAGTAAAAGTAGCAACAAGGAAATACAAGAAAGCAACGTTAAATATTTGCACTGAATCCGAGATAACCGGATTCCATCACACTAATAACGAATCGCAGAAAATAATAATAGAAAATCAAGCAATGGAAACGAGGGAAATGTGTAGAGATTCCGAGATAACCGGATTCTAACAAACCACAAATAAACTTCAACAAAGGCAACGGAAATTACACAATAACAAATCAAACCCTAATTCATAAAAGGCATCCACAAAGGTTTGAAAACAGCCTGAGAAAGTAGGCACAATCCACACTAAAAAAGGTTGTTGAAGGGAAACCGTGCGGACTCCGGCCAAAACCGAGTGAACTAACTTGTAGGGCTTTCAATCGAAGTATAATGAGTAAAGAGAAAAGCTAAGCGCTAAACAAACTAAGGAAAAAAAAGCCTTGCAGGGAAAAAACTGACAATTTAACTAAGGAAAAAGACAAGGGAAAAGACAGAAAGATCTAAGTCCTCTTCCACCAATTCCTGTACTCTCAAATTACGAGAGTAAAAAACCTAAAGCAATAACCTAAGTACCAACGAAAAAGCCAAAGTAATAATTTCTAACATTTGCAAACTAACAAATTATGTGAGAGTATTTCACTGTACAATTTGTGACTAGTTTGGGTCCTGGTCAATAAGCGACCAGAACCATATGCCTACGTTATAAAATTCACAATCTGCGGATTAAAACCCTTCCTACCTACATGGAAATGAGTGAACCTACTTAGGTTCACGACTTAAAATACAACCAATCAGAGTGCGTCGCCAACACTTTGAAATCGCACGTCGCATCACCAATGTTCCAAAATCGTACGTTATATCACTAATGTTTTGAAACTGTACGTCGCGGAGTTAATGTCTTGAAATTGTACGTCACGTCACTCCAAAATCTGCGACCAAAACAAAAGCACGAACGCCGTCGCTCACGCAAATATGTATCTCCGTGTCACCCGCGGAATTTTTGGCGTTTCTTCGAAGTAAGTACACAATAAATTCTGCATTCAAACATGATTTTAACACAAACCGGAATTAGAGTAGCCGCAGCCCGTATCATTCCTATAAATAAACAAAATTCATGTTCCGACACCATGCGGCATGACACAAGAGATCTAGTGGGGTCAGTAGATTTGAAAGTCTTAGTAAAGGGTAAGACTTCTATACTCACTTTCTGAGATGTACTCTACATTCCTCAGCTAAGTAAAAATCTTGTCTCTACGTCTGTGTTAGATGACAAAGAGTTTGATACCTTCACTAGAAAGGGGGTCTTTACAGCTAAGTATGGGGATGGAGTCTACTTCACGACATATAAAGGTAGCCAAGGAATTTGTGGGCTTAACGTGAGTAATGAATAGAATAATGCTTACTATGTTGGTGTTCTAAAGTTGATGATTTGGCATAAGCGGTTGGGGCATGTGCATTTTGATAGGTTAAGGGAAATGAAAAAGCTTGGTGTAGTAGCTAGCATTCAGTTTGGAGATAGTGAAATGTTGGATGATTGTAGTGGTTGTGCTCAAGGTAAGGCTCACAGACTCCCTTTTCCCAAAGCTGCCACATATAAAGGTAAGAAAGTACTAGATTTGGTCCACGCAGATATCTAAGGACCTACAAAAGTACCTTCGGTTGGAGGAAAGAGGTTTATATTGACAATAAACAATGATTGGTCTAGATACTCTAGAGTGTACTTCCTTAAAACAAAGTCTGAAACACCAACTTACTTTAAAGAATATAAAGTTCGGAGTGAGAAGTTGCATGGAACCCCCATTAAGAGAATAAGGAGTGATAATGGAGGAGAATATACCTCTAACCAGTTTGATAAATACTTGAGAGATGAGGGAGTTCAGCACCACAAAATTGGACCAAATAACCCATAAAAAAATGGGGTAGCTGAGAGGTTGAACCAAATATTAGGAGATAGTGTATGCAATATGTTGGCCGACAAGAAAATAGGAAAGAGATTTTGGGAAAAAGCCATCAACTGTGTTAACTACATTAAAAATAAAGTCCTATCCTCAGCCGTAAAAGGAATGACACCTTATGAGAGATGGGTTGGAAGGAAACCAGATGTCTCTCAACTTAAAGAATTCGGTATCAAGGTTTACAAGCTTGACACGGATAGGAAAAACTTGAAATTAGATGCTAAGGGAAAACCTGGATACATTGTAGGATATGATGAGATAATTAAGAGATATAGAGTCTATGACTTAGCAAAGTAAGATATCATTCTGGTCAAACACCTAGTTGTCATGGATGAAGGAAAGTCATTTGACCCCTTCAAATATACCAAGAAGATAAGAATCAGATTTGAGTCCTAAAGTCAGGAGAACTCCGTCATTTCAAAAAGGGACATGAGTGAAACAGTGATTGCATATTCAAGGGAGATCCAAGATACAAGAGATCCACCGGAAACCTCACATATTCCTTTGGACTTTGAGAAGACAGAATAGGAGGAACCTGAACCAGCTTCCATGGATAGGGGAGCCGATGAGATAGTAAGGAGAAAACCAATACTTCCCTCTATCCAAGCTTCGGATTTTGAGGGAGGGAGAAGGAGCAGCAAAAGAATATAAGAGAAATAGGCCGCTCACAAGGTAGCTAAGCTATCTCACCCTGATGAGCCTCAGTCATACTCGGAGGTAGTAAACAATCCGAAGAATGACAGATGGATTAGAGCCATAAATGATGAGATGGCCTCCATCATGGAAGCAAATACTTGGGAACTAGAGGACTGTTCTCTGGATAGAAAACCGATTGGCTGTAAATGGGTGTTTGAGCAAATTCTGAACCCAGATAATACCATTGAAAGATACAAGGCCCGGTTGGTAGCGAAGGGGTTCACCCAAAAGTAGGGGATTGACTATGAGGAGACTTTTGCTCCAGTTGTTTAATTCCCATCAGTAAGGGTTATCCTCAGTCTAGCGGCAGCAAAAGACATGGAAATACACCTGATGGATATTAAAACCGCCCTTTTCAATGGTGAGTTAGAGGAAGAAATTTTCATGCGACAACCAAAGGGGTTGGTGGTGGAAAGAGAAGAGAGCAAAGTCTACAAGCTTATAAAGTCCTAATATGGACTAAAGCAGGCTCCCCGCCAGTGGAATAAGAAACTACAAAAGAGCACTCAATTGGCCCCTTTCGCAGCAAAATTGGCTGCTATCCGCTTGGGATCAAATGCACGCACACCTCAACCTCTGACGGCGGCTCAAAAACTGCAGAAACAAAAACAAGAACTGCTACAAAGGTTGGCGGAGGTGGAGCACACCACAGTGGGTGGAGATGATGATGACCTAATGGGTTGGGATATAGAGCCTCCAAAGGCTCATCACGCTCGGACATTTCTGTCCGGAGCCTGGAACGTTGGAGTAGGGGACAGTCGCAGACAACTACGCTCTACAACGTCCTCTCAGAGAAAGGACAAACAGCCGATGGAACAAAAGGACCACAGCCGCAACGCCACCGGTCCTTTATTATTCACACACAGAGCAGTCCTTCTGAACAATGACATTAGGCTGGGCCTTAAACAGACTCATTCGCCTCCTCCGGCTCCATGGACACTTCCTCCCGGCTTCGAATGGTACAAGAAACCACAGCTAGAAAAGGATCCTTCAACCGCCGAAAAAGATCAAGAATGGTTCGACCGATACTTGGCTGAAAGACCACCGACAGACCCGCCAGTTACACCACTAACAGGAAACTTTGACGCAGAAAGTGAGGAAGCAGGGGGGGGGATACAGGTGAAATCGGAAGACGAGGACTCACCCATGTCATCGCCCAAAGCTCACCCTCCTTCCTCCAAACCCTAGCAGCCAGCTTAGTACCCCACTCGATGCCCTATCACAACTGAAGACCCTAAGACTGGAAGAGATTCACACTAGGAGGGAAAGGGTCGCGTTGGCAGAACCACCAAAGACATCTTCATGTCGGCATAACCAAATACTTCTATGACAGATAGAGATTTTAAGGCCCTGTCGGTGGCTCTTATTCTTAATAAGACCAGAAATTTTAAACTCAATGGATACGGTGAGTATCACGATGCAGTGGTGGATACTGGAGCACTCCCTAACCTCATAACCTCAGCATTGCAACAAATGCCCGAGTTACTCCGGCCAAAAATCAGCCCTAGTGACATATGCCTGAGTCTGGTCAACAATGGTAGCCAACCAGTATATGACATCATAAAAGCAATGGAAATCGTATGCGGATGACGCGAGACAACACGTACAAATTCAACTTCCCTTCCTTGTGGTGGAAGGTAAGCAATTTGAAATTTTGTTGGGTATGGCTACGTGGACAAGATTCAATATGAATTGAGCGTTTGGAAGGAACAATTTTCAATTTCAGACCCGGAGAATCCCGAGGGCACCAAAGTGGTGGTCCCCTTGAATTTATGGAACCGGGGAAGAACAACTGTCTGGTGTCTAGATGTTATCTTGTGTAGGCTGCATCCACCTCTTCGTAGTTGTTCGAAGGCTCTATCGATATCGCTGATTCCATCTAGCAATTCCCTATTTCTAAGCAGTGGGAAAGGAAGTATCAGAATAGATTAGTATAGATGACCACACTTCGGCGAGAAGTGGACAGGAGCTTTGTCGCTATATTACCCGATACAGCAAAGGTTATCCGGTCAAAACTTTCAAAGGTTCCTAACAAAGGGAAGGATTTCAATCGACAAGTGGTGTCACTAGAGATCCCGCCTTCAGGACTCAGAATTTTATCACTATTTTTTGACATTAGTTCCAACTTGGAAGCCGTTCTAATATCTGGATACCAAGTAGAAGCGTACTCGGCAGTCGAGATTGACTCGGACGCCCGTGCAGTCAATGAGTATCGACTGCAACAGCTGCACTAACTTTACCCACAGCAACTCTCGGTGTCTGCAATGTCTAACTCTCATAGCACTCTTCCCCAGAATGTGGACAACATCACGAATTCACATTTAGAGAAGCTTAGAAGGGTAGATTTGGTGGTTGCTGGATGGCTGTGCCAGGGGTATTCGTTAACAGGACAAGGAAGGGGACACTAGGATGTCTATAGAATAATATTTTTTCAGATGACACCACTAATAACAAAGTTAGAGGGACGCCAGGACACGCCTATGGGGTACGTCTTCGAAAATGTTCACCCCACAGATGATAAAAGGAAACAGGTGGTCAACAGTTAGAACCAAGTGACCAAGGTTGTGGGGACTCCCATAGTTTTTGATGCAGCAGAGATCACATCAAGAGCCCACAGAGTTCGAGCTTATTGAACCGACTTGGTCCCTCTTCCCATCCTCCAACAGCTGTTGAAAACATAAGTTCCGGATCTCAGCATCACAGTTCAACAGATTCTCGGACCAAGGCGAATGGCCACCCCCGTGACCAAAGCCGACCTAGCACCATTCTTCTGTTGCAATCATCTCGGAAAGTCACGGAGGGCACTACCAACCCTGGTATCATTTCCTAACAGCCATGCTTACCGAAAAGGCGCACCAGGGATGATATTTAACAATAAAGCCGCTACGTGGACAGCACCAAGTATTGAGGAACGGGAGCAACCAATGGGATTTCGACAGGCAACCACAGCAGCCCCAAGGGTCTCACCTTCAAAAAGGTGCAGTTTAATGGGGCAAAGTATGGATTTGAATTTAATTTCCTGGGTGCTACAACATTCTCTATCATTCTCCAACCTCTAGTACCAAAAGTCACGCGATACATACCTTCAAGCTCCACATTTGTTGGCCATGCAAGCTACTCTACAACTTGAGGGGGGGAGAGAGGCAAAAAGGAAAAATTCACCAAATTACACCCTGGAGTTTCCTCAGTGGGGGGGAGCAGAGGCTCAAAACATAAAGTTGTCAGTAGCAGCGTTTTTGCAGCCGTGCAAGGGACAAATCCACAGGTAGAGCATAAATTCGACATCTCCCTTTGGGGTCGACCACCAAAAGCATGGGCTGCACTGGAACCCGAAAAGATGGACTGGACACTAGGGGAACAGCTAAACCAATAGCAGAAGGCTCAGCTCTCCAATTTCTTAGAGGAGAACGGGCTGGTGTTCTCTTGGTCTGACACATATGTAGGGATCTATAAGGGGACCCCTTTTCGCATTGCCCTGACCGACGAGACGGCGACTGTTTAGAAAAAACCAGTACCCTCTTAGCTTAAAAGAGAAAGTGTTCATCACTGCAAAGGTGGAGACTTTGGTGGACGCCGGGCTGGTGCAACAAAGTACAGGGCTACATGGGTTTGCCTCTCCAACAATGCTCTCGCCAAAGAAAGACTCATCCGAGAAAACGGTAGATTTTCGGATGTGTGGGGACTATCGGATGCTCAATGCGGCAACTGTCTCCGACCGTTATCTCATGCCCACCCTGGAAGAGATCTCTGACTCTCTGGCTGGGGCCACCATTTACTCCACGTTGGATATGAAGAATGGATTATATCAGATTGCAATAGAGCCAAAGCACCGCGAGAGGATAGCTTTTTGGGGAGGATCCAGGTTGTATGAGTGGTTTTTCATGCCATTAGGCCTCATAAAAGCACTTGCCAAATTCCAACGGGCTATGGAGGAGGCCCTCCAGAGAATTGATTCCGCACAGTGTTACATCGACGATGTGATCATTTTCTCCAAGACATTTGAAAAACACTTGGAGCATATACAGAACGTTCTTCGGGCTCTCCAATCGGCGGGCTTGAAGTGCCATCTGGGGAAAGGCATCTTTGGGGTGCACAAAATCATTTATCTGGGTTATGAGGTGACTCCTGGGATAGGGGGTCCCCACATGGTTAAGGTGGCAGCCCTTCACGCCCTTCCACCCCCGCAAGACACTTCGGCCCTTTGCACATTCCTAGGTCTGGCCAACTATTACCGAAGGTTTATTCCCGAATTCAGTAGCCACGGCCAACCATTGAATCAGTTATTGCGAAAAGACTAGGAGTGGCAGTGGGAAGAAGAACAACAAACCGCTTTCCTGTTCCTGAAAGATTCCCTGAAGCAACATCTTGTGCTCCAGATGCCAGATCACCAACGACCTTTCCTCCTTTATACTAATTGGAGCAGGTTCGGATTGGGAGCAGTGTTGGCTCAATTAGACGATGCAAGGGCGAGTACGTAGTAGCATACGCAAGCCGGAGCAATAACAGGGCCGAGGAGAAATACAACAGTTATTACGGGGAATTACTCGCCGCAGTATGGGCAATTGAGCATTTTAGGCCTTACCTCTATTGAGTACACTTCACCTTTATTACAGATCACCAGCCCCTAAAATGGATAATGGAGAACAGTAAGTTGACCGACAAGCGGGCCAGATGGGTTCTCATCTTGGAGGAATACGATTTCAGCATCATCCACAGAGCAAGGGAGATTCATGGGAATGTAGACGGACTCATCAGGAATTCACACCCTTCCACCAAAGACTCTATCGAGGCTATGAACGATGAAGACCCGGCGCTTAGCTTGGGACTTATCCGAGCTTCCTCTGCCTTTATTTGGCTGCCTCGTGCTGAAGGAGAACTGTCAACTTTTGCTGCAAATGTCGGGGGGCGGGCTCCCATTGGAGCCTACCGCAAGGATATTTGGAATGATATCGATTCCCTTTAGTCCATCTAGAAAGGCTCCCCTCTTCCCCACCTGACCGGAATTCACTTCTCTCGTGTTCAAACCCGAATGGCGGCGTATGAATGGGATCGAGGCATTCTTCTCCGGAAATAGGCTGATAGGACTAGGAAAGTTGTTCCTCCTCCGGCAGATCAAGAAACCCTCATTGTTTGTCTTCACCAGCAATGCGAGCACTTCGGACAGAAACGGACCATCTCACTAGTCACAGGGTCGTACTGGTGGCATGGGTTGCGGGCCTAGGTCAACACTGTGTTGCAGACGTGCCCTTCGTGTGACTGAAAGAAAGGTGCCTTTGACAAAAAGGGTGGAACGGAACTTCACTCCCTCCCCATCCGGGGGATGTTTTACAAATGGTCACTAGATCTGTCGAGACCACTTCCAACCAGACGGAGGGGAAATCGTTTTGTTCTAGTAATGATTGAACACTTCTCCAAATGGATAGAATTGGTGGTTTTGCCCTGAAAAGAGTCCAAAGCGATTGCGGACGCATTCTTGCAGATAGTACTGTCCCAATTTGGAGCACGGGCCGAAGTTTTGACGGATCAAGGGTCCGAGTTTGCCGAAGAATTTTCTAACCTTCTGGAGAAGTGCCTCATTGACCACCGGTTGACCAGCCGAGACCACCGCCAAGCCGACGGCTTGGCCGAGAGGTGCGTACAAACAGTGAAGCGATCACTACGGAAATATGCAGTGGAAGAGGATTTGGTAGAATGGGACGAACGGGTGCCTTGGATTGCCATAGGATACAGGTTCAGCAGGCAGGCATCCCTCCACTCCTATAGCCTTTACTTCATTCTCTTCGTCTGACATCCCATCCTAGCTGGAGCTGCATCGGCTCAGGCGGTTGTGCTTCCACAGATGGCCAACCGGGGGACTGTAGAGAAATTGATGCCTAAGCATGTTATTTCACCCAAATACCGGCTACGGGCAATTTACGTCGCTAACACAAAGATCGCTTTTATTCCTAACACCAATGGCAATCATAACTCCTAAATCCATGCATTCGTGCTCGGGATTTCGTGTATCGTGACGGAAGCCAAGATATTTCGACATCTCGGTCGGATGGGTGATTTGAGCAGTGAGGTCTTTGGGGTTCTTACATTGGAAGGGAAAGATGGCTGCAAAATTAAAGAATAGCACATCAATGTGGCCCTTTGCCATTTGCGAGGGCTAGAGGATAAACCCATTTTCCACCTCACTTACTTTGCAGACCCCCCCTCCTGTTCCTCTGCCTACAATGTGTCCTCCGTACCCGACCTCCTGTTGGTGTGTGAACACTGTCACCAGGGGTGGCATGACTGCTGCCTACCAGTGAATTGGGAGCCTCGCTCTCAACACTCAAATCTGTGGTTCTGTGGGGATTGCGAATTTGGAGGCTAATTTATCTCATCCTCTTAGTCAAACGAGACTAAAAGGGGGGGGAATCTCGGGGGGGTACAAGATACTTTTTCTTTTTCACTCAATTCCTCATGATCTCCTATGCATTATTCGTTGGGGGGAAGGAACACAGAAGGGTATTGTCACAAATTCGGGGGAGCATCAACATTTGGGGTGGAGTGCAGGCTAGTTATGCACACCTCCTCGGACCTCTTACCCAAACCTCACGGTTCCCAGTCAAGCTCGTGTGCATCTTCGGCACATTTGCACTCCCAGGAGTTTCGGGGCCTCATCCCACCTTGTACGAACTCCAGCGTACGGAGAAGGAAAGGACAACCAGCCGGATCAAGTCTTTGTAATTTCACCTTGGAGCACTACGCACTTTAGTTCACCTTAAACGGAGGTCGAACGACGGAGTTAGTCCGGTGCAAAGGTGTCGGCTCCATTACATGGCATCCGTTCTATGTAGCTCTAGCAGAGGGGTACATTGTGGATTGGCATGCAATCTTTAGGATTGTCCCGTACCTCTTGCTATTAGCTGTCAGTAAGATTTTAGTTCAAGCCTAACGGACGGAGTTCAAGCCTAACAGACGGGCAGAGCATTTATGACGTAGGGTCAAAGTTAGGCGTTTCAAGTCAATTCAGAACTTTGTTGCCCACTAGTGTACAATAGGAGGACCTTTGGCTGCCAATCCAGCCGGAGCCAGTCGTGTAAATTTTTGCCTTGAGTGTACTACAGTTTGTTTTGTCTTATATCATTAGGATAACAACTGCTGGCCGTTGATATGCTATTGGCATTGCTTTGAATTTGGCACCTGCAGTAGGACAAACTTTGGTTGTATAAAGCACTTGGGGCTGAAGAAGACAAGTCTCTTTTTTAGTACTCTCTCCTGAGAAAAACCCCAGAGAATTCAATTAATATTTTTATTGGAGAACTGTTGCATTGTGTCGTGGAATCTATTGCCATCATTGTTTTGGATTGTCTTTTGTGGAGACCGTAGCTCGGGTGGTTAGTTGGCACTATCGTCTCTTTGGGCGGTTTGGACTTTCGCTCTTTGAAACTTAGAAGAGTCTAGTCGGATCTGTACGGCGGAACTAACGGGTGAGGGAGACTGATACCTGTCTTCGGGGCCATTCGAAGAGTTCCTTTCTCTGAAGTTTGGTCATCTTTGTACTCCGGGGTAGGTGAGCTCGCTTCACCATCATTATTTATTTCCATCTTTATTTCCATTCTTTGGGGCAAGGTGATATTGTTTAATATGAAAATGCCGATATTTATTATTTCTATATTTCTGCGTGGGAGTTATTTGCACATTCTTGTGGTCCTCTTTGGTTTTTGTCCTGTTTTCTTGTGGGCTGGTCAGACGACTTGCATTTCCTTTCTATTCTTTGGAGAGTGGTCGGGGGTGTAGCATTTAGTGAGCTTCTGGTGGATAAGCACAATCTGGGGGGGTACAGGATACTTTTTATTTTTCACTCAATTCCTCATCATCACCTATGCATTATCTTTAGGGGGGGAAGGAACAGATAAGGGCATTGTCACAAATCCGAGGGAGCATCAGCATTTGAGAGAATGCAAGTTTTTTATGCACCTTCTCGGACCTCTTTCCCAAACCTCACTGTTCTCAGGCACGCTCAACAAGTATTCCGCTTAGAACATTTCAAACATGACTGAGAGCGGATCCAGTATAGGGATCGTCATCGCTGGTCGTGCCGAGATTCTAGCACGTGCGGCTATAGCAAACTGTTGCGGTATTTTCGCAACTGTTGCTGTAATAACATCGTTGTTGAGATCAAGGACTTCCGAGATAGCTAGTTGATAAGGAATTTTTGGTTGTCCTATGATAGCAGGACTCCAATCGAAAGCTGGAAAAAACTCTGTCATCGCAAATATTGAATTATACTTGCGGGAATAAAGAGTAAGGGCCGAACCGCAAAGGGAAGGGCCTAAAAGAGAGAAAGCAACTCGTAGGTCAAACAGGTATTGGTACCAAAATGCAAGATCGCGCATTTCGGTATCTAATAACATACGAAAATGAGATAGGGTAATTGTTTCTTTCATTCTTGAAAAATAGAAATGAAGTCGACCCCCCCCCTTCAGATATAGAAGCCATTTTCAATAATGGAATGGTTGGGGCTAATAATGAATTTGTAATTTGTGGAAACCAAAAACATAATGAATTGGAATGCGACCCGTCAAGGGAATCGTGGTCAGATTCATCCTCGAAAAGTGTGGAAGAGACTGATGATAAAGAAGATACTGAGGTGAGAGATGATAGAACTGAAGGGGAAATTTGACCCGAGATATCCGAGGAAGGATGGTCCAAAAGACTAGGTAAGTCTAATGGTCCTAATTCTGTCGGCCTAAACAAGGCCAACGATCGGGTAGTTGCGAAAAGATAATCGAGATTATCCCAATCAGTGGGAATAAAAATGATAAAACCAAATGACGACCAGATAGCAAAATCGATCTATACGAGATGCTTCAAATATCAGGCTACACTTCTCACTTGTCTAATCAGCCAATCAATCTCTAACACGACCTCGATGGCCAGATCTATTAGGAAGTCGTATTACCGAAACCTTCTACCTTGCAAACAAGGGGCAAGGCCGAAGGGCCAGATCTATAAAGGCAAATAACTTAGTATCCAAACACTCACAATTGTAGATCTAAAGCCGCACAATCCACAAAAAAGCTAACCAATGCCACCAACGGCAAGATCTAAGGAAGAAAGCCAACACCAAGCAAAGCAAACTCAGCCAAGGCCACTAAGGGCCAAATAGCAAGCATAGAAAGATGGAAAAATGGAATGCTCAATATGAGTGGATTCGAGCAAATCCACTCCAATCTCATTCCCTCTAACGATCACCCAACTATCCTAACACCCTCTAGCACCCGCAAGGCATTGTCATACTTACAAAGCACTGTTAACAATCTTGTGATTGTCAACCGAGAACTGCGATTGTTCGCTACAACCCGGGTTTTTCCAAACTCTCAAATCAAATCCTCTCCAAGTCCAACCCTCTCCAAATGTGATAGTCCAACGGTCGATATGTGGGGTAAGATACAAGTGGGAAAGAAACACACCCACACGCAAAAATAGTTAGAGTGGCAAATAGAGGCACTAGCACAGTAGAATATCAAAGAGATTTGCAACACGTTTAGGCAATGTGCAAATTGGTAAAAAATGTGCTGAAATTGAGAGAGATGTGCAAAAATTTGGACGAACAGAGATTCCGACTACATGTGCATATACTTCAAGCAATGTGTATAATGTTTAAAAGTGATATTATATATTCTACCTTATTTAGGATCCTGCAGCTCTCATACTTGTCGTAGTCACTGAGATTTGACAAGCAACCATGGTTGCCTCAGGCAGATGAGAAGATAGGCAGAAGACAAGGCTCCTGCAAAAGCAAGTTGCCCAGACAAGATTTGATCCTATAACCTCTGGATGAATGTCGTACGAAATTGGCATCCGCCTTATCCTCTAGGTCTTGATGAATCGATGCATACATTTTATTTGATAAGTATTTAAATAGGTACACAACGACAATTTGATTTAACAGCTACCAAAACTACACGGACATGGAAAACACAATACAGTATGAAATACTATACTGCACAATATAGTGAAACAACATTTAATTTCAACAGGCGAAATTAAATGTCTTTCGCGATCGACGGTTCACCGCGGAGCCGAATTTTAATGGTCAACACGCAACGACAACCGTTGAAATTCAGCGGTCAAACACAAGAAGAATTTCCACGGTCAATGTTATTCAGCGCACCGTCAGGGTCGAACGGCCAACATCAATCACCGCAATACAAACGGACGGCACGCGCGAGTGTTGTTATGCCACGAGGAATTTTCTGGTCGTACATCGTCAAACAACACGTGTCATTATTCTATTGGTTACCGGAAAAGGAAAAAGACAGAACGTCGACAACTTACCTGCCACATGGCAGACCGTGAGTGATGCCGTGTTTTTCCGTATATAAAGTACGACGGTTGCCGTACTTTCGATGTACATTATGTAATGTATTACATTTTTATTGGTCTAGAAGTTTTAGAGTAGTTCCTTAGAACTCAGACATTTTTTTGAAAAGTCCTCTCTCTTCAGAGGCAGTCTATATAAATTTGTTGTCTTTGAACAACCATAACCTAATGCTCAAGTGAGTCTGAATGATCATAGGAAAAAAGATTGGGAAGCGGCCAAAAGGGTCATGCGATACTTGATAAGAACAAGAGATTTGTGGTTGCATTTGGAAGGGGATAATATTGACATCACCACTTGGAGTGGTGCCAGTTATGGGGATCCTCCGATGAGAAGGTGTACTTCTGGGTATGTGTTGTATGTTGGGAATAGGGCTTGCTGTTGGAGCAGCAAACAACAAAAGGTGATTGCTCAGTCCATCATGGAGGTTGAGTATATGGCCTCTTGTTTGGTTGTGAAAGAATCGATGTGGGTTAAATCTTTGCTTCAAGAACTGGGATATATGAAGAGTGGAGTGCAAAAGATATTTTGTGATAATCAAGCTGCGATTGCAATTGCAGCAAATCCTAAGCTTCACTTTAAAGCAAAGCATATGGACATTCGTTTGAGGTTTGTTAGAGAGAAAGTTGAAAATAAAATAATTAGTTTCGAATATAGACCGGATGGAGAGATGGTAGCAGATATGATGTCTAAGCCGGTTCCTTCTCCCAATTAAGATTTTGTAGGGAGAACTGTGGACTGAAGGAAAGATAGTCTAGAAAATAAGGGGAGTGTTGAAAAGTGATATTTTATATTCTACCTTTTTTAGGATCCTGCAGCTCTCATACTTGTCGTATTCACTGAGATTTGACAAGCAGCCATGGCTGCCTCAGGCAGATGAGAAGATAGGCAGAAGACAAGGCTCTTGCAAAAGCTAAGTTACTCAACCAAGATTTGATCTTGTAACCTCTGGACGAATGTCGTACGGAACTCGCCTCCGCCTTATCCATTAGGTCTTGATGAATCGATGAATACATATTATTTGATAAGTATTTAAATAGTTACGCATCGACAATTTCATTTAACAGCTAACAAAACTACAAGGACATGGAAAACACAGTACAGTATGAAATAATATACCGCACAATATAGTGAAACAACATTTAATTTCAACAGGCGAAATTAAATGTCTTTCGCGATCGACGGTTCACCGCGGAGCCGAATTTTAATGGTCAACACGCAACGACAACCGTTGAAATTCAGCGGTCAAACACAAGAAGAATTTCCACGGTCAATGTTATTCAGCGCACCGTCAGGGTCGAACGGCCAACATCAATCGCCGAAATACAAACAGACGGCACGCGCGAGTGCCGTTATGCCACGAAGAATTTTTTGGTCGTACTTCGTCAAACGACACGTGTCATTATTCTGTTGGTTACCGGAAAAGGAAAAAGACAAAACGTCGACAACTTACCTACCACATGGCAGACCGTGAGTGATGCCGTGTTTTTCCGTATATAAAGTACGACGATTGCCGTACTTTCGATGTACATTATGTAATGTATTACATTTTTATTGGTTTAGAAGTTTTAGAGTAGTTTCTTAGATCTCAGACATTTTTTTAAAAAGTCCTCTTTCTTCAGAGGCAGTCTGTATAAATTTGTTGTCTTTGAACAGCCATAACTTAATGCTCAGGTGAGCAAATTCAGTGAGTCTTTTGGCAACCGACTAACGGGAGTCCACGCTACACAAGGGTGTATTTGTTTGGATTTTTGGCGTGCCAAGGTGGCACTTATTCATTGCCAAAGTCAAATGTGCTAATATTATCCTAGAGGCTTCATATAAGCTGGACATTCGGTGTACCAATGGAGGTAACAAAATTACAGGTTATGGGCCCACCCTCAAGGGTGCCCATTTTCAATAGAACAGGGTTTATTTATTGGGAAACTATGATGGGAGGTGCATTGTTTGAAAAACGGCTATGGGGCATTGTGAGTGGATGTGTGCGTCGACCATCCATCAGATTGAGAGTTTCGCTAAGGTTTGGAGGATCTCGATACACGAAGAATCTGCGGGGGGCAGAGGGGGTTGAGGATGTTGGGGTAAGAATAGTGTCAGACACAACGAAGGGGAAGGTAAAGGAGAAAATAACAGCGATGGCTAGTGGATCGGCTCCAGTAGCAAATGTGAAAAAAATTGAGGCAAATGATACTGAAATTTGGGATTTCAACAATACCGTGGCAACTCATTTTATTCTTGAGCGTCTCACTCAAGGAGTGGATACGCCTCATCTTTATGTGGATAGGGCAAACGAGTTGTGGGAAGCTCTTGTCAACATTTACAATAGTGGTACGATTTAGCAGCAGAAGTTGGCATATTACAAGGTACAGGCGTATTTTAACAAAGGGGGAAAAATGTTAGATGTTTGTAATGACTTGGCTGGGTTATTCACGGAGTTGGAGAGTGCAGGGAAAAGGGTGAGTGAAAAAGAGAAGGTGAATACTTTGTTAATGAAACTCTTAGATGATTATGAGAACATTGTTAACAGGGTTCAGGATTTGTAAGATCATCTTTGGATCTGGAACTCTGTTGTGGGGATGATTTTAGTTCGGGAAAGCACAATTGAGAATCGTAGAGGAGGAAAGAGTGTTCAAGCATTGGTTGCTGGTACTAACTGGGGGGATAAGGATTCGAAGAAACCTTATGGGAACTTTAGTGGAGGAGGAAAAGGAAACTATGATGGATCTGGACCAAGGGCTCCGAAGGGGCTTTGCCATTTTTGTAAGAAGTCGGGACACTACATGGCGGAGTGCACTAAGTTGACGGAGTTTAGATTGAAGGAGGAGTTGATTGGAAAACCGGCCGCAAGGAAAAAGAAGGCATTTGTGGCGACACAAGTCATGGAAGAGGATGTCGATGATGATGATGGAGAAATTCTCCTCAACGAGGAGTTAGAGGTGAAAAGTGAGCAAGAGATTCTAAGTAGGCAAAAGTGTGCTTTCAGTGGAGTGAAAGAGGCTCCTGAAAAAGGATGGATCATTGATTCAAGAGCATCTATGCATATGTGTCGAGAAAAACCATTGTTTACCAAAATGAGAAAGATCCTTACTGTAGGGATAGAGTATGGGGATGGGAAAACAGTGACCACTAATTTAGTGGGATCAGTGGATCTGAGAGTCTTAGTTGATGGTAAGACACCTATAATCACTTTCTCTGATGTTCTTATCATTCCAGAGTTAAACAACAATCTTATCTCTACGTTGGTCTTAGATGATAAGGGTTTTGAGACTAGTACAAAGAAAGGAGTCTTTGTTGCTAGCTATGAGAATGAAGTGTACTTCACAGCTGAAAAGGGTAGCCAAGGAATGTTTAGGCTGAATTTGAGTAATGGAAAGACACGAGTTTACCATTCTGGTGTAAGTGATTTGATGATGTGGCATAAA
>JBBHKE010002798.1:0-10336 GCA_037447655.1 Zygnema cylindricum
CCCTAATATTAAATTCCCGTAAACTTCAGGATAGCCAAGGTAGCCATGGCTCTAGCTTCCTCTCCAACTTCTCAGTGACTGTGACAAGTTTGAGAGTTGGAGAGAGAAGTTAGAGATAGACTGCCTCGACTTCTATATTTCTTTTCATACCTAGAAAATACTAATAAAACCATTAGTTTCTACAGGAGATAGTTGCCGCGTTGAGCATCCGGTAGTCCCCACACATCCAGAAATCTACCGTTTTTCCGGAGGAGTCTTTCTTTGGCGGGAGCACAATTGGTGAATCAAACCCATGTAACCCTGTACTCTCCTAAACCAGCCCTACATCCACCAAAGTTTGCAGCTTTGAAGTGATGAACTCCTTCTCCTTGAAACTGAGAGGATATTGTTTCTGCCAAACAATTGTTGTCTCGTCCATCAGGTCAATCCGAAAAGGGGTCCTCTTATAGATCCCTACGTCTATGTCAAACCAGGGGAACACTTGCCAGTTCTTTTCTAACAGCTTGGAGAGCCGGGCCTTCTGCTGTGGGTCTAGCTGTTCGCCTAGAGTCCATTCCATCTTCCCGGGTTCCACTGCCGCCAATGCTTCCGGTGGCCTCCCCAAGAGGGAGATGTCGAAGTTCAGCTCTACTTGTGGATCTGTCCCTTGTTCGGGTGTTAAAACGTTGCTGCTGACAACTTTCCCTAAGTTGTCCTGTTTTGAGCCTCCGTTCCCCCCCACTGAGGAAACTCCTGGGTCTAGTGTGCTATCGCTCCCCCCCACTGAGGAAGTTCCTGGGTTGGATATGCTATTTAAATGTAATTTGGTGAATTTCAATTTTGCCCTCCTTGTCTCTCTCCCCCCCTCAAGCTTTAGAGTTGCTTGCATGGCCAACAACTGTGGGGCTTGAAGGTATGTTGTCCGTGATTGTGGATACTGAAAGCTTGAGAATGCAAGAGAATGATTTAGCACCGAGGAAATTACATTTAAATCCATACTCTGTCCGATTAAACTGCACCTGAGCCGAGACCCCTGGCGCAGCCGTGGTTCCCTGTTGAAATCGCATTGCTTATTCCCGTTCTACAATATTTGGCGCTGTCCATTTGGCGGTTGAACTGTCAAAGATCATTCCTGGTGCGCCCTTCCGGTAAGCGTGGCTGTTTCGAAAAGATACCAAGGATGGTAGGGCCTTCCTTGGATATCCAGGTTTATTGCAACAGAAAAAGGGTGCTTTGTCGGCTTTGGTCACTGGAGTGGCCATGCATTCTCGTCAGAGAATCTGTTGAACTGTGATGTTGGGATCCGGAACCTAAGTTTTTAACAGCTTTTGGAGGATGTGAAGAGGAACCAAGCTGGTGCGATAAGCCCGAACTCGGTGGGCTCTTGATCCGACCTGAGCTGCATCAAAAACTGTTAGAGTCCCCAGAACCTTGGTCACTTGGTTACAGCTGTTGACCACCTGTTTTCTTTTATCATCTGTTGGGTGAACATTTTCCAAGACGTACCCCACTGGCGTGTCATGGCGTTCCTGTATCTTTGTCATTAATCGCGTCATCAGGAAGAATGTTCTACTACGGACATGTTGGTGTCCCCTGCCCTGTCCTGCTAACGAATACCCTTGGCACACCCATCTAGCGACCACCAGATTTACTCTTCCCAGCTTTTCCAAATGTGAATTGGTGATGTTGTCCACATTTTGGGGAAGCGTGCGATGAGAGCTAGACATGGCGGACACCGGGAGTTGCTGCGGGTAAAGTTGATGTAACTGTTGCAGTCAGTACTCACTAACTACACGGGCGTCCGGGTCAATCTCGACTGCTGAGTGCGCTCCTACTTGGTGTCCAGATTTGAGGATGGCCTCCAGATCGGAGCTAATGCCGGAAAATAGTGATAGAATCCTGAGTCTTGAGGGCGGGACCTCTAGTGACACCACCTGTCGATTGAAATTTTCCCCTTTGTTAGGAGTCGTTGGAAGTTCTGACAGGGAAACCTTTGCTGTTCCGGATAATATGGCAGCAAAGCTTCTGTGCACTTCCCGCCGAAGTGTGGCCATCTGTCTTAATCGGCTTCGGTACTCCTTTTCCCACCGCTTGGAAATAGGGAATTGCTAGATGGAATGGGCGATATTGGTGGAGTCGTCGAACAGCTCCGAAGGGGTGGAGGTAAAGTATACGGGATAGCAACCAGACACCGCAACAACTGTTTTTCCTCGGTTCCATAACTCTAAGGGGACTACCACTTTTGTGCCCTCCGGATCCTCCGGGTTTGAAACTGTGATTTGTTCCTTCCATATGCTCAATTCCATGTTCAATCTTGTCTACGTGGCCATTCCCAGCAAAATTTCGAATTGTTTACCTTCCACCACTAGGAAAGGGAGCAAAATTTCAACGTGTTGGCCTGCGTCATTCGCAAATTCGATTTCCATGGCTTTTATGATACCATATACTGGTTGGCTCCCACTGCTGACCGTGCTGGCCTGCGTCATTCGCAAATTCGATTTCCATGGCTTTTATGATACCATATACTGGTTGGCTCCCACTGTTGACCGTGCTCAGGCATGAGCATATGTCGCTGGGGCTGATTTTTGGCCGGAGTTCTTTGGGCATTTGATGTAATGCTGAGGTGGTGATGAGATTAAGGAGAGCTGCGGTATCCACCACTGCATCGTGGTACCCGCCGTAACCATTAAGTTAATAATTTCCCGTTCTGTTTAGAATAAGAGCCACTGACAGGGCCTTATAATCTCTATCCGCCATAGAAGTTTTTGGTTCCGCCGACATGAAGACTGTCTTGGGTGGTTCTACCCACGCGACCCTTTCCCTCCAGGTGTGAATCTCTTCCCCCAGTGCTTGCATGAGGGTTTCTTCGGGCAGATTGTGGGACGAAGCTAGCGTCCTGACGTGCGTCATGCGTAGGGCATCAAGTGCCGTACTAGCATGACTGCTGGTTTGGAGGAAGGAGGTTGAGCTTTGGGCGATGAAATTGGTGAGTCCTCGTCCTCCAATTTCTCCTGTCTCCCCCCCCCTTCTTCCTCACTTTCTGCGTCAAAATTTGTTGTTGGAGGTGTCACTGGCGGATCCGTGGATGGTCTTTCGGCCAAGTATCTTTCGAACCATTCCTAATTTGTTTCGGGGGTTGCAGGACCTTTTTCCGGCTGGGGGTTCTTAAAATTTTCGAAACCAGGAGGAAGTTTCTTTGGAGCTGGGGGAGGCGGATGAGTCGGCTTGAGTCCCAGTCCTATGTTACTGTTCAGAAGGACTACCCGCGGTGTGAAGGATAAGGGACCGGTGGCTTTGCGGCTGTTGTCCTTTTGTTCCATCGGTTGTTTGTCCTTCCTCTGGGAGGACGTTGTAGAGCGCAGTTGCCTGCGACTGTCCCCTACACCAACGTTCTAGGCTCCGGACAGACATGTCCGAGCATGATGAGCCTTTGGAGGCTCCATATCCCAGCCCATTAGGTCATCATCATCTCCACCCACCGTGGTCTGCTGTTCTAGCTCCGCTAGCTTTTGTAGCAGTTCTTGTTCTTGCTTCTGCAATTTCTGAGCCGGTGTAAGAGGTTGAGGAGTGCGGGCAAGGGATCTCAGTCGGAGAGCTGCCACTTCTGTTGCCAAAGCGGCCAACTGGGTGCTCTGTTGCTGAATGATATTTTCCGATGTCAGTCTGCTGGGTCCCAGTTCATTTGGAGATTGACGTCCCCAGGGATACAAAAGTTGTAACGGTAGAGGATAGATGGCATTTTCCCCTTCACCTGTGAACAAAGCATATTGCATCATCTCCTTTGGAACCCCATTCTTCCGAAAGCATTGCCCTTCTTTGTGGCCCATGAACCCACAAGCTTCACATTTCGACCCTTCAGTAGTATACTTCCCCCTTAGTTCATTAGAGATTTGAGCCTCATCAAATTTCGGAAGTCGGATTTGTCTCAACTGGGATTGAGGCATCTTAGCGGTTTTAGAGCGTGGGGTAGGTTTATATGTATCCTTGGTGAATGGTGTTCGGTCTACTCCTCCACCTCCTTGCTTACGTTCTTGCTGCTTCCTTGTTCTTTCTGCACGCTCTCTCTCAAACTCCTTCTGCTTGATGGCGAGTTCTGGTTTGAGATTTCGGGGGCACCTTTTCCATCCGTGACCGAGCTGGTTACAGTTCAAGCAGTGGTAAAGAAAAACTTTTTCATCTGCCCCCATTGCAAGTTCTTGTCGGGCATCCGCTTCCTGTTTCCCCTTAAGCTTCCGCAAAGCTTGCAGTTATGTTTGTTCGTCGTGGCTGAGCGATGTTTCCCCGGCGAAACCTGCAAAGTTGGCTCTTTATTTTCGGTAACAGTGTTTTCTCGTGCCTCACTATGAACAAAATGATCATACAATTTCATTGCACGCAATAAACTTCTTGAGCTGTGGGATTCCGGTCGTGTATAGCCTGACTGGCACTCCAATTTTCCAGAGCTGCCTGTCCTGTTGGCCCGAAGGAATTTCAAACAGCGACATAATATTTGGTGGCCATAGCCGGTGTATTGATGGTGGACAGTTTGGTCTTCTGGCAAAGGTTGGAGAGGCGGTTGAACAGCGTCTAGGAGTTTCATTCTTCAAACACCAGAAGTGTGTGAACTCCTTGATGGCAGTTTCGTTCCTTTCTGTGTAAAGGAGTCTCCAAGCGTCCAGAAGAGTGGCACAGGGATTAGGATTGACAGCCATCCGGGTGGCCGCTTCGGCTGCCTGTACAGCCTGCAGGTGGTTGACATAGGCCCTGCCTTGGGCCTGAAGTTTCATATCCATGGTGAAAGTACAGGTGAGAGGAGTTGCGGCTGCGGCAGCCAGGTCGGCTGCTGCCTGAAGAGCCTCGGCGTCCAGAGCCGGATCCGATATTTTGATACTAGAAGCCATCAAAAAGGTTGACGCTCCTTATAATCGGCCAAAGCTCATCCGGCTAGATAATTTACCGTCATCCGAAACATGGTTGTTTCAAAATCTGCTGGAATGGCCCCTCCCCTATATTTGTTGATTTCGGACTGCGTGATGGATTTCCACAGCAGTTCAAAATCAGAGAAAACAATTCCCGAGTTGTCCCCGGTAAAGATCCGGACGTCTCCCATTCTCCTTTCTTCTTCAGTAAGATTGGTGAACCTTGGTGACGCTTGTCCGGTCGGGCTGACAAACTGAGCCTGTGAGATCGTCCCAGGATCTGCTACCTCGAGATCCAAACCGGTCCCTCTTCCGATGGGAAAGGCGGTTGTACCAGCAGTGGTCCCCTCCCCCACTGAGGAAGGTCTGGTCCTTGAAAAAGTGGGATAGTCGTCTACCCATCTATATCCAAGAGAGGCCTGTGCTTTCCGGAGAACTTCCTCTTCCGATGGTATGTGAAGACGAGGACGAGGGCGAGGTTCCAGGGTAATGGATGGCGATGGAGAGGGTGATGACTGGAAGCTTGGAGGAGAAGGTGACTGTTTCCTAAAAGGAGTCTGCTTCGTAGGTCGCCTCTGGGAATCTCCGAGAGGAGGAGTTTCGGAACAAAAGGATGGCGACCGTCTGTGAGGAGGCGAGTAGACGTCGGATGTGGGGTAGGCGAAGTGAACCTGGTGACCCACGAACTGCTCCCGCGGGAGAGAAGGATTGCGAGGGGGAAGAGGCGTGAGGTGGTGATGGAGGAGGAGTGGTAAGTCCGAGGGAAATGTGTAGTCTCTGGTCGGGTTATAGCTGCACCACGGCCTCCACGGTAGAAGATCCCGCGACCGAGACAAATGTAGAGAGATCTATTGCCGCGGCTACCGGATTACTCGACAAATCTGCACCCAACCCCTCTTTGTTAGGCCCTGTTGTTTCCTCCGTTTCCCGCTGAAGAGGAGATTCTGGTCTCGCTGTTGGTGAAGTCCTGGTATTTTTCGTGATCGGAGGAGTTGCCTGATCGAGAGGTTGTACTTCCGCCGCAGGACCTGTTCTCCGAAGAGGAGCTACCTGTCCACTAAGGATTCCCCCAGATCTCCGTCTAGCTTCCCGTATCAGGACCAACTCCTGTTCCAATGCCCTCTTCCTTTCCTCTTCAAGAGCATCCCAATCTATTGCGACGGGTCCGGCCCCCGCCGTAGCCTTATCCTGTGATCGTAGGATCTCCATGAATTTCTGGGTGCTGCTCACCACACCCGAGAGATCAGCAATCCCCAAACCGGGTACCTCGGGGTCCATAGGCCTTGAACGCCATAGTCTTTCGGATGGGCGGACAAGTGGTTCGGAAGGAGAAATAGAACTTGGGGACAAAGAGGCAAAAAGAAAGAGCGGCTCTTCTTTGGCTAGGGGAGCAAATCGACCTTTGCTGTCTCGATGGTTGAACCGGAAATTTCTGTAGGGCTCGGGTAACTTCCGCTTGCTACTCCCTTCCCTGGTCCGGCCCCGAGAAGTCGCTCTGCCCCTAGAAGGTCTATTGGTGGCAGTTTCCTGAGATACGGTGGACTGTAGTTGGGTAGCAAACGGCCTCTCCGGTTGCTCTCAAGCTGAGATGGGAGAGCAACTTTCGGACGAGGAACTCAAGATCTCCACTACTCCTCCCACTAGGCGTATGATCCGAGCTCGGTCGCATCTGGCAACCTGCTGCACCAGCTCCTTCTTAACCTTCAACTCATGGATGTTGTGAAGGGCTAGAATCTCCTTACGACCGGGTCTGTTAGGGTCCGCCAACAGTCTCGGGTCCATGAATGTCTCCACTATAGGAGGATTGGATCTGGTGTAACGTACAACCTCGGGAGGGTGGCCTGGGACCGCTTCCTTGTGAGCTTAATTCTTTCTACGTCTTTTAGGGGAAATGGGCGGCCTCTCCGCCCTCTCCGCTGCCCGAGCTCGGGCTGAGTCAGACAAAGTTGGAAAGTTCTCGGAGGAAAAGACAGGTGGAGGTGGAGGAGAGGGTCGCCTCTTTGGCTGAGTTGGAGGAGTTTTGAGTGCAGTCCCTGGAGGCATCTCTCCCTCAAGAAACCGCTCTATGTGTAAAGGGGAGCCAAAGGGGGGTACTTCCTCGGGCATCTAAGACTCTTCCTCTTGAGCCACCGCTTCCTGCCTCACTTGCTCTTTCGGTCTGACACCTGGAAGATCCTTATCCTGAACTTCTCCTCCCCCCATAGCTGACTGGAGAAGAAGATCTAAATCCCCTTATAAAAGTACTACGCCATGAGCACCTATCCTCTTTAACCTAAAGAGACAGGTGGCTTTTTCAGTACTATGCTTTTTCCACCGGAGGCCGAATAAATGCTACTCCCCTGACCACTCTCTAAAAAATAGGGAAGGAAGGATAGTCGTTTGATCCAGCCCACAAGAACTCAGGACAGAAACCCAACGACGACCACAAGAGTACGCAAAAAACTCCCTCGCAGAAATATATAAACAATAAAAATCGGCTCTTTCACATTTAACAATATCACCTTGCCCCAGAGAATAGAATAAGATATAGGTAAACAATAATGGTGAAGCAAGCAAACATACCTTGGAGTGCAAAGATGACCAAACCCAGAAGAAGGAAACTCTTCCAATGGCCCCGAAGACCGGTATGAGTCTCCCTCACCCCTCGGTCCCACCGTACGGATCCGACAAGACTCTTCTAAGTTTCAAACAGCGAAAGTCCAAACCGTCCAAAAGAGAGAGTAGTGCCAACCACCCACCCGAGCTACGGTATCCACAAAAGACAATCCAAAACAAAGATGGCAATAGAGTCAACGACACAATGCAACAGTTCTCCAACAGAAAGGTTGATTTAATTCTCTGTGGGTTTTCTCAGGAGACAGTACTGAAAAAGCAACCTGTCTCCCCCGGCCCCAAGTGCCTTATACAATCAGAGTTTGTCCTACTGCAAGTGCCAAAGTCAAAGCAATGTGGCAAGCCAATCAGCAGCCAGCAATTGTTATCGCACAGACACAAGACAAGACAGACTGTAATACACTCAATGCTAAAAGTTAGACGACCGATTTTGGCTGGATTAGCGGCCGAAGATCCTCTTATAATACGCGAAAGGGCAACAAAGGTCTGACTAGACGTGAAACCGCCTAACTTTGACCCAACGTCATAAATGCTTTGCACGTCTATTGGGCCTGAACTGACATCCTACTAATAGCAAACAGTAAGATCTACGGGATAATCCCAAAGGTTGCGTGTCGTTTCCTAATGTATCCCTCTATTAGAGCTACTTAGAACACACAATATAATAGAGCAGACACTTTGCACGGAACTAGCTCCGCCGTTCGACCTCCGTTTAAGGTGAACTCAATTGCGTAGTGCTCCCGGGTGAAAACATAAAGACCTGATCCGGCTGGCTGTCCTTCCCCTTCTCCGTACGCTAAAGTCCGTACAAGGTGGAATGAAGCCCCGAAAATGCCGAAAATGCACACGAATTGACATCCCCCCTCTCTTTCCGCTTCTCCCTCCATCCCTCCACCTTTATCCCCCCCTCCTTCTCTCCCTCCCTCTCTCTCCCTCTATCCCTCCCTCTTTATCCTCCTCTCCTCCGTCCTCTCGGATAACCAATTGTCAAAGTTTGATGACTTCTCATTGAAGATGCACGATATCTCCACGAAGATGGACGACCTCTCGCAGAACTTTTTCAAACTTTCGCAGTAAACATTCGAACGATATATCGCCATCCCGTAGTTCTGGTAGTGGTCTCGCTGGAGGACCCCTACCTCCCTTCCATTACGACGCCGGATTAGGTGGAGGAACTCAAACAATATCTTGGAGGCGGATTTTGAGCTCCTCCCTCTTAGAATTCCGAATACGCTTTCAAACTTTATCTCTCTTTTCCCTAAAATATTTGACCTCTTCCGTCTTCTTGCACTGACGGAGAATGCCTTTGAGTCTTGGGTCCCAAATATGTTGTACCCGGAGAAACTAACGAATATCAAACTCATAGACACCTCTTCGATGTATAATACAAAAGAGTCAGGTATCTGTGATGCCAAAAGATGCAAATGCTGCAAAAGATGTATTATTTGAAACTCTGAGACCTCCATTGGCCCTCAGAGTTAGCAGATCCAAAAGAAGCTTATCTAGATAGTGCCGACTCCAAGTTGATATTAACCCAAATGACTGACCCCTTGACAATCAGAACCCAAATATAGATTCACCCCGGTGAAATAACACTTTCTGTGTGGTTAGTTCCACCACAGAATGCAAAGTTAGAATAGGAGATTTGGACACATTCACCCACTTTGACTTTCTCTTAGAAATACCGCCACCCTGGCTGACAAAAGCTCTGACCAACCACACACTTGTGTAGCCTGGACTCCCCTGAGTCCGCAGCAAAAAGAATCACTGAAAATGGTCAAGTAAATTGATAGTTATGGCTGCCCAAAGTTAGCCATTTATACAAGGTGTTCTCTCGGAGAGAGGGTCCTATCTACCAAATTTTTCTAAGTCCTATCTCCCTCTAAAACTCTATCTACTGAAGTACGGCACCAATTAAAATACTGTGCCGTACAGGAAAGTACAGGTGCCGGTGTACTTTCTGTACGGCCATAGTACGACATGGCCAAAATGTTGACACATGTCATATCCGGATTCGTTTGCGTAATCCCCGGAGTTGCCGCAATCCAATGTAGTTTTGCCACGTTTCACTCGATGTGGCGGTGATCGCAAACTGCCAAAATCCTACTCCGCGATCTCGGCATCCTTCGCGGCCGTCCGATCAAATCTGGATTTCAATCTTGGCCGTCATAAATACTTGCGCGGTATTCTTTCCGACGTCAAACAAAATACGCAATATTTATTTCGTAGCCGTACCGTACGTCGTACTTTACACAACTGTTTCTATGCATTATGTATATAGTTACCGTTAAATGAATTAGTCTAATTGTAACTATTTATTTAACTATCATACACCATATACTCTATCCCATAACCTAGACTATTAGGATAAGGTTACCAGCTACTGCGGGTTTGACGCAGGTAAGTACCAGGATCAAATCCTGGCTCCGTGAAACTCCCTTTTAGAAAACCCAATGAAACAACTGCCTGTCTCTCTCTAGACAGCACAGGCAGCCATGGCTAACTCCTCCTCTAGTCTTCTGTGACTGCGACAAGTGTGGGGACTTGAGTGAGGAGTTAGAGGCAGGCTGTCAATATCTACTATTTGCTTTTAATTTTACAATCTCTAGACCTAGAAAATAATTGAATTCAAACATTATTGTCCTCCGTCGACATATATATCCAAGTCGGATGTGCAAGCGTGTCAGGCAAAATGGTTAAGGGTTCCGGCGTAGGTCTGCTGCTGCTTGAGGCCTAACCCCTTTAGGATTGTAGTACCTCTATTGTGGAGGTGAATCCCTCCATAGGGTCAATGAAGTGAGAGGGGTGGAGAAAAAACCTATCCATAGCATCATGTTACCCTTCGC